>JABFEA020000038.1:24860710-24870959 GCA_019775915.2 Cyphomyrus plagiostoma
AAAAGTTATTTGTTTTTGTCATGCCTTAAGAAGAGTAACAACAAACAGAAAATAATTCATGCATCAGAGGGTTAATGGTCCAATCAGGGTGTTTGGGCCCAGTCACTGATTGCCGATTATTGGAATCGGCAGTCGGCTGTTGACTGGTGCCTAGGACAGTCGATCACTTTCCGTCTGAACAATGTGCTTTAGTGGCACACATATTGTATGGACATTAAAAAATGACTAAATAGTTCTTTAGTGCCCTTTCCAGCATGATTATGAATTGGGAAACTGCCGACATACGTATCCCTAAGTACACCAATAAAGCTCTCTAACTACAATGTAAAGCAGACTTTGGTATGGCGGTAAATGAGATCTTCACATTAATTGCATAAATAAAAATGCATATTGAATGAAAAGGACGTAAGGAAAAAAAAGTGACTCAGGATTGTGATGTAAATTTTTGGATAAATACTGATCTCATTCCTTGGAAAATTTAATTTCTTAAATGCATCATGTATGTATGTTTTTATCATTCTTATTTAAAATTATTTAGAATTTTTTTTTTATTTAAAAAAATTATGCTGCTTTAAATAATGCTGCCTTCTCTGACACCCTGTTTAACTGGATGGTTTGTTTGTTTCCCAGTTCGACAGATTTGCCAGCATTCGTAAGCCTGGAACGAAGAAGGAACGACCATACCTTTCTCAAGTCACACCTTCCCTGCTTGAAGACTTCTCCTGTCAAATCACCTCAGAGAACGAGATCCTGGTCTTATTTGAGAAGATGATGGTATGAGTAGTTGGTTCTTATTCAGATTAGTTTAAATGTTATGCGCGATCTCAGACGTATATTTGCTAAATGTACGTTCGGACATCGTTGTTTAAAAACTGCATCTTGTATTTATTTTGATTATTTTCGCCTAATATTAAAATTTGTTTTATTAACTGAAACATAAATGTGTCACATGCATAAAAATAACAAATCAGGCAAATACTTTTTTCATATCACTGTATATAGAAGATTCCAGGCTGAAAGATTATAGAAGTTCTTTTTATTTGACACAAATGTCTTTGCTAGTTGTCTCTGCCTGAAAATTTTGTATATATGCATGCCAAGCAAGAAAACTACATTTCATTTGGAAACGTATGCCACTTAAGAAATAAAAACAACCAATGGATTTTTAAAATGCTGCTTAATCTGTGGCATCCACACAAAGGTAATTGCAGAGGCTGGAGGTTGTATATAGCTGTGTATGCTGGCAATACTGACTTGAAAATTATTCATGACTGTACCAGGTTCAGGTAAGATTTTTGTCTTGTAGGCTGTACTATGTTTTAGACATTATTCCTGTCTTGGCCTACATTTTACTTTATAAGGAGCCATCTGGTTTGCAAAGTATATACCAGAACTGGTACAATCTGGAATGCATGCATATGGTTATCTTTCTATTCCTGATATTCATTTGGCTTAGGTAATGTTCTTATGGAGCTTTTCCACTGCCACCAAGAATCAAGCTGTACCATGAACTGACAGTTTTCCATTGCAGATTATCCGAGCTGTACCCAAGTCGTACCCGCTTTGACATGGTCCTGCTTACTAGCAGGGCTCAAAGCATGACCAAACCAAGCTGGTTGCATCACCACCATGATTGGTTGAAATGCACGGAGATACTGGTAATCTGCATTTGCATGCATGGATTATCTGAAGGGGGAAAACAACACATTCTATATATTATTTATTGGTAGTATCACACATTGTGATGTATTGATGCATTCCTGGTAATTTGGAACTTGAGATTTTCCAGCCACCTACTGAAAAAGTACTCCAGAATAGCTGAACGGAATGGATTCGTAATGCAAATTCATGCCAGCAAATGCTAATTCCCCAACCTTGTGATGCTAACATGAGATGACGATTCTCAAAGACTTGCTAATTTAATTAGCAGATAGTAAATCTTGATGTACGCCGTGTGAACAGTGAATAAGCGCCTCTTCAGTTTTACTTCTGTCACTCTCTAATCCAGGCCTAAACGCCTTTACCTAGCTGACCCTTCCGCAGTGAAAATCTGAAACAAGCTGGAACTGTTCTGGAACTAGTATCCTTGCGGTATAGCTCGGGTACAGGAACTGTTCTGGAACTAGCATCCTTGCGGTATAGCTCGGGTACAGGAACTGTTCTGGAACTAGCATCCTTGCGGTATAGCTCGGGTACAGTTTGGTCCCTGTATTCCGGTGGAAAAGTGTCATAGGACTAGTTGGTTTATTCAGTTTAACCATTTTTTTTTTTTACTCCTGTTATACTGACCTGAAAAAGAGGTTAAAATATGGTTGGAGACACACCTGTTAATAGAAATCAGCTAATAATTTTGCCTTTCCATATTTTCCCTGTGGTCTTCAGGAAGACATGAACTTAAATGAGGATAAAAAAACTCCTTTAAGAGAAAAGGACCTCAATGTGAAAAGAGAAATGGTCATTCAGTACATTAACACAGCATCTAACCCGGTAAGTAATGATATCGGTAAGTACTGTAAAATCCACTTATAATGGACTTCAAGGGACCTGGCAAAACAGTCTGTTATATCCAGAGTTGCTGTATGCCCAGAACACAACTACAGGACACCATTTACTCATGCCACACTCCAGCAGTAACATTTGTGGTATAGATTATTATATTGTACATGTAGTAATCCAACTTTACCTGACTAGATGCGTAACTATTAATAATCCCAATTACGTATCTGTGCTGGATATCGCCGGCACACCACGCGCCTTGTAGGCGAAGCCCACATGTCTGTTATAGCCGAACAAAACTACAGCTAAAAGCAGCCATGGGGACCAAATTGTTCGTCTGTTATAAGCGAAATTCCATCATATGCGAGTCCGCTATATCCAATGGTTTTTCTGCATGTTCTGAAAGTACAAGATCCTTTGCTTTCCAGCTTTTGTTATACATTTTTTTGTACAAATGCTTTACATTACTACACACATTTGTTTTATCTCCTCAGGATATTAGACAGGTGTTACTGCCCATTCTTTTCTGATTTAGTTCTACTCATCAGGTAACTAAAACTATGGATTATTGTCTTAATTTGATAACTGATTCACCCAACCACTAATTGTTTTTAAATTTGAATTGGTTAGCTTTGAAAATACTTGATAAATTCAGAAACACATTTTGTGTTGTACTGGTGAGATATATATGTATTGGAAAAATCTTACTTAGGGCATCTGAAAAAAAGTTAATTGTTTTTTTTTTTGGCTTTGAATTGAGATTACGATTCCCTGTAACAATTCTTTTTCTTAACTGATCATTGCAGTCATTAAACTGCAAAAGGAAACACAGAACATGATTGTGACAAACATGGTTAATACAAGACTGGTATGTAAGCTTCTGACAACAGAAAGGAAACCCTCAATTGGCCATTTGGTTAGGGTAACCAAAAATCACGCCGGTGGGGTATTTTTTGGTACTTCAATACACTGAGACAATATTCTGAAATGCAATGCAAACTCAAAAAACAATAAACAAGGTTAATAATAATAATGATGATGGATTCATGGACAAATGAAGTGACCCACGCTTTAATTGTGATCTGGTTGGAAGAACCAGAGATTAGGGTAGCATAAAAAAGAAATAAATTAAAGATGGCCGATCCACATTCTTTCAGTTCCAATTCGATTCCGATATAACTGCCGATACCGATATGGATTCCGATACAAGAGCTCTTTTTACTTTGTTATACTTTATATACACTGCCCGTCCAAAAAGAAGGTCGCCATTTGAATTTTTGTTGGACCGCCTTTAGCTTTGATTATGGCACACATTTGTCATGCCATTGTTTCCACAGGCTTATGCAACATTTATTTTCATCCAGATTTGCATTCATTTCTCACCAAGATCCTGTACTGACAAGTGAGTTGAACTACTCCATAAAGGCTCCTTCAGCACATCCTAAAGACCTTCAATGAGGTTACGGTCATAACTCTGAGGTGACCAAGTCATGTGTGAAAATGATTCCTCATGCTCCGTGAACCACTCTTTGACAAATCAAACCCAGTGAATCTTGGCATTCTTATCCTGGAATATGGCCATGCCAACAGGGGAAAAAAAAACCCCACTGATGATGGAGGTGTAACCTGGCCATTCGGTAGATTCAGGTACTCAGCTGACTTCACTTTATTGCTGCATAATGTTGTTGAGCTGTAATAATGATCCAGTCATTGGCTTTTAAGTATTTGCTGATAAAAATTTAAATGGCAACCTTTTTTTTTGGATGGGCAGTGTATTATTTTTTTTAAACTAGTAAATACAGATGGAAGAAATGTAAGACAAATATTTAATTAGGCTACTACAAACATACATAACGTACTGTTCCACCTCGTTTGTACGTCTTGTTTTAAGCGTTTTTGAGGCATTTGCAGTTCAGTATGAATTTCTTCAAAGCAAGGATACACAAGTGGCGAATGGTTAAATTTTTAACACAATTTTTCCCCTATTGGCGTCAGCTCAGTTACACTTTGCCAAAGTTAATTATTAGTTATTGTACCTTATTGTCTATTGTATTATTGTAAATTGAATTAATTATTCTAGTGAATTCTGCAATTTTTGAAAGATCTAGACCGCTGTTCCTGTAGCCTTTTATGCACATAAATTTTTGCAGACATTATTGCGTACATCATCCGCATACATTATTGAGTAACCAAAGTTTTTTTAGTATTAATGCCGTCATGGTTTCTTATGCTAGTGTTCATCAGCACATCACTTGTGGGCATGTTGTGGCTTCTGTCACTTATGGTGCATGTGGCACAGCATTTTGAGGTTCCAATAAGAGCCCTCAGAAACAGCTGTGGAGCTGGTGATGAGGGGAAAAAACAAATCAAGGTTGGAACTAGTGAAGCTGCACATATGAATAACACAAGTCATTCACAATATATAAGCCTTTTGTAAGTCTAAGTCAAGTCTTAACTTAAACTTGGATATTGTTCGCTTAAGGCGAATCTCTTTCACAAATAGGAAAACACATCTGTCATAAAAATTGAGACTTGAGTCCGACTTCAAATCAAGTTATTTGGGTCACTCCCCTCTGGTAATAACTGCTGAATCGCATTACTATCATGCATTTTATATCTTATCATGTACACCTGTTGAACCTTAAACTCCTTATATAGGTCAGCGGGAGAGGGACAAATGCTTCTCCAGGTTAGATATGTTGCTTTATTTCTGTCGCAGTGTTTGTGTACTCGGGCTGTCAGATCTGTAGGTTCTCCCTTTTCATTCGCCTTTAAACCAGAAGAACGCCATATTTCACTTCTGCACACCTTCAACTAGAGGTGTGCTGTGGACAACAGTGGTTTTCATCATCCATTTGTGTAGCTTCTCTGCACGAGAGACATGAACAATAAGTATGACTGAGTCTCTCCCCAAACAGCAGATTCAAACTGTCCACTACATGATGTAACTAGCTTTTTTTATGTAAAGCACATTTCTGTCAAATATAGAAATGTGCAAAATAATAGTTGTATCATTTAAAGTTTTTGGTACAGGCAGTCCCTGGGTTAAGAACGTCCTATTTATGGACGACTTGTACTTACGAATGGACTACAAAAAAGCATATTATTAGAAATTATGTAAAGTCTATTAATTGTGTTAAATACAATGGTTTGCTAAATGAACACATGCAATACTTTGTAACACTTGTGCAAAAATCACGTGGTTCAAGGTATTGTTAATATTATTGTGCTGTATTTTTATTTTTCCATCTTGGCAAAAAATTTGAGTTAAAGACAGACTTGGGAAACAGAACTTGTTTGTAACATCAAACAATGCTATTTGACACAAAAATAGGATTTGTAATAGACTAGAGTGGGGCTATTTGGTGAAAAGTGTTATAAAAATGTATTATCACGATAAATGTCAAATCATTTCTTTCCAGTTTAAAGGCTGGTTTTTACTTCTGAGTTAAAATTGAAGAAACCAGGTGGTTAATCAGTCGTAAACTTTTCTTTATTGTCAGAATGTGACAAACACCTCTCAAGAAGTAGTGATGGCTTAAATGAGGCTTCTGGAACAATTTGCTCCATTTTCTGACCCCACTAGGTTGAGTGCTCTGTTCAAAAAAGGACTCAAAGCAGGTTGAAGGAAAGTGAAAGTGCCCCATATACCAAACAACATTTAGCATTTCTCAAGGCTGAGATAGGAGTTAAACAGTTTATTTTAGTTCCTGGTATTTACCTGAGTGCTGGTGTGGCTCATCAGAAGCCAGGTAGGATATAAAACCTACTGGATAGTAGCCCTCCCGGACCGGAGTTGGTGACCCCTGTTTTAGTCAATGCTGAAAATGAAAATTTCTCATGAACTTAATTTCGCTGTGCATTTTCCTTTTGGATTTTGTTGGATTATTATTGAATGGGTTGGTTTGTACTTCCCTGCTCTCCTGGTGAGTTACCCTGTTGTTTTGATGATGTTCTCTGTTGTCTGCCTACCTTCCCTATTGAATTCTGTTATTTGTTAAATAAATCCCCCTTTTTCATAGCTGCTTGTGCGTGTTCTCCACTGCCTGACAAGTAATCACAGAGAAAGTGACATCATTTTGTGATGCACAGCGTGTTGCTGGTGCCATGGTTTTTCTTAAATCATAACTGCCACACAGCATTTGGCATATTGTTATCGAGGTAAATTATATTGTATTAATTATCGTTATTTTCTCACCCAGCCCTATAGGAAACTAATGATTACCCAATCTCTAATTAAAACAATTTACATTGTTTGCAGTGAGTGCTGAACGTTGACTTTATTGCCAGTGCAAAAATTAGAGTCTGAGTAATCTAGTATACACCCCAAATCTTCTCGTTCTAATACCAGGTCTTGCTGCCATTGTTAGGCTCTTTGCGTAAAATGGTATTTTGAAATTTAATAATTAGTATTCCCTAATGTTGATTTTGGTAAGAAAAATAATGAACCACATTTAAAACTGCAGATACTTCGGACGTTTTGGATATATTCACTTCAGGGCTATTGAATTGGATTTCTGAAAAGATGGTAGGTGGCAGTGGTGTCTTGAAGCTGAAGACGGGCAGAATGAATTCCCGTAGGGTTTGATTAGCTCACTTTAGAATACGATTTCTCACAATTTTACTGCTTTATGGATTGATTTATATGAAAAGGTCAGTTTCTCAGTACTGTAAACACAAATGGCACACGAACATGTCTTTTGATGTCATATATCTTTATTAATCTCTGGCTGTCTGAATGAAAGATGACTGGAGAACTTGACCTTTTTGGTAAAGTTTCCTGCTTCTTCTGTCCTTAACATTTGACTATACTTCGACAATTTTTGTCTTATTGCTTCCCTATTATAATAACTGGATTTTATCTTTAACTTTTGCACTAAGAAACGTGTATTGTAAATCAAGTGTTAAATTTTGTAGTTTTAAATGCAAGCTTTTATGAAAACAAACGTCGGTGAAAAAGGCAAAAACTGCAAAAGACATTTCACTAACATTTGTGTGAATTTATTGGCTATGGAATTTATGCAAATACTTACTATTGTCACTGCATGTGCAGTTTTCTGTGAATTAGTGAGGCATCGAGGCTCCAGCGCCTGTGGCATTTTGACTTTATGCTTTTACCAGCATCTCTCTACTAGGTTTTATTTGCTTTTTTCTCTATAACTGCTGATTAAGGGAAGAAGGCGTGACCTTCCTAACAATTGTTTTCCTTCTACTAGAGCTAGGCAACATGACCAAAAAATAAAATCTCACATTTTTTTCACTTATTGTGAAATTTTCGATTTTAATTGATTTCCCCTCCCCTACTCAAAATCAAACTATGGATGGCAAATAAAACAAGTCTTAATTTTATTTTGTTGTTTTTTTTTTATTTTAGAGTTATAGTGCAATCTGACAACTTGTGACAAGCCAAAAAAGATGCTTTTAAGTGAAATGGCAGACCACGCCATTGTAAAAACTTTTAGCACGTTAATGAATCCAGGCCATATACATATGGGCACTATGTCTTATGCAATATACATCGCGACAGCATTTATCGCCTTCCACCGTGCCCCATTCTTATCATATGGCACACGGTTCGAAAACGTGTCAGTTGCTTGCTTAACTTTGGATGTTGTGCTGGTGCTGTGTGTATTTTCGTTTCGCTGGGAGCTGCACTTCTTCCACTCGGCTGCGTGCCTCTGCTTAAGGTGCTGGAATAAATTTGTTGTGCTGCTTCCTTTGGTTGCAACAGTTTTTAAACAGACTTTGCAAGGAGGACTTGTGTGGTCTGTGTCCGACGGCACAAAACCGAACCTTTGCCGTGTTTATGAATCCGTACAGTGTTTGGGTGCGCCGCGCTAATGCACCTGTGAAGAACAGTGCGTCGCATTAGTACCGCTTTTCGGAGTCGCGTGTAAAATAAGTAATAACATCGATTTTCACAAAAATACATCACCCCGAACTGTAAATTCGAATTTATCGATAAAATCAATTTATCGCCCACCTCTACCTTCTACAGAACATTTTCTTTCCCTGATGTCATATTTCATAAAATATGGTTCATTTTTTAAAAAAAAATCCTGGTCATAATTGCTCAGCTAACTGGGTTAGCCTTATCTGCTAATGAGCATTTTGTCATCAACCCGCAAGAAATCCTTGGTATGCCATAACCATGTAATTGGTTGTGTAAAAGCAATAAAAGATCAGCCATATAGATTAAATATATTTAGCTATAGTTAACACTGTGGTGCCTAATCAAAGTTTACGTTTACTGATGTACTTTTACTATAGTCCTTTTACCCTGAATTGCCCTGATTTAGGTTTGAAAAGGTTAAGCTAAAGTTAGTTTAATGCTTATCCTGGAAAGTTTATTTGAGATTTTGGGAACTTGGGGACCACAACAGAAATCCAGTGGCCCATTGTTGTTATTGGTTCAGGTTTTCAGGGTCTTTTATTGCTGGTGAACAGGCGGACTGAAGGAGAAGTTTTTGAACAGGTTTGAGAAGGAAGTGAAATGCTATTTCTTGTTTTGTGTTTTCTCCATATTTGACAAGTCACTTTCAGAAAACATTTTAGTTAAATCATGGTCATGTTTTATGAATCTTTTCTCATGATATGTTGAAACATTTTCAGTAAAGGTGTTCACACAGAACCGTTTTTCAGTACCTCCTCCTAATTAGGTACTTTTCCTTCAAACACAAACTACTGAGGAGCGATAAACTTTGACTGGTTGATCACAAGCATCAGCGCTAACTTGGATGTTGCGCAGAAGTGCAAGAATAGAGATTGAAATTGCCAGAACAAATGGAATTATTTTTGAACCTCAGCTACAGTTAATGCATTATCTAGTAAATGTTTTGCTTATGTCTCCATATTTCTGCATCAGAAAATTAGATCAATAACCAATACACTTTTGTCTAATATTGCCGGTGGTGAAACTTGCTAGAGCTCATTAACGGAATAACATCACACATTTATTATTCTGTGGAAATTGAAAGATCGGTCAGCTGACCAGATGTAATAAGAATCATAATATCGTTAGTGCAGTATAATATAAATAAGTCTGTGTCCCGTTTTTATCGATTGATTCCCCCCTAATAACTAACAAATTATTAACTAACAAAGCGACGTGTTTATCTTCTGTTGTTTTGGCATGACTGTAGTTTCATATGGAGTTGAGTGTAAAGTTTAACCTAAAACATTAAAAGTCCCCATTTCTGTTGAGTGGTGTGACACTTTCAGTGACCAGGAGCTACAAATGATATAAGCAAGACAGCCTAAGTCCAGGTCCTGGAACTTAAGTGTGAAAGCGCCTTACATAGCGTAATGCATCGATTTTACTTAGGCCACTAGACATCTGCATCTGCTGGTATGGACAGAGAGAGTTTAGCAGAGTTTAATTTTATGGTTGATACAGGATGGGTGGCGACTCTATATTTTACCAGATCGTCCTGTATTGAACCAATATGGGACATGATTTGTCACATATCTGTGGTTTGACTTCTCCCCTTAACAAACTTTATACTTTGTCATGAGGGAAGTCCTGTGTTTCTTCTAGTGCTATAGTTCTCGAGACCGGTCTTGGTCTTGAGACCGATCTCAAGACCAGTTTTTTGTGGTCTTGTCTTGGTCTCAACTCTATTTAGTCTCGGTCTTGTCTTGGTCTCTGACATAGCGGTCTCGATGGGATGGGGGAGAAAAAGAGAAAACAGCACATCCTCACAGAACAGTATCATTATTTATTACGCGCCTCAGTTCAAATGCAACCAGTCAG
>JABFEA020000038.1:24877886-24903213 GCA_019775915.2 Cyphomyrus plagiostoma
CAGTTCTGAAGGCGAAAGGGGGTCAAACACCGTATTAGTATGGTGTTCCTAATAATCCTTTAGGTGAGTGTATATATTCCTTTTTTCTCTCTCTCTGGAAAATAATATATCTAAGTGTCTCATTTTGTGCTTTTTTGTGTGTGTCTGTCTCTCTCTCTGAATAGTGTGTGTCTGTCTGTGTCTCTCTCTCTCTCTCCCTCTCTCTCTGAATAGTGTGTGTCTGTCTGTCTCTCCCTCTCTCTCTGAATAGTGTCTGTCTGTCTGTCTCTCTCTCTCTCTCTCTGAATAGTGTGTGTCCTGCTCTTGCTTGGGTTGTTCTCCACCTTGCATCTTTTGTTTCTGGGATAGGCTCTGGACCTTTCCAACTGTATGAGAGAAGTGATATTGAGGATCAATGAATAAAAATCATTTAATCCTTAAGACCATTCAGCCATCATTAATCTTGCTTATTAGTCTTATCTTAAAAGGTTTCTACACATTTGATTGATTTGTGTTTTGGTAAATGTTTGCATGCATGCTAAGGGAGGATCTATCCCACTGGCATTGGGGTTTGTTCTCTGAAGCCAATGTAAACCTATTCTATTGGAAGCTGAGCTGGGTGGTGACACTGTCGGTTTTATGTTCTAAACAAGACAGGTGTGTGTATGGTCTGCTCACTTTGAAGTGGACGTACTGCTTTGACTTGCGATGTGGATTTCCAAAGCAGAAAATTTAACATGATCCTTAGTAGGGGGAAGTGTAATGGGTGAAAATCTGGAATGTGTGTTAATAATGTAGAGCAAAGTCACTCAGAGAGGCCAAGCTAGGGCTGAACCTGCAGATGCTGTACTAAAATGCCAAAAGGGATTCCCTGCTAGGCACTAATAAGCAAGAAGCTACATGTGATATAAAGACAACTCACAGCATGTATTTCTGTGTGTGCACTGCCACCCAAGGTTCATTCTAATGAGGTACTCATGCAAAGACACAGCAGGGCCACCCTTGCAACAGGACGCGTGAAGCAGCAAGAGCTGTTAGAACACGTTGTATTTCATGAAAGTTTTGATTTACTTGCACTTTTCCCTCCCATCTTATTGGTCCTATTTAGGATCAAGTGCTCTTTGAAAATAAGAAAGCAGATATGAAACACTTCATATGTTTACGTGCTTGTTTTTTTGGTATCTATGTGTATGTGTCTGTTTTTGTGTTAGTCTGTATTGAGATGGTAATAATAGTGTCCTGACATTGATATGCTGTTGATGTAAATAGTAGCTGAATGGATTTCAGCTTCCAGTCGCTACACAAGCAAGACTTATAATAATATATAATTAGCATAATTGATCATTAAGGCAGTAAAGCAAACCTAATGGGTAACCAAAAGTACACAACGATCACTTGATTGTAAATCAAACCTTTTAGAGTTTAGAGTTCTTTTTTTTTTTTTTTTTTACTGAAATGCGCATTCATTTTCAGCCCAGATCCTACTGCACTCTTATGAATATTGGTTTCTATATCAGACGTGTTTACATGCACAAATGAGGTATATTGGTTAAAACCAATTTGCATATGTTTTGCATTTTTTGCCTTTTTTTGATCACGTGCACAAGCCAAATTAAGCAATTATAAGTGTTTATCTTGCACAATTTTATATTGAAAGTTTATATTAGAAATTATGTAGGGCGGTTATAAGTATTTAGTATTGTGTTTGATATTACAATAGCACACGCAAAGCCATCAGAATGTACTGTATAATATTTTTAAAATATCTGTTTCTAGTAGTTTAATTTTTGTAGTAATTTAATTTTCATAGAGACGATATTAAGGAAAAGCAAGTGATTTGTTTGCACAATTTGTAGCAACACCGGCTCATTTGAGAAACACGAAGTACAACATAACTCTATGTATTTGGCTGTAGTTTGTTTTGGGTAAATTTTCAACTCCAAGCTTCACACTGAGTGTAAAATCAGACACTGCCCTACCCGCTATATGTCTGCCTGTCTGACCATTTGATGAGCCCTGTTTTGTACTTTTGGAAATGGGAGTAGGCTGCATTGGGATAGTGTTACAATTTATGTGTGACCTGGCAGAATTGTCATTCTTCATTGCATACATTATTAATGCATATTTGACTTTTATCAACGTTAATTTTTCCTTTGGTTAATTGTACACTGGCAGGCATTTTTTTTTGCATTTTTCAGGTTGACAGGCAGGGGGCTCTCTAGTGTAAGAGAAGTGAATTGTTTGGATTCTGCAGTGGTGATCCTAGTGTGTGCTGTGTAGCATTGTTTTTCCCCAAAAAACAAATTTTAGTTTAAAATAATTTTGTAAGTGGCAATATATTTCCTTATCTACTTCTAGTCATAGTCTCTATGTAGTTGGGGTCTTTGTCAGGAACTTCTACCAAGACATTTGCAAATGCAGTTTAGAAGCATCATTCATGGCTTTTTATATTATTAAAGATTATTAAAATTAGCATTGTGGCCTATGGAAAGTCATAGGGGTAAAAATTCAGAAAACAGAAACATAAAAGCTTAAACATAAATGTCCATTTTTGTAAGGGAAAGTTCATTCTAGCTACTTGGCAAAACTTATATTTTCTGTGATTTGTTGCAATTGTGTGTTTATTGTAGGACTGCAACAAGTAATCTATTGCATTTATGATAATCGGTTATAAAAGTAGTTGACTTTTTTTTTAATCCATTAGTTGCCTTTTTACGGTTTACAGCGTAAATTGTGCTGTTATAGTCCATGCATGCCTATGCACGTGAACAGTTGTGTGTGTTCTATTCTGGTTATTGGACACAGATGGTCACGGACGGCACCTGTGTACAACAGTGACATTCCTCAGATCAGCAAGAGGCAGCTGTGTTAGATGTTCCCTTCTGGGAAGGCACGTGGAATGTCTTGTTTCTCCAGCATGGTGGCCATCTTCCTGTGCTGTTGGAGGACCTTTGTAAACTCTTCATTTCAGTGGTAGCACTCAGAGGTATGCACACTGGGGAGATCTACACTACAGATCTCTGTAGGTGGGAACACCTGTTATTGGTCTGGTCGCTCTGATGCTATACTCCGGGAGTAGCTATGGCTATGGTGGATCAGCTCCTCTAGATGGTGCCTGTGTCACTCCTTTCATTGAGGGCGCCATGAGACTCAGGCTAAGGCACTCTCTGCATGTCTTGCCTGCTGTCTCAGTGTATGCTCTGACCAGAGTGAGTGATGTCTCTATAAGGGAGACATTCGTACCTTTATTTGGAGGTTGATGGGTGCCCATGAGATGACACTTCTCTGGTCTTGGGTAACTCCAATGCAGAAGTTGGGGGTCTGTGGGTTGCTGGATGCTGGTTCCAACATCCTGAGCTGCAACGCTGGGCTTGGTACTCCAATGCACCCACTTGATACCTGGCTGTGGCAGATAGATGACCATAGATGGTTATTTCCAGAGGGTAGGACTGGACTGGGTGTTGGCCTGGGGGGTCTCCAATGGGGATCCCGAGGTGTTCCATTGTGTGGTGGATGCGGCAATGTTCTCCCCATCCTGACTGACTTCACCTGATCTGACCTTTTAATTTAAAGTTTTTTTACCTTAATTGATTTTATTCTGCTGCTCTTCTCTCTGTCCTTCCATGGCGTTGGTCAGTTTTCAGTCATTGTTCATAATGATAGTGATTCATTCTTTTGAAAGATGGATTATGTTTCAGCGTTTGTGATTTGCCCATTTGCAATTTCTATGCCCCTGTACTGGGTGAAGTATTCCTAGACACATTTATTAGAATAAGCTCTATAGATAATCTCTTTGGGGAACAGTCTCTTACTTGTGCCCCCCTATTTTTAGTTTACACCAAGGTTTTCCACTTACATACTGTAAAAATAATTTTAGTAGCTTTTTTTTTCTTTTCCCATAAAATGTGTAATTGAGATGCTAGATTTTATAAGCCAGTAAATAATTCAGTAGTTTTGGCCATATTTGTTATTTCATGTAAAGGCCTGTTTTGCAATCGCTTTATACAAGAATGGTGATTCATTTATTTTACTTTATTTGATTTAGTTGAATGAGATTTCTTACCTTTTCTTGCATAAATAGATTTAAAAAAATATTTACTTGCAGAAATACAGTTTGTTATTATGGGACTCAACGGTAAATTCAGTAATGCAGACTGCAGACAGCCTTCCTGTGTGGCCACCACATTCACAACAAAATGTCAGAAAATTAATTTTTTTGTATTTATGTCAAATTTGTACGTTAATTTTATGTGGTGTTAGTGCAGCGACAGTGTACCTTCTGTGAAAGTCTAGCATCATCAGACCATTTTATTTACTGTACGTACAAATGATGTTTTGCATAATTACAAGTCATTGAATTTTGTTTGAAAATTGTTGTGTATCTGTGTACAGTAAAAGCCAAATGTGCGCGGAAATGTCTGTTTATTTTTGCTGCATTCTACATATGTTCTGTATAGTAAAAATTGTAGACCCGGGTTTTTCTGTATACATTAAAACATTAGTTTGTACTAGCAGACTTTTGCTTTTATGTACTTTTACATTTTTATTGTAGCATTTTCATTAGTCTGTCTTACCAGTCATTAGTTTTGTTAATTTCTTGAAGCCGTTATTCAAATTGTTTGTTGAAACATGGTAATTACTGGAGGTTTGTTTTTTTTGTTGAACTGTGATTGATAATTATTGTCTGTGTATTGAATGCCTGGCTTTTTTATTACTGGAGTTGCTTATTTTGGCTTTTCCCCTTCCTTTCAGGGCAGCCTAAAAAGCAGCCATCAGATTTCTCCACAGGAGTTTCTTAGTGAGCTGAAAACTGGGACGGTGGATGAGAGACTCTTTGCCTGTCTGGAGTCCCTCCGGGTTTCCCTGACCAGCAACCCAGTCAGGTAGGCAGTGTGACGCTCGCTTTAGCTCAGCTATTCTTCTTCCCAGTAACACGCGGCCCGGCCCATATGTGGGTGATGTGTTGTTCCACCTCACGGCCGTCCCCACTGGTCCCCTGATGTCAGGCCAAAGCAAACCGCATGCTGGTTCTCATTAATATTTATTACTGATACACAAGTGCCTGTGGTTTTCTTGCCCGCCTTTTAATTGTTTGATGCCTATCTTCACAATTACCCTGCTGTTTTTCTGCATTTGTATCACAAACATGACATGAAACGTTGGAAGGGGGTAGCCATAAATAACTTTTGAATAATTAAAATCTTTTGCTGCACTGGCTACCTTAATTTAACATTTTATGTTTTCTAATGTTGTTTGCACAAAGAAAGATGTAACCAAGGAATGGAAAGAGGAACGTAAAACTTGTGCTGAACTTCAAGGTGGTTTTCGTGTGAAATTAGCTCTTATGAATGTTTATCAATGACAGCTGATAGACCTGGATGCATATTTCCATAATTATGGAGAAAATGAAATGACATCCCTTTTTTCCACTTTCAGTATTTTCGAGATGTTATCCAGCGTGTTCATTCTTTAATTATCCTTTCCACTGTACTCATGAACACATTATTGTGCCATAAATTTTTTTTCAAATAATAGTCAATTTAATGGAACAGTATGTCATCAAGATTGTCACAATCCCTGGGATTTATAACTTCTTTCCTCTTATCTATTGGGCCTTTTTTTAATGCTTCTATCTGCCTTTTCCCCATTTATTTTGAAATAACGTGTCATTTTGTTTCAGCCTTAAATGAAAACCCACTTGCCTCAGTGACATGCAGAAATTCTTTGTGGTTCTGATTGTAATTCTGGAGAATACTCAGTGTTTATACTCTATTATAGGTGCAGTGAACAGAATCGTATTGCTTTGGCATCTTAACTTTTAACTTCTGTTACCACACACGCCTGATATATGAGTGTTCATCCCTGTGTTTCATTCAGAGTAATGCTCTACAATTACTTTCCCATGCACGTGTTTTAGGACACATATGTGAGTTATGGTAGATAAGTTTTGTGGAGCTGGTTTTTACACCTTAAACAGAATTTTCCCTGCTATATTATTTAAAGGGTGTGTTTGCATGACTGCTTGGTAAGATTGGAAAGTTTTCCAGTCTTTATAGAATAATGTAGTTGGACACAAACCTGAATGAACACCTTTCAGCCTTGTAATTTTATCCAATTTTAAGTGTTTAGTGTTAATTCTCTAGGCTTGACCACAAACTTTAAATTAAAGATGAAGGCCAGTCATGTAATGATTTAGCTGTTCAAAAATAGTTCTTGTCAGCAGTTTAATGTTCAAGATTCAAGTATTATGAGTTAGTTATTGCTTGTATTTGATATTTATATGTAAGACGTGTATGCTCAGCTGTGCAAGAACGCCTTGCGTAATGGCTGTTTGTGAGTTTATGTGGCAGAAAGAGCAGGACAGGTAGGTAGACCAACTTGTGGGCCCCATTAAACTTTGGGTTTGTCATTGTTTGTGTATCCAGCAACAGGAGCTTATTACTCCTGCCGACGTGAGAAGGAAAGAAGAGAGGAACTGTAGGTTAAAATACTGATGTGTATAAAATTAGAACAGACCTGCAGGAGAACTGCTTTTTGTGATGCTCTTAGCAGGGATGAGCTGTGACAGCATAGCAGCGATAAAAGGCGGATAGTCACACGGCATTGAGGGAGGTCTGAGAAGAACCCACTAAGCAGGTCCTGACCACCTGTGGTGGAACGTTGCTTGCAGTGGGCGGTGGCATGATTCATTCACAGATCCAAATCGACTAACCGAAGACGTGTCCAAGTAAGCTCTTGCTATGCCGGGGATATTGTATCGTGTTCGGATTAACAGAGGTTGGCAATGCCAGAGGCTCTAAAAATGTCCTGGTATTATGAACCAGCTGTTTGGCACGTGGGTGCTCTCTGGCTGGCACTGTCACCTTGCCTCTGAAGTCTGTATATTTGCCCTGTGCTGTGCATCATTCAGGTATTCCACTTTACAGTTGGACTGATTTGGTGTTTCTAAAATTGCCAATACTTTATGTAAGTAGGTGCCCTTCTATGGCCTGACCCCATCTTAGATGAAGCCAGGCCTTAGAACCCAACGCTGCCTGGCATGGACCCCCCGTGGCCCTCACAAGGATAGGCAGTTGTTCGAGTTAGTGTGTGGCATCTCGGTGTATAACCACCTTAAATAAGAGAGCTAGTCAGAGGTAATTTATTAAGGGCGACAGTTTGTCTTTTACTGCATAGTGGATCAATAATTTATTGTAATAGTTAACTAAGGATAAAGTTGGGGAGAGGAACAAATATATATTTTCTGATAAAATTCCACGTTTCTATTTTTTAATCTGTTTCTTAAAAAAGACATATGGCACCAGGCAGCGTGGAATTTTCCTTAACCTCTGTGAACAGACCTGGTGCTTCTTACACTTTGAACGAGAAAATGATTATGAATACCGGTGGTAGGGATACGTGACTTGTTGTGAAGGGGCGCACAAGTGTTTAAGCCTGCAGGCAGGCTTTACTGGGGTCAACAGGTCTGTGAAGGAAGAAAAAGGGAGTGCATATCTTCTTCAGAAAGGTTGCCAATAAAATGAATTCTGAGCAGACAGCGATGGGGAGGAACATCTGTTGCTGTCAGCGTGTCACCGCTGGGGGCCGACCCTGGGTGGGAACCCCGAGCTTGTCAGGAGCTCAAGAGTTTGGCAAGTACATGAAAATGCGTGTTATTAGTTGCTCATTTCTTCTGTTCAAAGCTTTTCTTTCAAATGTTTGGAAACGAATAAATCCCTCATTTTAAAGGTGTAAATATATATGGGTTCATATATGGTAGAGGAGCCATTATTTTTTGTTTTTGTATAAAGTGTGATTTTGGTGTTTTGCGTATTAATAGGTAAACCATGAATAAATAATTAGCCATTGAAACAAGTCACTTAATAGCAGTGCTTTTAGCACTGTATGCCTAATGTAGAGGTCTGTGTATGTATTGCTCTGTTCCCCCCCCCCCTCTTCAAAACGGCTAGTTTTTGTTTGCGCATCCAAATACTCACGAGGGATCTTGGGGGAAGGTGTGGTCATTATGTGCCCCCTGTTGTCTGGATGGGGACAGAGAGGAAGCAAATCTGATTTTTTGGCAAGCCCTGTATGCTCTGGCTACAGATCAGCAAGCCTCTGGCAGCCGTTGGGGTATCATTGGGGACTGGGCTGCTACATGATGGGTCCTCATTTCCGGCTCCGAGTGCACCCTGGTGGACATCTTCCATTTCCTTTCGCTTTTATGAAGGTGACTTTGCCTCTCTGATGCAGACAGTTTGAGATGGATGTTAAATTCTTTTCATGCTGCGGTGAACCTCAAGGTGATTTTCTTGTGAAAGTATGAACATTTTTGTCAATGGCAGCAGCAAATTTGGATGTATATGTTCAAAAACAAGGAGAAAATGAAAGCATGGTTTTCCCTTAGTTTTCTGTCAGTTTTTTCCCCCAAGATTCCATCCAGCTAGTTAATTCTTATTAGCAGTCTGCTTAACAGCTCATAATGTATGTGTGATGGAAAGCTTAGGGCTCTATGCAAAGTGTAATGTGTAAAATGCAAATAACATTTATGGGCATTCATTTTGCTTTTAGATGGTGGAAAAACTGCGAGATCGATTCATACCTCTATAGCATTTCATTTCTACATGGTTCTTCTGCATTGTATTAGATCAGCTGGATCAACATTAGTGCTCCTACTTTCCTCAGGTGTATTTTGTACTGAATTATTATAGAGCATCATTAATACTACAAACTATGCACATACAATTCTTACAAGAAAATCACATTGCAAAACTTCTGAATTTTCTGTCCTAGTAGCACAAAATACTTTATTTCTTTTATTGTTACCCTGATCTCTGGTTCTTCCGACCAGATCGCAGTTAAAGCTTGGGTCACTTAATTTGTCCACAAATCTGTTGCTGCTGTTGTTAATATTATTATTGTTGTCATTATTGTTATTTACCTTGTTTATCGTTGTTTTATCGTCGGAATGGAGAGTCAGGAAATATGGCAGAGATGAAAAGGTCTGTAAGATATTCCTGTTTTGAAGCTTGGTAGAGCTGCTCAAATGGGGTGTAAAGTGCAGAAGTATTTACTAATTTTTATGGTAAAGGAGGATAAGATTTTTGCTTATAGTTTTTGTAATGTCAGACCGCGTCCTGTTGGTGCACTGAATTGTTGTCCTGTTTCTCAAAATAAATTTAAAAAAAAGGTTGAAATTGCAGAAATAGTGTATAATATATCAATAATATAGGAAAAGTAGTAAAAGACAAGTGGATGAAAAATGATATGGCTTTTTGAAACCACTGTTCCTGCTTTAGCTTTTATTCTCTCACCTTTTTATCATAAGGGATTTGCTAAATTCCTAAAGAATGAAGTGAAAGTGTTGCTCCACATTTAACACTGAGCTGTGTCTATGATTGCAGACACAAACCCTGCCGTTCCCTCTGAGGTTTTAGAGATGTATCAGGTTTAGGGTGGTCAAAAGGGAGTATCACATTGCTTTTCATGCCACATCAAACTTCCCTCTGGAATGGAAAATTCAAGTGAGCTTTGACAGACTTAAATTTTTTTTGTGACAATTTATGTGGCAATTTAACCATGCTTTAAAGCATAAAAAAAATTTCACATTCCATTTGAACATTATTTAGGAATAATTTCATATTGTAGTTAGATGCTCTTACCTTTCACGAAGGTAGTGAAAATTCATCAATCAGCCAAAACATTAAAACCGCTGACAGGTGAAGTAAGTATAAGAAAATTACCTTGTTACAATGCTACCTGTGAAAGGGTGCCATTATATATTCGGCAAACGAACAGTAAGTTTTTGAATTTGATGTGTTGGAAGCAGGAAAAATGGGCAAGTGTAAGGATTTGAGCAACTTAGACTAGGGCTGAATTGCGATGCCTGCCTGAACTGAGTCAGAGCATCTCCAAAATGGCAGGTCTTGTGGTGTGTTCCTAGTATGTAGTGGTCAGTACTAGGGATGGGCCAATTTACATTTTTTCAGTTGGCCCTTCCTCCTGCTTTAATTGAGCTCATCACCTTGTCTTCAACATTCTAACAAAAACTTGTGCCATTGCTAAAAATGAAAAGCAGAATATATGGTGGCACGATAGGGACGTACACACTGAGGCACATGGTGTTAATGTTATGGCTCATCGGTGTACATACACAGGTAGCTGGTTGAAATGGCATGAATGAAGATAAAAAGGTATAAAACTAAAGCATATTCACTAGTTGTTATTCTGCTTTCTACTATGGGGGCTTTCACAGTAAAATGCTGATTGTTTTGCACTAAAAACACTCCGATACATTTACTGTATGTTGGAGCTGCTTGGCTTGCATTCTATTGAAATTAGGGTAGGGTGATAAAACGATAAACATAATGATCACGAAATAAATTTTCCTCAATAGAAAAATAGATATAGTCGATATAAAGTTGATAGCGCTCATTCCGTCAATCTTTCGCCTACATGGGAAGCCAATGGGTGCGTTCGACTTGGGCTTAGGTCTGTACAGAGGACTAATGACAACAACCTGATCACATGGTTACACCTCATCACACAGGATTGAGGGGGCGTGGCACACAGAAGGAGCAGACGATCGGGGCAGGACAGGGGTAATGTTGGGATAAGATCTTTATCGTTTTGGAAGCCATTAAGGAAAAAAATGCTGCTGTTTTATCCTGTTCATATTTTAAATGCTAAAAAAACATATTTAGGTGTAATTAAGTTCGAGAACCGAGGTACAACTGTATCTCAATATCGGCTGATATGGGAAAAAGATATTGAGATATTAAGTAATTTTAAGTAAAAATATTGAGTTTTTCCATATCGCCCAGTCCTAATTGAAATGCAAGATTGATTTGAAGTTTTTGGACATTTGGCCCGACATAATGACTGACAGATCAAGTTTTGCTTGGCTCACTTGGAATCCGTTGGCCTGCTGATTGCACACCTTCAGTCTTCAACATGTCATGGTGTTGTACATTCAGGATTTGAGATATTCATGGATTATTAGGTCTGAATGCACTCCAATATATGGGTAGTAGTGGTGTGGAGGGAGGGTTATGTAAGTTTCCAAGATCAGTTGCTGATCTCATTGGCCCTTCCTCCTGCTTTAATTGAGCTCATCACCTTGTCTTCAACATTCTAACAAAAACTTGTACCATTGCTAAAAATGAAAAGCAGAAATATATGCTTTAATTGCATTAAATGTAAGTGATAAATGGATCTGACAGTTTCGGGCACCAAAGTTTAATGTTCCTTTTTGGTCCTATTTGGTCTTTTCATCACTTTCCCAGGATTATTATAGATCCTTACAGTACAGTACCTTTAGGGAACCAACCTGCAATGTTCTTTAGTCCTTGCGCTACCTTCTCAAAGCTAGGGCTATACGCTAGGCTATCACGTCGCCATATGTAATATGTCTGCGAGTAATATTGAAATTTTTTTGCAACAGAAAAGGAGAGATTAACCGAAATAAACTATAATGAAATGGTAGTTATTATCTACCAATTAACATAGTGTGCCAAATAGGTTAGTGGTGTTGCCCCGAGCTGGAACAATTTAACCTTTGAGCGGATGTATAACTGCAGTAGTTACTTCTTGTACAGGCTTGTGAATGATTGCCCTGTGTTGTGGATATACACACACACGGGTACTCTTCAATTAACGACCGAGTTCCGTTCCTACGACTTGGCTGTTAAGCGAATTACTTGTTAAGTGAGGAGCCGCCCCTTACTGATATTTCAAGCATACTGTACTGGTAGTGGATTTGTCAGCCATCTTTAGATATTGTTTTAATTAGAGATGCATGATCCGATATTGGCAATCTCTAAAAATATAGCTCCTATTTCATGTTAAATCTATTTGTACAATCAATCGCATGAGAGCTCTTTCCCATTTTACATATGTTTTGTTGCAGCATTCAAATCGAACGCAATCGCTGCCCCTCAGTCTTTTTTGCTACTCAGTGGGTGTGAGTACAGTGACTTCCACCTGCTGTGATGTCATGCGCATACCCTTCGTAGTACGAGGAGCGTAAAATAAGACGTGACTTTCTGGGAGTATTTTACGCTTTTAACAGAAACCAGTAGCACAGTGATCTGCAATCTTTGTAAAATAAAATATTGAGAGGTGGGAATAGCGTTTAACGGACTATCCCACTTAAAGCGCACGCAACTGTGCGAGACAAATAAAGCAATGGATGATCTGGGAGTCACTAACCTGGACTGTCTTGCGAACTCGCCGCCGCTTGTGATACAAGAGGGGCTGCCATTGCAATGAAGTGTAACTGAGCTGATGCCAATGTGAGAATTTGTGTTCAAATTTTAAGCTTTCACTGCATGTGTATACTTGCTTTGAAGATATTCATATTGAACTGCAAATGCCTCAAAAACGCTTAAAACAAGACTTACAATGTGGAACAATACGTTAGGTATGTTTGTAGTAGCCTAATTAAATATTTTTTGTCATACATTTTTTCCATTTGTATTTACTAGCTTAAAAAATATTTAAAGTATAACAAAGTAAAAGGAGCTTTTATATCGGAATCGGTCCCGAACTGAAAAAATGTGGATCGCCCCATCCCCAGTTTTAATATCACCATTTATAGCATTTTTAGTGTATTTATAAACAAGGATGCACATAACTGGTATGCAAGTATGCTTTCACCTTTAAAATGATACATGCGGCAATCCATTGTAGTAATGGCGTAAATGTTATGTACATTTGCGCTGATTTGACAAGCAATCATGCATTTTAACCTTTATATGCTATTTGTACTTCATTTGCGGTATAGAGGGTAAAATGCATGGTAATTATTGGAAATTTTATGTTTTTCATCCGAGTTTAATTATTAATATTAAAAAATCTTGTGTTTCTGGTAAGTTACTGATAAGGTGATATAAAGGTGGTAGTGTGTTGCAGCCTGCCGTTTTACTTTCTGGCCCAGGTTTAGTGTTTTTTTTTTTAATTGTTTATTATTTTACTTTTTCTTCTGGTGAGTATTGTAAAGTAATATGCATTTCATTATGTATGTAATCTTATCCATTACCACAGTTAACAAAAGCTGTTAAATTCTGGAAAAGTCAATGGGATACCGTGAAAAAATTGGCATTGTGGTTATGGGACACGTTGGGAAAATGTAGTACTTTTTGAAGCATTTAAATGTGATCACATGCCCTTTTGACTTACCAGTTAAAAGCAGTGCTTCTGCTTATTTGAGAAATTGGATTATACCTTTACTTGTGGAGATAGGTACATTATACATTTTTACATTTCCCAAATTGCAGCTGATTTTAGTTCTGCTTTTGAATTTAGCACTGCTATTCACATAGCTCACAAACTCTATGGATGTGCTTATTGGCAATAAAAAGAACTACAAGATAAATAAAATGCTTTCAAAAATGTAATCTCGGGACAATCGTTTTTGGAATGAGAATATCCTTTAAGTCTAATATTCGGTTAAGGCATTTCACATCTCAGTTACTTTAAGCAACGAACCATAAAAAATGTAGATGCGTTTAAAATATTCCTGCCAAATTCTTTTTGAATCACTTGTTCATTATATACATTTAGCTATTGAGTTTTGAAATGGAGCTCACAGCTGTCACAGCAAGGTCCTCACAATAGGCAGTCTTGACACTGTAACCCCTTTCATCTGTCTGTGTGGCTGCCCTTAATGTTCTGCTGCTATTGGCCAATGATCAGTCAGCACTCTGATAATATCCAATGTTTCCTTTGCCTTGTTAAGGATTATTTCAGCCTGTGTGACAGGAAGCTTGACAAGACATGGTCATGTTCCCTAAATTGCACTGGCTTGTTAGAACTTTCGGAACAAGTGTTCTCCAATTTAAGGAGCCTCTCTGGGCATAGCGAGACACTGTATTATTCATGTACTGAATCTCTAAGTAGAGAAAGCTAGTAACAGCCATCTTGGCATGCTAGCCCTTCAGATTGCTATTTATGGAGTTATTTTGTGTGTCCTAAATGGCTGTTTAAAAGCTGATAGTCATAAGTATCTTATATTATGACATCTATAGAAATTTTTTCACCAATAAGCAGACAAAAAGTTTCTTTAATGTTTTAGTCACTTTTTTTTTTCTTTTGTGAATGGCAAGGGCTAAGACTTTGATTAGTGCTAACTTCACATCTGCTTGCTTACTTCTTTAAAAACTTTTTTACATAAGATTGCAAATCCCTGTGCCTACTGGTTTCTGTTAAAAGCATTAAATACTCCCAGATTGTCAGGTCTTATATTTTCTCCTCGTACTGCGAAGGGTATGCGCATGACATCACAGCAGGCGGAAGTCACTGTACTCACACCCACTGAGTAGCAAAAAAGACTGAGGGGCAACGATAGCGTTCGATTTGAATGCTGCAAAAAAAAAACACAGATAAAATGGGAAAGAGCTGTCGTGCGATTGATTGCCAAAAACTAAATAAGTCAGTATAAGATGCACGGCTGATACCCGATCCGTCAAATAGGTCTGGATCATGAGAGATGTGGTGACAGGGGTGACCTGGCAGCTTTGTTAATGTAGTGTGTGATTACAGTTTTAATTTGTCTGTGTTTGTGCACTGAAGGCTTTTTAAAGAACTCAATGTGTTCCTTTTTGCTGGTTTTCGCAGTATATTGCAAAATAAACGCGTTGTAGTATACCTTTAGGTTCTGTTCTAAATTGGCTTTTCAGTAGTAGATCTAGACACTCTATAACATACTGTATTTTCTCCAATCATCATGCCAGAAATGATACAGATTATATATTGAACCAGTTTCTTTTTGGCACGTTGAAATAACTTCTTTTGATTAGTCTAATTTATTTTCAATATTTTGAAGGAACACCTGTTCCTTTTTTCCAAGTACATTTTGTCATTTGTATTTCAGTAGAAAAATATCCTGCAAATTAATATTTTGTGGGTGGGAAAATTTCTTTTTTATGACAAATTTAATAGAGGCAGAGCTCCCTTAGCTTCACCTTGAAAACTCACAGCGACATACATGCTTGAATTTGATTATTAGATGCTGGAAGGCATGTGGCTTGTTGATTAGACCTGCACAGGGACTGCATTCTAATGACAGCCAATGTCCTGCTTCCCCCTTCCTTACAGGCTCAGCTTGCTGCTCTGCTCTCTCTCAGATAGCACAGAGTTTGATTTTCACCTGAGGGAGGCCGGAGCAGGTAACCTGGGACAATCAGGCAATAGCATTTGACTGTGACCCCTGAAGAATAAGTATTTGTCAGGAACACACGAGTGACATTTCTTAAGAGTTTTATAATATTGTTTTAATGTTACCCAAGGAAACCTGGGCCACTGCTGATTATCTGCAGTAATTATAAGGATTTCATGGTCAAGTCAATGGTGTATTAATAGCATCATCTTTTTTGCTTCTGAAAATGATTTGTCATCAACATACTGATCCTTGTAAATAAACAGTATGCTGAAGCATGTTCACTCTTTGGCCATTTAATAATTGTTTTGAATTACTGTAATATAGCAGCATGTTTTCTTTCCTGTTACAACGAATGTTTAAGAGCATCATCAAAACACTATTGGTACTCTGGGTTCACTTGGAAGTCTCTAGATTAAATGACCAATAAATTACCATCAATAAAAACAACCTGCAGAGATCAGTAATATTCATTATGTTGAAGCAATAGTGGATAAGTACAGTCGAACACAATTTCTAATACATTAGGTTGAGGAAAAACACCATGTTACTGCCATCAGAGAAAAAGGTGGGAAAAAGTCTTCCTTTTCTGAACTGGCTGTTTGTAGCATGGCAGCAGTGGAAGCTTGAAAACTTTGTTTTTTCAGACCCTTAAAATTGCTGCTTGCAGCTGCATTTCATCATGCGCTTGTCTGATGACTGTCAATGTAGTTATTGGGGGGGGGATCATTTTTCTGTAACAGAAATGGCTTACTCTGTCTTGGTCTTCTGAGGTTTATTTAAATGTATGAATGTAAATGAATTATTAAAATAAGGTATAAATATTTATAGAAGCAAATACTAACCGTTTATAGTAAGGATGCACCAGTCGATTGGCTAGTAACCAGAAATAACTGATTTTCTCGCTGACTGGCAAAGGGTCAATGACGCTAAATTCGAGCCGAACGTTTGGTCCAAAGTAATGTACAAATGAGGCATAAAGTAGGCCTACATCACAAACATGCAGGACTAGACATAAGTGTGGCTAAGCTGAGCTTCCAGTGAACACCCAAATACAAGTGTACCGCTTAAAATTATTACTATTATCATATAATGACATAACTAACAGTCATGTGCCCTTACTATGCTTAAGTGTTTGGAAGCCGCCACATTACCAAAACAGACTGAAGTGAAACAAAGCTATTTCAGCCTGCAAAACATCGTGATGCTGTTTTGTCAGTTATCTGTCTTAATTGATCGCAATGTAGTGACTACAAACCATCTTAATCGATTTTCAGTTAGCTAACTTAGTGTGGGGAAAAAACCATATAGCATTGAATAAATAGGTCTAAGAATGTGCTGCATGGTTGATTGGTTCATACATGATATTTTTTTTTTGAGCAGTGGGCAATCAGGAGTGTCCGGTTTGGTGACCTCAGGATTAGGTTTCTGCTTTTTGCAGATGATGTGGTTCTGTTGGTCTCATCAGACCGTGACCTTTGGCTCTCACTAGAGCAGTTCACAGCCGAGTGTGTAGCGCCTGGAATGAAAATCAGCACCTCCAAATCCAAGACCATGGTTCTTAGCCGGAAAAGGGTGGCGTGCTCTCTCCGGGTCAGAGATGAGGTCCTTCCCCAAGTGGAGGAGTTTAAGTATCTCGGGGTGTTTTTCACAAGTGAGGGAAGGATGGAGAGGGAGATCGACAGGCGGATCGGTGCGGCGTCAGCAGTGACGCGGGCGCTGTGTCGGTCTGTCGTGGTGAAGATGGAGCTGAACCAAAAGGTGAAGCTCTCGATTTACCAGTCGAGCTACGTTCCTACCCTCACCTATGGTAATGAGCTATGGGCAGTGACCGAAAGAACAAAATCGGAAGTACAAGCAGCCGAAATGAGTTTTCTCCGCAGGGTGGCTGGGCTCTCCCTTAGGGTGAGGAGCTCGGTCATTCGGGAGGGACTCAGAGTAGAGCCGCTGCTCCTCCGCATTGAGAGGAGCCAGATGCAGTGGCTCGGGCATCTGATTAGGATGCCTCCTGGACGCCTCCCCGGTGAGGTGTTCCAGGCATGTCCCACTGGGAGGAGGCCCCAGGGAAGACCCAGGACACGCTGGAGGGACTATGTCTCTCGGCTGGCCTGGGAACACCTCGGCATTCACCCAGAGGGGCTGCAGGAAGTGGCCGGGGAGAGGGAAGCTAATGGATGGATGATCGATGGCAAACAGGAGAAGGATCATGTTGCCTTAGTTAATTTTATCCCCTGGCTGACCAAAAAATGGACAAATTTGTTATTCGTCCTCCACAAAAAAGACAGTCTCAC
This sequence comes from Cyphomyrus plagiostoma, assembly GCA_019775915.2. NCBI lineage: Eukaryota > Metazoa > Chordata > Actinopteri > Osteoglossiformes > Mormyridae > Cyphomyrus > Cyphomyrus plagiostoma. The sequence goes on from JABFEA020000038.1 coordinate 24,895,293, forward strand.
CAATTCACCTTCAGCAGCTAATAGTAATAACCCAAGCATACTGGACCCAGGTGAGGAAGCTCCAAACATTTCGGGTTGCAGCGCTAGCAATACTGAAAACACGTAATACAGGAAATACCAAGATAGTTACCTGAACTATGATTTTATTCCATTTTCTTTTCCTGACCCAGCCACAGTGCATTATCTGCACCAAAGTTCTTGCTAACGAATGCATGAGGCCATCCAAATTAATAAGACATTTGCAGATGACTCATCCCCAATACCGCGACAAGCCCAGAGCATTATTTGAGTGCAAGGCAAAAGAATTGACATGCACTCAAAATGAGATGAGGGACGTCACAGCTACTGACAAGAACCTTTTAAAAATATCATGCACAGTTGCTGAAAAAATCGCCAAAGCAAAGAAAGGGCATACAATTGCAGAAACTTTGATTTTGCCATATGCAACAGAGATTGTCAAGGAATTAATTGGACAGGGTAAATCAAAACAACTGGCCAAGATACATTATCAAATAATACAGTCAAACGTCACATCGCAACAATGTCAGAAGACGTGAGGGATCATTTTTGTGCGCAACTTCATAGTAACAAGTCCGCACCTCAAATAGACGAGTCTACCGACGTGTCAAAAATGGCACAACTCCTCGCATACGTTCCTTATGAATGGGAAAACGAGAGAGAAGATGATATTTTTTTTGTAAAAAGCTTCGTACCACGACAGTGGCAAACGATATTTTTGAAACTCTTGATAATTTCATCAGAACAAATGAGAAACTGGAATGACTGTATTGGGGTCTGTACTGATGGAGCTGCTGCGATGACTAGCAGGCAGCCTGGGGTAGTTCAGCGAATCAGAGGTTGCTCCGCTTGCTGTCTCAACACACTGCTTTCTGCGCAGAGAGGCGCTTGCTACAAAAGAAATGGAACCCAGTCTTTATGGAGTTTTGGATGTGGCCGTAAAAATCGTGAACTTTGTAAAAGCCAGAGCCACCAACTCCAGGTTATTCACTGCTCTCTGCGAAGAGGTCAGTGCTGATTATCATACCCTGCTGATGCACACTGACGTGAGATGGCTGTCCAGAGGGCGGGTGCTGATGCGTCTGTTCAGCTTGAGGGAGGAGTTGTGAGTTGATTTTCTTGCAGACAAAAGACCAGACCTTGCAGAGTTTTTGGACGATGACAAATGGCTTGCGTCACTTGGCTACCTTTCGGACATATTCGGTGAAATGAACAAGCTTAACAAAGCAATGCAAGGTGCAAACATAAACACTGTGGTGCAGCATGAACGAGTAGAAGCTTTCAAAAGAAAACTACACATTTGGAAAAGCCGTGTCTCCTCTGGAATCAGTGACATGTTTGAGCACACCCATGCGTTTATTGCAGACAGACATTTGAATTTAAAAATCATTCTCAACGACACTCTGAGGAGCAGGCAGCTGATTTTCTGTGTATCAGAAACCCTTTCGCTGAGAACATTGAAACAAAGCTTCCAGCTACACTGCCTTTAAGACTTCTGGAAGAGCTTATAGAAATACCTTCTGATGCAGCCTGAAAACCCATTTCAGTGAAGTTTCACTGGAACCATTCTGGTCTGAAATTGCAGAAGAACACCCAGTCTGTCACACTGCTGCAATGAAGGTGCTGATTCCCTTTAGCACCACCTACCTTTGTGAAGCTGGGTTTTTAACCATGACAGCCCTTAAAACCAAATACAGGGCCAGACTGACCCTTGAGGATGATATGCGTCTTGCCCTATCAAAGATCTCTCCACGTATTGACCGAATTATTACTCACTGCCAGCAGCAATCCTCACACTGATTGATAAAGCATAACAAATAACATGCAATTATTAAATTTTAATAGTTTATATTAGTTTTTTCCCCTTATACACCAGTGTGAATACTGATATTTTTGTTATTGAATTTCAAATAGGGCCAATTTAAAGGCCAGAGGCTTACGTTTTTCAGTTACAAATGGCCTACTGATGTTTTGCCTTTATATTTTACATTAGGCTATTATTTGTGAATAAGCGTATATAGATATAGTGATAAACACACCATTTGTTTGAAAACAACATTTTTTGTAATCCTTACTGCAATCTTATATGAGCGATAATATCATTAAATGTGTAGGGGGGCCTTACAATATTTTCTGGGGTAAAAGGGGGTCTCAGGCAAAAAAAGGTTGGGAACCACTGTGCTAGACTAATTCAAAATCCAAAATTGGTGCTTGATAAGAGCTGTGAAGATGCATAGCAATCACGAATGGTTTGTGCTATAGCTGGATTATGTTCATTACTGATTAGCCACTCCTGTAGTCTGAAGTTGCTGGAGTGTCAGGTAGATCTGTTTTGCATTGCCTTACAGAATAAATATGTATGTTTACACTTGGTTCACAGAAGGTCCAAGTAGGTTTCTAAAATGTTGGCAAATTATACAGTACCAGTCAAAAGTTTGAACACGCCAAGCTGCCTACAAAGGAGAGTGATAGTGTCACATCACATGACCTAGCCACCTGATCTTAACACAGCAGAGATTAAAAGAAAAATGGCCAATGACTGCTCACTATATGTGGGACCTCCTTCAGGAAATAAAAATGGCATAGAGAAGAAAGTAGGGTCAGCCAGTCCTTAAGGCACCCACTGGGGTTAAGGGCCTTGCTCAAGAGCCCAATGATAGGATCACTCTACCGACTACAGGATTTGAACTTTTTTGGTCAGTGTATAATTCCATTTAACAGCAGTTAGTTCTGACCAAGAAATTTGATTGGACAAGAGATGTTCTATGAATGTGGTTATCAAAGTATAACCACACTTGGACATGCCACATTAGGTGTAGGGGCTGGGACGATAATTTCACGTAATCAACGGTGGACATGGAACTTGTGTAAAACTATGTAAATGTTTTAACTACAAAGTGATAACCTAAATGTATTGTAAGGGAAAGTACTTTATTCCCTCGGGAGAACGCTGTCCTTTTAAGAATTTCGGAATAAAACCGTCTGTTAATAACTGAACTTTACTGTCCACCTGATGTAGCTCACAAGTGGCGAAGAGATCAATATTTTATTTATTGGACCTGTGGCATGGTTTTCATTTATAATACAAAGTTATTTCCCTAATGAGCAGGGTAGTTGTTTCACTGCTGGCACCGTTAAAACTTTATCAATTGTAGAATGAATTCCGATATAGTTTTGTCTAATATCGCCGGTGCCAGCAGTGCCACACTATTTTGTAAGCCATGCACTGGCCATTCATATAGCACTTCTGTCATTAATATTGAGACATCACCTACCACCCTGCAAAAAGGAAATTTGCCTTCAGTCAAACATAGAAATCCTATTGAATCTTAAGATTTGCCTTTTTCTGTTCATAATGCTCTAATTTTAAGAAATGTTTTAATAAGTTGGAATGTTAATGAGAATTTCAGATTTGTGTGTGGGCAGGAGGGGGTGAATTGTATTAAATGACTAACTTGAAAATAATTGCTTAAATTTATCATCAGATCAATCAAAAAATACTTGTTAGATTAGTCGAATAATGGAAAAAAAAAATCTCTAGATTAATTGTTCAAAGAATAATCGTTTGGGACAGCACTAATTAGCTGTATCACTCCGCTTTACAGGTGTATCTAAAAACATTACATATGCCTCATTTCAACTACATGGAGCCGGTGCTGGTTTGGTTTTTGCTTGGTGCCTTTTGAGAACCTGCCCATATTTCCACAAATTCCACAAGTTTCAAAAATGAACTTGGCGGAAGTAAGAGTAATAAAGGAGGTTTGGGCGCAGGCTCGTTCCTACGACCGAATCACAGCCGTGATATATTGGAGTAAAGCCACACTCTTTGTCATATATTATTGCTTAAATGTTATTTTATTGTTTTGATGTCTTAATTATTCTAAAATGTAAAGAACAGTATAAATGAACCTTTCTATCAGTAGCTGTGTCTAAACTACTGACTCTATACAAAATGTATCTGTCATTTTGACTGTTAGACTTCATATGCATTTTCTTGCCAGTGTTCACAACTAGTTACCTAATTTATTCTTCTTGAATGTTAACTAGGTGTAATTTGAAGCATATCACATCTTTGTAATTTCAACTGTATCTCTGATAAAATATGTGAAGGCGGAATTGATTAGAATAAACAAATGTGGTGTCATACTTTTAATAACGACAATAATAATGACAATAAGACCAGTTACTCAGTAACAACTGACTGTTGAACAAACTTTTAATGTTTTCCTTATTCTCTTGTATTTATGCCAAAAATGTTAATGCCAGCAATAAATTCCATAATGCCTGAAGGTACGTGGCTTATTGAATTGAGCAGGTCAACTGAAAATTTGACATGCAAGGTCTTAACATGTCTCACTGGTGCCAACAGGGCTACTAGCTGACATACCCAGGCCAGCTTAGTTCCTTACGAAGAGAAATAATACCATCTGTGCTCTGCCCTGTAAAGAGACCCTGGTCATGGTTGGCTGATGACAGCCACCCTATTTCTCTAATGGCTTAGCCATTCAAGATCTTCAGGTCATATAGTGTATAGTAAAAATTCTGTTTCAATATAATTGAAGGTTAAGGACTTAATTTTCAAACATTATGTCTTGCTTTGGTGCTGATGTTATGCTTTTATCCCCCCCCTTGAAGTTGGGTTCAGAGTTTTGGTCATGAAGGACTGGGATTGCTTCTGGACACACTGGAGAAGCTGCAACACAAACAGCAGTAAGAAAGGCTTGTATTATTCTAATGCGTTTGATGTCCAAGTTAAGTTGCAGTTTGCTCCAGTTGTACTCTTTCTTTCAGTCAAGGAAGAATTATCAAGAAAAGTCAGCACAAAGTAATCCAGTGTCTGAAGGCATTCATGAACAACAAGGTATGCTGATGCTTTTGTATCTATTCTGTTGTCATTACATTTAGTATGATTGTAAATATACTCCTTTGAATTTAGTTTTGCTTATATAATGGTTTTTAGATTTGGGTCATGGTGTCTAGTTCTACCTTTTAGCTGGACTGAAATATTTGTGTATTATTACCCATTTCTATATTTATTAGTAAACTGCAGATTTTGTTGACATATCCGTAAGTGAAATCAGAAAGGGGGCTGGTAAGTAGGTAACATTTTAATGATGGAATATCTTATCTAGCTAATGGAATTCCATACACATTCATACTGATTCATTTATCAAACATCAAAGCAAGAAACTGACAAGTATGCATGACCTTATTTTGTAAGTAAATTTCACATCATGCCACAAATCATATCTCCAACACCAGTGCCAAGTCTCTAGGTAATTTCACCTCAAGGCTCAAGCTATCTGCTGAAGTGACGTCTTCGTATGATCAGAGGAATATGATATTAACAGACATGGCAAGTTCTTTTCCAAACATGGAAGCTTCCAGACAAGAGAACATCTTGGTACTTCATGCTTGTTAGAGTTCCTGTTAGAAGTTAGGCCTTGCAGGTTTTCCCTGATGCCCAAAGCCTCCTGGACACAAGTGCTCATCTGTGAGCCCAGTGCGAGTGATAACTACACCAGAATAAGACCACATCTGTAACCTTCACAAACAGGAAGCCTTTTCACTCACACCTATGTAAATGCAAGAAAATGTATTTTACTTTCGGGAAACCTGCTGTAGAGGTGGTTCTGTCAATGCAAAGCTTTGGCATTTTATCTGAAGCATAGAATTGACTAGACCAATTAATTGTAGGCGCTGTTATGTCTATTATGTAGTTTGACTGCATAATAGACAGTTATTTCACTCAATACAAAAAGCACCATTGCTTATCCAGAAAAATGCAATAATATATTATTTTACATTGCTATTCCTGATATTCTGTTCTGCTGAAATGAATTGCTTGTTGATCTTAAATGTGTTTTTGCCACCCAGTGATAAGATACAGGCTATTGTTTAAAAATGTCAGTAAACTCATGAAGATTTTATTAATTGAATGGTATACTTTTCGAAGTGGATAAGATTCTGATTAATGATGAAATTTGCCCTTTCAAGATTCATAAGGGTGATATGAGTTTGCATGTGTCATTCATGCTGTCCTTTTATTGAAGTGATTCTCTCTGAAGAGAGGGCAGCTTTCTGTGGTAGACATGTCCTATGTCGTTCCAGCATATATGCTTTCTAGGCCGGATGCTTACAACAGCCAGGAAGACCTGTATTGTTTTATACCTGTATTGTTGATGGCACGGCAATATTCCTAAGTTTATAATTATACAGCATAAACATTATATATCTTCAGTGGCGTAGCCAGGGATGTTGGACAGGGGCGTGCTGTGCGCATCCAGCCTTTCACCCCCTAATTCTCAGTGCACACAGCTGTGGCAAGGCCAAATCTGTATGGCATTTGTTATGAACATGTTTTTAACAATAGACTATACATTTTAAATCATTGTCCACACCTGCAGACATTTTAGCTTATTCTTTGATTAGAGTAATCTTATTTTTAATTGCTCGTAACTGAACTTCAGGATGATGTTGAAATTGAAAATACAGTAGACTCTTTACTGTGCGATTTTTTTTAAAAAAATTCCTTATCCTACATGGGAGAAATTGTCACCCATATGCAAAAAACAGCAATGATCAATTGGTCATCATTGTCGTTTGCAGTAACTTGAATACAGCAGGGAAGGAATTAATCAATTAATCTTGCCAACCTCAGTCTCGGCTGTCATGGCAGATGTATTATCCGATTTTGTTTTACAGATCTTACGGAAAAAAAAATCAGAAAGTTGCATTTCTTTATAATGTTTCATCACAGCGAGAGTACCTGCTATACTGTAATCAAACTAAAACGTTTAATACACTGTAGAACAATTCCATGACAAATTAAACATCAGGTAGATTGTTATGCTCAGTTCTAAATATTGGTAATGACATTGCATGTTATTAACCTAGAGTCCTGATAGTGAGCATGGGATGCGTTTTAATGACTGACGGGATCTCGCAATGATGGGGAACACAGGTCTTTAAACATAAATATTTCTGAATTTCACATATAAAAAAATTTGCACTTCTGTGATGGGGGTGCATGTGCGCCTTTTTATTGATAGTAGTTGCAGATAGCATGAGCCCAGCCTTAACGTGTGGTTCCCTGGCTGCAGTATGGGCTGGAGCGGATGCTTTGTGAGGAGAAGAGCCTCGGACTGCTGGCTGCGGCCGTCGACCCTGCCCAACCTGCCATGATGACAGACGCCGTCAAACTGCTGTCAGCTGTCTGCATCGTGGGCGAGGAGAACATGTACGCCAGACTTTACCAAGTGCTAACACTTCATTTCTGTTGCTTTCTGGATGTATATTTTAAAGCCTTATTACTTTTTACTGTGTGTACTTTTATATTTTGAAATGTGCAGCTTTTACATTATTCTGACCTATAATATGTGTACTTCATCTCGATCCAGAATTTCTTCCATGTTCAGTATTGGTTTCTGTTTTCTTAATCAAACAAAGAATTGATAAAAATAAATCAGTTCCAAAATTAAAACGGGTTCCAGATTCCACCCCTCGAGAATGAAAAGGAACAATTCATTAACATTTTGCAGTTATTTGCCATTCGTTTATTTTCCTCCTTTAGTTTGGAGAAGGTCCTGGAAGCCATGAGTACTGCTGGGGAGTGGCGGGGCATTGAGAGGTTCAGCCCCATCGTTGAAGGTCTTTGCGATCGCTCTGTGCAGCTACAGGTAAGCGCGTGGATGTTCTTTGTTGCTGAGAGTGAAGACGCCTTCTGGACAGAATGTCAAATATACTGTTAAAAAGTTCTTTTAACTTGTCGTTTTGTTGCTATATCAGACAAAAATCTGAATACAAATTTTTATTAGTATATTTATTTTTCAGCGCCTTTCAAAACACCCAAGGTCACTTAACACAGCAAATAATACATGATTAAAACAAATAAAATTTAAAT
>JABFEA020000038.1:24903313-24925968 GCA_019775915.2 Cyphomyrus plagiostoma
GTAGTGAGAGAGGAGTGAATAATGAAAGTAAGTAAAGGAGACAGAGAAGGAAGACAGGCCTTCACCAATGTAGTAGGGAGAGGGTCAAGCTGACATTTTTGAACTGAAGTCCTAACTGGCAATCATACGAAATCCACGTTTACGTAGTCCAACAATCAAATTGTTAGGAGAAGTGGAACCATCTTGTGAATATGACGTAATGAGTAAATGATGTTCATTTAAATTTCACGTCTTGCTTCAGCCAATGCTGCAGTTTCTCAGGTTACAATGGGGATATCAAAGAAGGTACTTGCTGGTGAAACCGTCCTCCTCTTTCTGTACTATAATCAAAGTGCATACAGTTTTCTGTACGATGGCTAAGTAACCATGGGAAAAAACTTTCAACAAATAATAGCTATGAATGTGTCCTCCCAGATATACTGACTGTATGGTATAAAGATGGACAGATGACTGAAGAAGATATGTTATATTAAAGTTCTGACAGCACAAAAATCTGAGGTTTTGTTGCTCCTGCAGTTTTTCTGCCTTTTTTGTCAATTATTCATACATCTGTCTTGTCTTCTCCAGTCTTTTGTGTACGCAGACTTTGAATGTTTTTCCTCAGCTGTTTCAGCTGTAGGAGTTAATTTGCCAGTGTTTTGGGCATAATGCTTTTCCTTTTTAATATACTGCCATGGATCTATTTTTTAATTAGGCACTTGGCTTATAAACACTATATCAATCTTCCACAAAAACGAGAATCTGCTTCTTGTCCAAGTCAAAAAACCTGAAAAAGTAGAGCTATACATATTAGAAATAAGAACTCATACATGAATGAGGCATATTTACACTCATGCAGCGTTATTTGTTATTATTGGCAATCATGTTTTTTTCCGTTGGTTTTAACTTGGAGCTAGTTGTCAGGTACGACTGTGTCCTTCAGGAAATTAAATTGAGTATTTTTGTGCAGGCTTGTGCGATAGACATACATCACCAATGTCCTTGCCAACCCTTTTTCTCTTTGACAATTAGGAAATGTTGGCTTTTAATTGTATTAATAATAATAATAATAATAATAATAATAATAATAAATTATTATAATTATAATTTATACTTCATTGATCCCAGTGGGGAAATTCTCTTTACACCTCGCACAAGTTGCTCTCTGTAGGTAAGAGTAAGCTGGCCGCGAAGGACAGCCACCTGTTGTGGTACCCAGGGAGCTGGCGGTTAAGGGCCTTGCTTAAGAACCCACAGACATGCCAAGGCCGGGTTCGAACTGGCAACCTTCTGATCACAGGCACACAGGCATAGCCCACTAAATAAATAAACCTAAAATAAATAAATACTAAATAAACCTCAATTCATTTAATTCTATTTATCATTATTTTTTTTCACTTGTTTAGTGTGAGGACCAGATATAATGTCTTTTAGAAACAACTAATGTATTTTAATTTTTCATTGTAAGAAGTTTAAACTGAAGTGTAAACGAATGAGGATTTTTTTGTAATACATTTTTTCAACAACACAATTGTTCAGTCTTATTCAGGGTGTACACAATGAAATCCAGCTTTAAATGTATACTTGGATAAATACCACCAATAACGCACCAATGTTTTTATGTGGGTATGTGTAGAGTGAGTTTAAGTAGATTTTATTGACAGGATGTAGATAAACTGAGTGTATGTGCAATATATACATTTTTAGTCTTGACAGGTGGAGACCTTGGAAAGAACCTTTCAAACTTTTGAAGGGGATCAATACATGCCGGCTTTAACAATTACATAAGCTTGAATGTTAGCACAACGAGGGTTATAGGTGTGCAAATAATTTCTCATGGCCTTTTTAAAAGTGGTGGAACTTCCTGAAAGGCTTGAGACCACAGATATTAGATGAACTTCATATGTAAGCAAAATCATTTTGTCAATCTTGCTAGCTGGCATTAATGAGTTTCCATTCTTGAGAATGTTCTATAAGGCCTAGAGTGTGATATTGACATGACAACAGAAATATCAAATAGTCATTCATATTGCAACATATCTGACTTAAGAGGCAATAAAACAAATTTTGCTGCTGACTTTCTTTTAAATATTTGTATGTCGAATCTCATCCATAAATTTTGCAGGGTTGAAGCTAAGTGGTTATTAGGCCTGTCACAATAATTGCATTATTGACTTATTGGACATAACCTAGATATTTTTTCTGACTCCGATATTGGCAAATTTTCTTTGCATAAAAATGAATTCCACCGACTAGGTTTGGGTGGCATGGTGGTATTATACCCTGGTATTTACAAATTCCTAACATATAATTTTTAATTCCGTCAAAACCCTTCCCTTTCTATTAAAATGAGATGCTATATTCTAGTGCCCAATGCGCATTTGGTGGCAAAACTAGTACAGACAATGATGTCAATAAGCAAAGTTATCTTTTGTAATGCTTTTCGTTAAATGAACCTTGAAGCATTCACAGAGCATTCAGTGGACCTTCATAATGCATGCCTTCATAAAGCATTAATAGAATATTCATAAACATCCTGTAAGTATACTCTCGCATCTTAACATGCCTTAACAGCTTTAATGTATGTAATTATTAAACATTATGTGATTATAATTTTTGTTATCATATAATGTTTATTTATGATCTGAGCTGGGGGTGGTGCAGTGGTAAGCACTATGGCCTCACACCTATGTGACCTGGCTTCGAGTGTGTTCGAGTTTTCCCTGCGTCGTTGTGCGGTTTCCTCCAGTCCCCCGCCCCCCCGGCTAATTGGAGTTACTGAATTGCCCATAGGTGTGCATTTCTGAGTGACTGGTGTGTGTGTGCCCTGCAGGGGGTTGGCACCCCATCCCGGGTTCTTCCCTGCCTTGCACTCGTAGCATTCTGGATATGCTCTGGATCTCCCGCAACCCTCAATAGGAGTAGTTTCAAAAATGGATGGATGGATCTAAGCTATAAAGTAAAGGGTAATAAATTTTGCGAGTCAAATTTTGCAATTGTACAACAAAGGTTTGTTGTTATTGGTACAATAATTAGTTGTGACCTATTTGTAGGTGTGGTGTGGAAAGATATGAGGACAGCTAGGGAAGACAGAAGTGGATTGCTTCACTTTGAAGACCCACTTTGGGGGGGGGGGGGCAGGTACACAGAGTACAAGTTCTGAAATGTTAGAAAGGGGAGAAAAAATATCGGTCTGCAATTCTTTACAGTACTGGGGTCAAGAATGTTTTTTCAGGATTCATGTAGCCTTTGCTTGAAGGCTGAAGGGGAAAAAACATATATAGAAACAAATTGGGGTTAGCAGAAATCGATGGGCGTGGCGGGGGAAGAGAGGAGATATGGAGGTAGATTCGCACAATAAATTTTGCTTCTAGCCTCATAACTTGAAATCGTCTGTTATGGTTTTAAGACAGAAGCATCTCTTTCTAACTGAACCTAAATACGAGTAGCAGACCTAACCTGATCATACGTGTGGGATATCTCAGCTAAACATTTGGCATCAGACATTTGGCATACATTTCCATTTATTCTTTAGCAGATATTTTTGTCCAAGGTGATGGACTAATGAGTCAAATAGTTCATTACGGTCATGCAGCTGTCAAGCAGTTAATTGTGTGTAAGTGCTGCTAGGCTGAGCGTCCGAAGTGACAACAGTGACAAGTGTAAGTAGTGCGAGAGCCATGCATTGCTTTTCAGTCACAGCAAAACCCCAATGAGACTGTTCATCAATCAGAAGACGAAGTGCAACTAAGATCACAGGAGCAGAAAGGTGACAAAGCAGCATAGGTTTCCGATCGCTAGAGATGTTCAAATAAACAGGCACAGGTACGCAAGTGACCCCAGTGTGTGTGGGCTCCCAACAAGGTGTTTGTGCCCCCTACAGGTCGCCTGTATGCAGCTTATCAATGCTCTCGTTACCTCGCCTGATGAGCTGGACTTCAGGCTGCACGTCAGAAACGAGTTTATGCGATGTGGTCTCAAAGAGGTACTGCCGGTAAGTGTCCTGTGGACTCTCTCTAGTTATATTTAAATGAGTTGTCTACTTGGGGAAACATTTTAAATGCGTTCACAATGATTTATTTATAAATCCCAGAGGAGAGGGCATATGTCTGAATTAAATACCTGCAACAGCACGACCACACATTGTTTTCCTTGTGGGTTTTTGTTAAATGAACACAAAAACTGATACATCCAACAGAATGAATAATTAAAAATGTCTAGGCTAACTAGCATAAGGGTGGAGAAATTTGTGATTGGTTCATTTATTTAAAACAGAAGCCTTTGGGCCTAATTCCAAATTGAAGTGCAAAATGGAGGAATCGATGTTTGACTTTAGAAACCTTAAAGTAATATTTCTTCAGTGTGCCTATCCAGTGTTTATTTCCATTATAGCGGCTGAATGAAATCAGGAACGAAGGTCTGGATATTCAGCTGAAGGTGTTTGATGAGCACAAAGAGGAGGACATAATTGAGTTCTTCCAACGGTTGGAGGACATTCGCAGTGAGCTGGAATATCCTTACACATTTCCTTGTTTTTTTTTTATTAAACTATCATTGATTTTTCGGGGTTGAAGCACTTTGTGCTGTAACACTTATTTTTTGGGATATGACCATCTGCTTTTCCTGATTATTGTGATTCTGCCCTAAAACACTGTGTGGCAAGAACTACAAGGTACAGGAGTAAATTATTTGGAGGCAGTACCTGTAACCTGCCGCCACTGCCCAGGAAAGCTAAGGCTGCCCAGTTTTCCTGATCTTTGTTCCACAGGGTCCTGATAGAATCAGAGGACTAGGTTTATCAAGAATTGTTAGGAAGGCTGAAACACTTCGATGACCTCTGTCTTTGTACGGATTGTATGTAGTTCCAAATAGTGGTGCAGCTTAGCTTAAAATTCCACAGCAATTGTGCATTTTGTGGAAAAAAAATCATATAATTTGGTACACTTATAGCCAAAGACCTTGGATATTTAGCCATCAAGATTTTTTTTTATGTTGCCAGTGACTGCTTTCAGATCCATTTTATTTGTAGCGTTGGGTATAATATGATATGAAGACATAACATTAAGTTTATTTACCGTATTTAGTTCTTGTAAATTTCCTATTTGCATGCCCTAGAGCAGGGCTATTCAACTCATGGTCCTCCAGGGCTGAGCCCTGCTGATTTTCCAGCCTTCCTTCACCTGTGAGCCAGGTGTGAAGCCTCTGACCAATCAGAATCAGTAATTATTAAACTAAGTACCTGGGAGAACTGAAAACAAGGCCTGGATTTGGAATAGAGGGTCTGAGTTGAATTGCCCTGCCCTAGAGCAAGGGTATTAAACTAAAATTTAAAGAGTTCCAGGTAGAGAGAATTTCTTGAAGCAAAGGTCCAGGAGATCATAATGTCTAACTATTTTTAGTGTGATATATATTTAAGTAGCCTATTAGTTGTCTCAACATTGCATGTAATCAGTACCTGACTGTCAAATCAAATTAATTCAGTACAATTCAAAAACGTTTTGACAATATTTATTGTCATGTGACAGAACTTCGGCCAGCTGGCTGGAGTAAGATGTCCGTGCACACACATTTAACAGTTCTTACCTTGTTAATAGTCTGCTTTTGTATTTAACCATGTAAATACACCTTTGACCTAGCTAATTTTAGGTTTTATGATGGAATAGTATAGATTTCCAACGTGAGTCTGAAAGCATGAGTGTCATGCCAGATGCTTGAGATCTGGCAGCCATGAAAACGTACATTTTTTTTTCCACCTGAGATTATTTATATAACAGATAACATTACTTTATTCATATGTTAAAAAGCACAAACCGTATTGGTCCGTATTGGACAGCTTCTGGGTCTGGTGCGGGACCGCGGCCTGCTTGTTAGTGACCTCTGCCCTAGAGTAGCATGTCAAGAGAGCAATGTACCAAGGAGGCCATTTGTTGGATGAGATGCTGGTGTCCACAGCAGAACTACAGTCACCCTGTAGATGGGGCTGGTCAATGACATCAGACACTATGAACCGTTCTGTACATGTCTACCAGGTGCAGGACAGGCCAACTATGAACTTGTCTTCTGCAAATGTAAGACAGATTGTGTTAGACAGTGCAAGTGCAGAAACGCTGTCTTAGCCTGCACAGCCCTCTGCTACTGTCAAAGGGTGTGCTGCATAAACTTTTCTGTATAGACCCTCAGCTTGGATAGCTATTGTAAATTTGTAATCACTTATTTTGAGTCTTGAATTGAGATAGAAGGGTACTTTTGAGCAATTTTAAAGTTCCACATTTGAATTACGCATCATAAAAAATGTATGATTTGATTCTGAGATCAGACTAAATAATTTTACTGCAGTTACAATTTTTATACCAGTCATGGCCGCCATCTTGAAAAATGGTTGCCGTTTTGAATCTTCAGTGACGTGCATTGTATTTTGCAAATTGGAATTCCCAAGAACTATGAATGGTAAATTAATTTAACTATGCACTCATTATCATATGATATCTATCATTGATGAGAAAATTGATAGTAAATGTAACTTATTATGCACCTAAACAGTTGTCGACACTGGTGGCCATTTTGAAAACCATGGGTGACACATGGAACATTCTTGATGGCTCAAGTTTTGCCAAAGTGTGCCAAATTATTTGCTTTTACCATAACATGCACGATGGTGATGCATATCTGCATCACTAAAAATACTAAGTACTTAAGGTCATTCCTGTTTAGATCTTCAGTGAAATTTTAGTCATTGTACTTTGCTGTTTCTTCTTTTCTTTAACACTACGTACTGATGTTACCGATGTTTTCAACGTTGTTCAGAGCTCTGTGAAGGGCACATGTGCAGAGGGTTATTTCCTGTCCATTCTCCAGCACTTGATGCTCATCAGAAATGATTATTTTGTACGGTAAGTGTATGGTACATTTTGCCACTTCTTTACTTGTTAAATTAGAATAGAGTCATTAGCAAAATCTTTGGTGCATCCCTCTGTTAAAGAATGAAACCAGTATACAAATTGCATCTGTATATTGATCAGTCTAAAGTCTGAGATAATATTCTGTTCTCCAGTTTTCTCCAACACAGTTTCAGAGTACAACAGTTTAGTGCAGAATTGTGTAATGTTAACTATTCTGTGCCTGGAATTGACAGTTTGACATTCTGTTAAACTTCTGTGACATTGAGCAACAAACAGAATTGAGTTGCTTTAATGTTCTTACCATCTGAAGTAATGCAAGATCAGAGATCTTACAATATTTTCAAAGACCTTTTTATGTTTTAGTTTAGAATAGCAGGGAATGAGTTAAACTATAAATGGATCAAAAATTCTTTTACTCGATCTATCCACAACTTGAGATTGCTTCCATTTTTAAGAGCTTTTAAATATCTAATAATACCTGCAGTAACAGGTAGCTGCATGCATGAAATACCAGATTCCCAACAGCTCATTGTGATTTGCTTAGAAGAGTAACAGCATCGCATTGGCAGCTTTTAATTTGACATTTGATATATGGTCAAAACTTAAAAAAAAAAAACAAAAGTGCATGATCGTTGTTTAAGTTACCAAATGCTGCAGTATGCAGTTAACTCTTTCTCGCTGTCCGGCAGGCTGGCATTAGTGTGCCCTTACCGTTGTGTACTCTCTTTATTCTGAACATTGAAGAGGTGAATGAGAGAGATTGTCAGGATGTTGGATTGCTCTGGTTCAGGGATTAAGTGGGCAGTCTTCCTTATTGATTTTTTTTCTACATCCACCACTATAAATTGTGTTGTACTACATTAAGCTATAGTGTCTTGTTAAGTTTTTATCTCAAATCAGTGTCTTTTGTACTGGTCTATTCCACATGTTCATAAAGATGTTATTGGATTTGTTGTTAAATGAACTAATTATAATTTGGGGTAATGTAGTTATAGAAGTTGGGCTAGTAGTAGAAAATGCTTTCCTTTTGCCTGATGGGTTGGTGCCCCATCCTGGGTTATTCCCTGCATTGTGTTCATAGAATCAGTATCAGAAGACTTTATTAATCCTGGAGGAAATTCACAAAGGAAGCTCATATTACGACTGCACTATCACACATGGACACCAAGACAAGAAAAAAATAAAGTATAAGCATGAAAATATGAAGTATGAAAAAAGAAAATTAGAGCACTGTTAAACATTCTAATGAAATAATAAAATAAATAAAACAAAATAGAAAATCTCTACAGGAATCTTAAAGTAGCTTCCGGGACAAGTGGAGATAGAGGGATGGTTGGATGGATCTTTATCCTAAGAGGTATATGTAACATGCTTCCTTTTATCCAGGAGTATTACAAAAGATTTTATAACATATAAAATTATAAACGACTTGCTTTCTGTGTGTGCCTTTTTTAAAAAAAACAGTAACATTGCCAACTATTAAGTTAATCACTAATCTCTTACAGGCCCCAGTACTTTAAGATTATAGAGGAGTGCATTGCCCAGATTGTACTGCATCGTAGTGGCACAGACCCTGACTTCACCTACCGCAAACGCCTTGATGTAGACTTCAGCCACCTCATAGGTGAGCCCTGTACATTGTTCCCTGTGCCCATGAGCACAAGTGTCTAGGTGTATCTGTATGCATGTGTGCACGGGCTTGCTGAGTAGCTGCTGGAGACTGAGGCTGTCTAACTGGCACTTGCAGATGTGTGCGTTGATAAAGCGCAGATCGACGAGTGTGAGCAGAGGCTGTCGGAACTGGCCGAGAAAGTGAGTATCATCTGTCAGTTCTAAGTTTATACATTCACTGAAGAGCACCTCCTGTCAGTATGCTATGTGCGTCTCCCTTTTTGTTAATGACCAATGGCTAGAATTCAGCTTGCTTACGCATAGTATACCGATGGGCTATTGTGCAGTAAGACCACGTTATAACAACCCATTTCCTCCTGCACACAGAAACCTAATTGATTTTCATGTGCCCCACCTTTTCCATATCAGCCGTTTCTCTGTATTCCCTTTTTAGTTAAGCTGAAAAGGTATATTTTTAGCAGCACAGGATTTTTCACAGCCGTGGGGTTATAGAGGGTATATGCAGCTTTAGGAGTGATGCATATTTGCTTACACATAACAGCACAAGGGAAGGTCGACTCAGGTGAATGCTTGATGTTCTAAAGGGATTTCAGTGCTGGACCACCAAAAAAGGCCCTTCATCCTATCTGATGTGTAGCTCTCTGTGTCAGGGGCTGATTTTACAGCAGTACACAGGTAGCTTGTCAAGGTGGCCAGTTAAATAGAGGTGATTTTCACTGTTGAGTGCTGACCTTTACATTTCTATCATGTACCTTCAGATCAGGGCTGTTTTTATGTATCTCCAGATAAGGCTTTCTTCAAATAAATATCTATAATGATAATTTTCTTTCCTTAAAAAGAAACCAATTAAATGATTTTTGTTTTCAGCTTGATGAGGAATACATGGGTAGACAAGAGGCCCAAGTTGATCTGGCCAAGAAGAATGAAAGAATCAGAGAACTTGAAGCTGAGTTACAGTCTTTTAGATTACAGGTAATTGAATTTCTGACTGAGCGGGGGAAATGTGACATCCCTTAATGTCCGTGTTATTTTGTGTGCACTTTAGCTGTTACTGTGTGCGTGCATGTGATATTATTGGTGTTTTGCTTGGGTAATTCTGACAAGTGATCAGAGATGCAAAATATAGCATATGTTGTCAAGTTTTTTATTTTTATTAGTTGCCTTAAACCAACACCGATAGAATTTGCATGTAGTTCTCTTTTTGTTTTCTTTATTCCCAAATATATCTGAATACTTCTTAGGTTCCCTTGATGACAAATTGCGTGTGACTATTATTTTACAATTAAACTGCAAATAGAAAATTAGTCCTTTCTATGACTGTGAGTGCTGTTCAGTCCTAGAACAGCCTTACAGAAATCATTGTTGTAAATTCAATACAGGTTTTATACCTCAAGAGGTAGTGACTGCGGAGACACCATGACTGACCTTTTGTGAGTCTTTAATCTAAAACTGTTGCACAGATCAATAAGCCATTTGCTTTGTACTACACAATTTGTGGAGCTTTGTTGCCCTGGTTACAACATTTGATTTTACCTTCGGAAAACTAAAATCGAGTCCAAACTGCCATAAGGAGTGCTCGGGGATCCTGAGGGTGGCTGGTAAGTTGTCCTTTTCACCTGCCATTATAAGTGGTGCCAAAGCAAATGACCTGAATTTAATAGAAAGGAGGTTTTTGCATACTTGGATTTTCTAGATTCACTTGGTAAATCAGAAGTTTCTCCTCTGTCAAATTTAAATCATGATTCAACGCAACCTTTTGGTATGGAATGTTCACATCTTTTGGAAGCTTTTCCTTCTTAACAATGCCGGTAACATTTACAAATATGCAGCCCTTTTACACCAGTCTTTACATTTTAAAGCGGTTGTATTTGTTTCTTTGATATATTGTTTTCTGTCTCTCAAATCTAATATAACCGTAAGTGACCGAGTGCTTGCAAATGAAGGAGCTTTCTGTCTCAAAGTGCAGCAGAAGTTCAAGACTGAGACACAAATGAGTTCTGACAGCACAGCCCGTGTTTTGGTCTCATGCACAGTGATGTGAACGTGCATGCTGCAGCAGGCATGCGCTTGCTGTCATTGTCACCATGTCAGCCTGATTCCTATTCCCCTAGCTGCCTACACAGCCTCCGTTCGTCGTCGCCCCCCAATCTGAAAAAGCTGGGATGCTGCAGGGCTCTGCTGAGCCAGCCAGAGCATGCCGGCTGAGTGGCAGAGAGCAAACACTTATGGTGTCCTGCTCACGAATGCCGTCTTTATTAGTGACGGTGTGTTTACTGCTCAGGAATCGTGTATTTATTCAGGAGACTTCGGTCTCTAAAGCAGCGTGGAGGGTAATGTAACTTCATAGCTGCCGTGTAAATGACATTTTTTTTGTTTTCTTTGATTTATTTTGCCTAATAGCTATACGTTTACTTGGAGGGGTGCGGTATAAAAATATTTGCTTTGTTTTTTGTGTTAACTTTAAGATTAGTGGAATCGATCGATTTTCTAACAGTTGTGCCACATGTATACCGCAAACGGTTGTTTTACGCTCTGGTCTTGGTCCAGCCATGCAACACTAAGGAAGGTGCCACGCAACGCAATAGTACAAGCAACAAGCTTGTTTTATTAGTTGAAATGGCTCCTTTATTTGGTCATAACAAGTACTACTTTTCTGCCCTGTTGTCAAAGGAGCATTAACTGCCAGAAACCGACTACTTGCTCTGTGATTGGTTAAACAGTCTCTTGCCATGTATTCAGTAATATTTTATATATAAATATTGTATATGTAAAATATAATATATATAAATATAAAAACAGCATGTGGCTGAATGGGTTAAGCCTCTGTGCATGTGATCAGAAGGTCTCAGCACATGTATGGGACCTTCAGCAAGGCCTTTCATCTCCAGGTCTCACTGGCTGCTGCAACAGGTGGCTGCCCATTGCAATCAGCTTGCTCTCACCAACAGGGAGGTGTAAAGTGAACTTCCCCATGGTGATCAACAGTATCAATGTCTGTCTGACTGTCTGTCTGACACTCTGTCTGACTGTCTGTCTGACACTCTGTCTGACTGTCTGTCTGACACTCTGTCTGACTGTCTGTCTGACTCTGTCATTTTTTTTCTCCTAATTTTGTTAAATTCCTCACATACACCACGCTGTGTATGAGTAAGTCCTGCAGTGAAGATGCAAATGTTTATTTGACTCAGAGCATATGCAAAACAAGCAGTGCTAAACTTTATACTTAATTTTTCAACATATAGTAGATCATCTTCAAAGGAAAAAGCCATTACAATTACAAAGCTTGCTAAGTTCTGTTTCCTATGACAGAGTAAAAATTTTATTGTGATGCTTATTGGTGGTTTCAACCCATCTGACTATCATGGTCTGTGCAGTGTGCCAGTTGCTTGTGCGTAAAATGCAAAGTCAATATTCACATCGTGAAGCCTAATTTGTACAATATACAAGTTTGAGCCTGCTCTAGCTTTGTAGCTAGCCGTACAATTTGTGAAATCCCAACCTTTTTAAATGAACCTTAAAATGGTTATCATCATACTGGCACCACATAAATCAACAAACATAAATGAGCATCTTGGTTCAGGTTTCACCTTTATAGAAAGGTTTTATAAATATTTTTTTACTATTAAGTTTTACTGTTTAATCTGTAGTACTAAAGTAACCTGTGGCATTCTTGTCTGCTTTATCTGCGCCCTGCTTCTTGTGTCACTGATATGTCTGTGTGTCTCTGGCAGAAAGAAAAACCATTTAAAAGGAAATAGTGTAGGAAAACACACACTCCTAAACTCCAAATTTCTGGGACAGGACAAAACCTGAGTTCTAAACACAATAAAATCAAACTTAAATTAAGTCAATTTTTGTTTCTATTTTAGGGCATGTTTCACCCACGCCCTCCAAACCTTTTTGCACTTCTAAATAAATCCCTGTTTGTCATTTTGCAGTTTGGGGCCCTTCCTGTGTGCACTAATCCTCAGGAGGCTCTGCCCCCTCCTCCTCTCCCGGGGGGGTCAGGGCTCTGCCCTCCACCACCACCACCACCACCACCACCACCACCTCTCCCGGGCTGTAACCCTGCAGCACCCTCCCACACCCCTGGGGCTCCGCCTCCCTGTGGAGTTCCTCCGCCTCCCCCCCCACCAGGCATTGGTGGGCTGCTGTCCTGCTTACCTCACAGTGTGCTGCCATTCGGCTTAAGGCCTAAGAAAGAGTTTAAGCCTGATGTCACCATGAAGCGCCTAAACTGGTCAAAGGTAAAATTTTGCCTAATGTGTTCCTGGCTTTCAATGAATAAATTCTAACGGAAGAGAGAGAGAGAAATTTGTTATGGATTTCTGATACTGAAAACAAGAATGGATATTTAAACTGGATGGAATTTTCCTGTAAGACAGAAAGATTTATGCTAAATGTTTTATGAAATATTGAGTCACCTGAGCCATTGCCAATAGAAGATGGACACATAGTGGCCTCACAGAGAGACAATATTGAGTATTCCAACTGCAAACAGAGGTTGTAAACAATACAGACCAGTTGGTACTGTAATATGCTTTGCCATTAGACATAATATCAGGCTTTGTGGGGTGTAGTTTGTATTTGTTTACACAAAGTAGTCAACTGATCTGTAATAGTGGTTGTAAATCTGTCTCAGAATTGCACATGCCCAAACGTCATAACCTAATAAAATTAAAGTGGGCTGCTATTCTGCATTAATAGAAAATTATGGTGTTCACACATCAGAGGAACAAGGTAATATTGTTGCCTAGTCATCAGATACTCTAATCTTGTGCCATTACACGTGTGGTGATTTAATAAAAGGTTATCCAGAAGGGACCCGTAAACACCTGCTGCTGTTGTATTATGGTTGTAAATAATACTTAACGGTTAGTGAGTCTGCCATTGTCATGGATTGTGTGTGTGTGTGACATTGAGAGTGAGAAAGTGAGCAACAGAGCTTAGTCATCACTTAAGAAATTTGTCAAATGGTTTATTTTGTTGTAGATTATCATCCGTACTAGTCTTGGGACAATTCCGAGAAACATCCCAGTTATTAAAATGTATCCTTTTTTGTCGTATACGGTGTCTTACTACTATGAAATATTTAGCTATGTTTTTTTTCATGTTTTATAAATAATATAATTTTTGCAGTATGTTAGGGAAATCTTTTCTGAGAGACCTTTCTGTGTGAATTCTAAACATCTTTATTTGCAAATGTGTAGATCCTACCACAAGAGATGTCTGAGAAATGTTTCTGGGTAATGGCAAATGAAGAGAAATATGAATTTCCCGATCTTCTTGACAAGCTTGCTCGTACATTTGGTTCCCAGAAATACCGTAAGTGTAAAGCCTCTGTTTGATTCATTTATGTGGATGATGAATTAACATAGCATGTATGGTACTTTTCTTTTGAAACCGCTGCATAGAATGAAAATGACCTCTGCATGTTTGATTTTGATTAATAAGACATGAATCTGAAATCTTTCAAAATGCTGGCCATGTTTTAAAGGTCTTGCGGAGTGATGCTCTTATAGATGCTATGGGTGAGCATCAGACATTATAATTAACAATTTACTTGTAATAGCACGGTCACAGTGTATATAGGAGTCCCTTCATATGCGGAGACTTGCTGTAAATTAAAGTAAAATTAAAAATACACTGGCTAATGGCCATTTTAAATTACTTGGTAAACTTTGTGGCACTTAAATTGTTCTGATTGAGCGAAATGCATTCTGCATTAGCTTTTAGCATTGAGTAAGATTTTTAAAAGCAAACTGTCTGTGGTGTTTTGAAAATAGATTTCATTGAAGTAAGATTTTAAATTAAGGTCATTCCTAATAAACTTGATTCCATTAAAAATTATGTTCCATTAAGTTCAAGGGGTGTAGAGGTGTGACATGTTGGCCGCCTGGAGCAGATATCACCACGCCCGCATAATCACTTATTTAAAAGTGCCCAAGCCCTTAACAATATGATTAAACACACTAAGACCGGTTTTTATTACATGCCCTGTCTATTATCCATTCAGGCTGCACTTGTTTTGTTTTTGTAGTTCTGGTAAGCTTGCTAGTTAAATTATTCTTTCCTGCATCACTTACCTGTCAAAACTCAATGTAGTACAAGGACTTTTAATAGTTTCAAGATGTCAAATGACTTCGCTGAATTACGTAGGTAATCTAAATGTTATACGAAGGCAGTGTCATGAGGAAAACAATGGCGACTGTTAGGGCTGCATGACTATTTAATGTTTCTAAACTACCGATTATAACCAGCTGTAACCATCATTAGCCATAACCACCTCACAGACACAATTAACAAATGTTTGTGTCTAATATCTACTTGTGAATTGAGGTTTTGCTTGCGTCAGTTTGTTTCATTCATTGTGCATTCTAAACCAAAAAAAATCATGCAGCAAGCCACAAAAGTGCAGATAATCAACGATAAAATTCATTGTCAATAGGGGTGTAAAGATGTCTTGTAAGGCAGCGGCTCCCCAACCTTTTCTGCGCCACGGACCGGTTACTTGTCAGACAATATTTTCAGGGACCGGCCTTTAAAGTGTGGGGCGTAAATACGACGAAATAAAATGATACGACTGGAATAAAAACAAATATAAATCGCATAAAAATAAAACTCACCAGAGAATCCCCAAATTTTTTATATTCCAAAAAAAAAACGTCACTCAGACTCTGATCGTCGATAAAACATATATATTATTTTTTCTATGCGGCCCGCTACCGTCCGTGGCCCGGTGGTTGGGGACCTCTGTTGTAATGAACTGATTATTAAGGTGGCAATTCAAGACATCTGTCTCCAAGCATCATAACCGATAAATCAAGATGCTCCTGGTTTCGGTTCATGTGCCTGTGCATGAATTGCTGAAATGTAGGATGACAGGGAAATATTCCGGACAACTTGATCTTTGCACTACTACCCTTTTGGTAAATGTGTCCCTATTTTGTAGCACAGAGTACCCTCTCTATGGCGAAATTAGCCCGGACCCCCCGCTCCCAGTGCCAATATTTCAAAATGGTGAAATAGTGTTGTTTTTTAAAAAAAAAATATCACATACCTCGATATTATATCTGGACAGTATGAAAAATTAGATTGGAGTGTACCTCTGACCCCCCTCATACAGCTGCTTACTGTAACAACAATAACTGCAGCTATTTTTCATTTGTTCTATCTTTGTTTACCGCTGTTATGTAAAAGTCAGCGCTGCCACTTGCTGAAAATTCCTAATCTATTACCTGCACATGCACTGTCGATGTGCACGGATGCGCGTAGTTTCCACTAGGCATAAAACATCCGGACTGTATGCGCACAGTCCTTTAACATCTGCAGGAAGCTCCTATGGATGTTTTACCAGTCTGTGATGGCCAGCGTCCTTTTCTTCGGTATGCTGAGGGAGCAACTCAGAAAAAGGACTTATCCAGGCTGGAAAAACAGATCAGGAAGGCTGGCTCTGTTGTCGGCATGAAACTGGACACTTTGGCTACAGTGGGAGAGAGAAGGACTTCGAACAAACTGCTGGCAATTATGGATAATGTCAGGCACCTTCTGCACCATGTCATTAACAACCAGAGGAGTATGCTCAGTGACACGATGCTTCTCCTCAAATGCAGAACTAGAGTACTTTGTCTCGCATGCCATCAAACTGTTCAACTCCTCAATAGGAGGCAGGGAACAGGAGGGGGGACAGGAGGACATTTTATTGACTACACAATAAATAAACATGACTCTACAATTAACCCGTGCAATAATTATTTATTATTACTATCATCCC
Source organism: Cyphomyrus plagiostoma (assembly GCA_019775915.2). Classification (NCBI taxonomy): domain Eukaryota; kingdom Metazoa; phylum Chordata; class Actinopteri; order Osteoglossiformes; family Mormyridae; genus Cyphomyrus; species Cyphomyrus plagiostoma. The sequence goes on from JABFEA020000038.1 coordinate 24,919,598, forward strand.
ACCGCTATTGATTACTCTTTCCTATATTATTATCTTGTTGTTTTGTAATGTACTGCTGTGTGAGACTGTACTATTAGGGTGGTGTATTATTGCTGCTAGAAACTGAATTTCCCAGAGGAACCTTCCCGAGGGATTAATTAATACAGTCGGTCGGTCTGTCATCTAAACTTAGTATTTTTTTTGTGCCTTTTTAGCAGCAGCAACTGCAGTAAAACGTTTTCCCTAAAGAGGAAATCAGTCTTTGGCATCATTGTGGAGAAATTCTGACTTCCTCTTCTTCACAGATTTGTTTTTAACTCGGCCACATTGGAGGGTTTTTGACTGTGAACTGTGTAATCATTTGATGTAGAGGTCGACCGATATGCCAGTTTTTTTTTTTTGGCTGATAATTGAACACTTTCCCCTCTATTTACATTGTAAAATATTACACTAATAATAATAAACAATACAACTTAGCATTTATTGAATACTGACTTGTGTAAATTTAAGTATAAACTTTAGCAAAAACACAATACAACTTGTAAACATTAACTTAAACTTATAACCAATAAAAATAGCAGCATCGGAAATCTAAACTGTCAGAATCAATGAGTTGCAGTTGGTTGAAGGCTCATTATCGTTACGCCAGTTCCTGACAGCGTAATTTACTTTAAAAGATAACGCAACATTTTATAGTAAACCATTTAAATAAATAGGTCTTTGAAAGATCAGAATTTAAGCCTTACCATTTTCTCCCAGGACTTTTCCAAAACTTCTGGCTGGGGTCCTGCAGAAGGCAACATGGGTCACGTGTTCCACAGCAACAATAATACTGGGCTGCCCGCAGGCGTGCCTGTCTGTAAATCGGCTTACTACAATTAGATATCGGCCAATGCTGATACATTAAAAAATGCCAAATATCGCCCCAATATATCAGTTGACTTCAAGATTGATGTAATGCTGCATCTTATGTTTTAAATCTATTACACACTGAATATTGAACTGAAGCTTGACTTAAAAATATATCGCAAATCAAATCTCAAATCAAAACATTCCCAACCCACTAGCATTGTGGCATGACATAGATGAACAAGGTATGCAACAGATTGTTCTTATCATTTGTAGTATACAGCCACCTCTATATAAGCGTTCATGTTCCCCTCGACTTTACCATACAACTAGAGGTGCACTGATCTGACATTTTGGATCAGTGTTCCAACCCACCCATATGTCTTAGTCGGACTGGGTATCAGCCATATGTGACCAATACACATACAATACTTACTTTAGTTTTCATCAGTCTGTAAAAAGATCATATTATAGCTCCTATTTCTTGTGCGATCATAGAAAGCCCTTTTTGATTTTAGTTTTTTTTGCAGGACTCAAGCTGAATGCTAAAGCTGCCCCTCAATGAATTTGCCACTCAGTGGGTGTGACTGCAGTGATTTCCGCCTGTTGTGATATCATGCACGTACTCTTTGTAGTAGGAGGAACATAAGAACATCAGATAAGAGGATGATGATCCTCAAATATTTTACACACCTTTGTAAAAATTCTTTGTAAAAACAAAGTTCAGAGGTAAAAGTAGCATTTAGTGGAAAATCCTGCAGTTGTATGAATAATATGGAAAAAAGCAACGGATGATTTAGGAGTCGCTAGCTTGGGCTGTTTCATGCTACAGTTTGATGCACAAGGGGCTGCTATCGCAACAAAGTGTCTGACAGTGTTGCCAGTGGAAGAAAAATTGGAGGGCATTTTAAGCATTTGCCACTTGCATATAGTCTCTTGGAAGATATTAAAACTGAACTGCAAACACCTCAAATGCTTAACACGAGGTACAAACAAGATGAAATAGTATGTTGTGTATGTCTCTAGTAGTCTAATATACTATCATTTAGCAATATAAAAAAAAGTACTTTTTGGGATAATTTTTTTTCATTTGTATTTTCTAGTTTTTAATGCAGATAAAGTATAAATATTATATTAACATATTAAAGTAAAAATAGCTCTTGAATTGGAATCTATTAGTATTGACAGTTGTGTATCGGAATCCGATTTAGACCTGGAAAAATGTGGATCGGCCCATCACTACTTACACCTCTGCCATGGACACCATGTTTTCCCAGTGTCTTTCTAATGGTGGAATTTTGAATGTAGCCATTAACTGACCTGAGAGAGGCGTATAGTTCCTTAGACGTTCATCTGGGGTCTGCTGTGACTTCCCTGATGAGTTTTCTTTTCCGTCTTGGAGTAATTCTGCTAGGTTTGCCACTGTTCCAAGTGGTTCTCCATTTGGAGATGATGGCTCTCATGGTTTTTTAGAGAGTGATTTGTGACTATTTCTCGACTGATATATTTCAATAACTTTCAGGTCCTCAGGAAGTTCTTTTGATCAAGGCTTGGCGTGCTGCTTCACGAGACCCCTTGTCCAACTGCACTTTTCTGAAATGGTTCTATTTAAGTGATGTGTAGATTCAACAGGGCTGGCAGCAGTCAAGCTTGGGTACATCTAGTTTAACACATTATCATTTCGATGTGGTTTATTAGTTGATTGTTACTGGAGAATTCCTTTGCCACATGGGTGATATGAGTGTTGATTTTTATTATTTTTTTCTTCAATGAAACAAATGGTCATTTAAAAACTGTTGTGTTTATTGTGGTTGTCTGGTCGTATTATCATAAACTTGTTCGGAGATCAGGAACAATTAAGTATTACGAATAATTAACGCGGGGAATCAAATACTTTATCATGACATGGTATGTTATTGTTCAGTTAATAAATTAATGTCATTCTAATCACAGTACCTACACAAGCTGAGACAGGCTTGTTACTTAAATGAGAGATGAAATAATGAAGACTGGAATAGCAAATGAGGGAGACGCTACATGTGTGCGGCTGCCTACGGCATTGTCAGCATCTGGATAGCCAAATCTGTTCTCCTCCTCACAGATGCCTAGAGTATCACTCGGGATCAGCCATTAAAACAGTCTTTGTGTGATGATAGCAGCTACACCTTGTACAAAATTTATAACATTAATTTGCTTTAGGTAATTTAGAACAGGGTGAAACACTGAATATGTTGCATCCAACCACAATTTTGTTAGCTGTGTGAAGCAGAGAAATACAAAGCACCATTTTGTGAATGAACATCTTCACAGCATGTTTACAGTTCCAATTTAATGTTTTATTACATAATTTAATTTAGCATTTATGTAAAATATGTAGCTATAGCTTTGTGGACAAGTGTTAAAGTATTCAGCAGCAGAGGGCAGATATACTGCAAAATAAGAAACAGATAAAAGAAGGGGTAGAACATGACACGACCTGAAGGTGTGAGTGTGTTTGTGAATGGGATGAGTGCGATTGCTTGGTGCCCTGTCTTGTGTTGTTCCCTGCTGTGTTATGCTGTAGGTTCTTGGACAAGCATTAGACCCCATAACCCTGCATAAGATGAGTGGTTACAAAAACATGGATGGATGGACAGGTACAAACTTGTGAGATAGGTAAACTTTATTTTAAACTTGTTGAGCTTGAGCAGTGTTTTCGTATTCTGCAGTATTTTGAAATTTCTGCAGAAAGATTAATTGGTACTGTACCCCCTTCTTGGCAAATTTTATCACTGCAGTAGCATTGCGTTTGAAAATACCTGTATACGGGTACAAACATTAACAAGCTAAATACAGTGGAGATCTTTGGATCTATAGGAGCAGATCTTTGTTTCTATGCTACTTTGTCACTTGGAGATTCCCTACATTGTATATTAGATCTATGCCTTAAATATCCTTTTTAAGCATTTGCACCTAAAGCGTGTGCTGGCTCAACTAATTAATTCGTTGATCACATGATGAATCGATTATCTTTTTCTGCAGCACAAAATTTAATTTAATTGAGTCAAATTCCTAATCCTAGTCAGTTCTGGCACTTGAAAGAACAGCTGCAGGCGTCGACTGAGTGAACCTGAGTACAAAGTTGGGCTTTTAATAAATTATTTTTTGGTGGGTGGGGGGGGGAGAGTTGTTGGTAGTACAGCTATGCTTTCTGTATACCGCAGTTGAATAGTATCACACTGGATTATTGTCATAATATACAAAACATCAATGATCCATACTGTGCATTTCATGCAACATCACAACAGCATATCACACAAGAACATATCACAGAAAAATCACCAGAATATATAAGTATCATATCGCAAAAAGCAAGAAGTCTTCATTCATGCTATATGGTGCTGCTGTGTTTAAACCCAAATTATACCAAGGTTCGCTCTTAAGAAGGTGGCTGTCCCAATCCCCAGCTCTTAGGGACCCATAAATCGTAGTGTGTTGCCTTCACGATGCATTCATGTTACTAATGCACAGTTATACTCACAGATTCATAATTTTAGTTGTTGTGTTGTTTTTCCAACATACTCTCCTGCCAATGTGGGCTATATTAAGTACAGCACAAATGTGGATCGACAAGTGACTCTACCCTTTATATTCAATTATTTATTTGTATGGGGATCTATGATGCATTTTTGTGTGATCATGTAGTTACCGACAACACATTTAAAGCATTTATAGTTACCCTGTGATATCATCAGAGTTAAATGATGTGCTGGGGAATATGAGTGAATGAGGTGGTCTCATTTAACGCCCTAAAACCAAACTGTGGCGGATCCTCTCTTTCTGTAACTAAAACATATTCTACAGGTGAATAAATGTTTATACAGTCTGGTTAGTTTAAAAAAAAAAAAAAAAAAGACATGTTTTTGAATAACTTCAGGATGAATTGTCTTTTAATATTGTTGCAATATTCATAGGTCATTTAGCATTGCCTAGCCCAGTCATACAGTATTCTTGTTGTTTTTTTTTTTTTTTTGTATGGTCATTATGGTAGCAAAGGAGCAGAGTGGCTTTAGAATATCAGTGCCTCATGAGAACCAGGTTGCTCAGTGCTCAGGCAGAATGGCTCCATTGCTCATTTGTTAAACTTGTTCTGCACTTTAGTCTGGTGTGTCTGCTCAGATGGTAAACTGGGCGCTTTTAATCTCAATGCAATGAATCACTGATCCTGAGTCAGTCTGACAAATAGCTCATCAAAATTCCAGTAGGGTCATTGGTGGATAGCAGACCCTCATTAAAATGAGTCTCCCATAACCACACAGGGTCCACGCGCTGCCACAGATCCTTCTAGTTTGTGGCTTCCCTTACCTGAGTGGCATGGCAGCCCTTGAGCTTCCCGGGTCACTGCAGTCTGCCGTTCTTCCCGCCGCTCTCTCCTCTCCTCCCTCTAGCTAATGAAGCCCAACACTTCAGAACAATCCATTGTAATCTATAATTAACTCCCACCACTGCATTACATCTGTTTTTTAGAAAGTTGTTAGTTTTGCATCTTTTCTGCTCCCTAAATGAAGTTTAGCAGAGAAGCTGTATCTGCATTTTGAGAGTATGCAGCGTTCCACACGTGTGTTTGTTACCCAGCATCATGGTTCATGAAAAGGGAGCATCTTATGTGTATGTGTATAGTTTCAGTAGTCTGTGGTGTTGATTATGTTCTTGAATTTTTAGTTCTGTATACCCACACCTGTATTCTTGTGGTTTTCATTATTGCCAGCTCTCCTGGTCTTGTTTTCCTCTGCATATTCAATTCCACTGCATGAAACAGAATTTGCTAATATTGACTTTTATTTGCATAAGTATATAAGAAATTTACAAACGAGAGGAGGTTGTTTGGCCCATCAACCTCCCCCAACTCTTTACTGTGTGTTTAGTTGTTCAAGCAGCTATTCTATTTATTTATTTATTGTTGTTTATGCCTGGTAATTTTTGGTATTTTGAAATTAACGGTATAGTATATTTTAATATTAAATGCACAATACAAGCTTATCTTACAAGCAAATAATTTAATGGACAAAACCAATATATATTTCCTACCAAAGTTTTCCATGAAAAATAACAGCTAATATTTCACTGTTCATTTTGGAATGAAGCTTAGACCTTTGTGATATCCCAGAATTTTGGTGATTCGCTACGCTTTTAATTTCTCCAGCCAGCATTCATTGGTGGGGTCAGTGAAACCTCTTTGCTATAGTCAGATGAAAGTGACTGTGTTACGAAGCATCTCCTCTTCAGATCTTAATGGTCACCGGTGTTATTGGGCTGTGTTTGCTGTTGGCACTCAAGTAGGGCTGCACGATTTATCGATTTCAAACAACGCGATTAGCAAGTCGCAAAATTTGCGATTTAGGATATACATTATACAGCACGTCGGACCCAGGGTTTAAAAATTTTTCAAATTCATGCCGTGCACCCTGTGTGACAGTCATTCTCCCAAATCACAAGCGCCGTGTTTCTCACGTGCCAGTCATGCTCACCAATCAGAAGTGGCTCAAGAAGGCGTATAGGCTCAC
>JABFEA020000038.1:24926068-24944082 GCA_019775915.2 Cyphomyrus plagiostoma
GATTGTTTCAGAAAGGTCCTATCATCAATAGAACCGACAGGCTCCTTTTAAACACCAGCTGCAATATACTTCAGCGTATCATATACTTCTGGTTTTTGTTAATAGGCAATAGCATTAGTATACCGCCAATCCATCAAAACAACAATGAGACAATCAGTAATTATCACAGCAGCGGAGTAGTGACCTCCAAAAAAGCTGTAAAACCCAAATACAATCGTGTTTGTCATATGTTTTTGTACTTATTAAATTTAAGTGATTCCAAAGATTAATCCCACAACAGTAATAAAAGTATTGCTTTAACATAAATGCTAAAAGAATAGATCGCTTAAACCGGTATTACAGTTGGGTATTGGCACGCGGTATTATTTAGAAAACATACAAAAAGAGACGCATATAATGTATCATTCGTTTTGTATTTGTCTGAGTAACAAAGCAAAGGAATGATAAGATGCTTCTGTCAAACTGCATTTTACTTCTCGTTTAAAATAAAATGCAGGGTTGGCAACTTTGGTCAGCTGCATGGAGCGAGATTTTCTGTTCTCTGTTCTGCACAGACATTTACATGTATGTAAGTTTTATTACCTTGTAAATAGCCTGTAGGGTTTGCAAACTGCCATAACGTTTTTGATGCAGCTAATTTTAAATTCAGAATAGAATATAGATTTGCCATAAGATTTCTTGCGTGAGAGTCTGAAAGAGTTTACAACCATGAACACGTACATTTTTTGTTTCACCCGAATTGATTTGTACAGAAAATAACCATATACAGTTGTTAAAAAGCGGGAACTTCGGCCAATATGAATTTACCAATAAACGACTTCTATTTATTCAACATTTTATTACATTACGGATACGGAACATTACGGTTTTTTTGAGTGTTATTAGTGTTTATAACCGCAGCTAACAACACAACAGCGCAAACCAAAGGGCTACATACACCGAAGTAGTTCTTGCTTGTTCGTCGGTGTGGGAAAAGTTGGTTCTAGTGTTATTGGGAGGGTAATCAAAGCGTTACCTGCAAGATCGCGATTATTCTTTTATACTCTGCTGCAATAGCTTTCATTATTACTTTATTTAACTTGACACATCACATCTTTAAATTCTCATCCTTGCATTAGAATATATGTAGAGCAGTTAATACTGATGGTATGTCATGCTGCGTCATATATTTAAAATTACTACACACTGAATATTGAACTGAAGCTTGACAAAAAAATCGCAAATCAAATCGTAATCGCAATTTCTGTCAGAAAAATCACGATTCGATATTTTACCCAAATGGTGCAGCCCTACGCATGCTTTGAAACAGATGTATAATTGTATTGACTGCTGTCTTATTTTCACTCCTGTGACACTACAACCGGAATGCCTGACTTTTCCCTTTCACCATTTAAATAACAACAAAAAAAAGAAAACGTTGCAATTTTTCCAATCAGGCTCATTCGTACTTGATTTTGTTTGATCATTATCTAGACCATTTGATGTCATTGTAACTGTGACTTCTTTTAAAGTTATACTATGGCATGTGTTTGTTGGGGAAAAAAGAGCTAAATTGTGACTGTTTATTAAAACCTTCAGTTTTACCCAAGTAGGCAGCAAGGCCATATGGTGGTGCAGTGGTTAGCACTGTTGCCTCACGCCTATGGTACCAGTGTTTGAATTCCTTCCCAGCTCTACATGTGTGGAGTTGACATGTTGTCCCCATGTTATTCATTGTGTGGTTTCCTACTGGTTCTTTGGTCTCTCCCCCCTCCCACCACAGTCCAAAGACATGCTAAGATGAATTGGAGTTGCTGAACTGGACCTTGGTATGTGTGTCTGTCTGTCTCTGTCTCTTTCTCTCTCTCTCTCTGCATGCACACCCTGTGCTGGGTTAGGCTCTGGACTCTTGCAAACCCTGCATAGGACACGTGTACAGAAGATGAGTAGGAAAACTGATTAAGAGCTTAAAATAACCTGCATATACTTTGGCCCTTTAGTCATTCAGCCTTGTGCTAAACTGTTGTATAAAAAAGTTCAGACTAAAAATCATAGTTATCCTCTGTCTCCCATTATTTGTATATCTGTGCAACACTCTCATTCCCAATATTGCCTAATCTGCATTGGCAATTAATCAAGTTATAGGGTTCACGCCCCTTAAATGCATGATACCCATTTTAGTAGAACTTTGTGTCAAATTTTGTCTCACATCTGACAGCATTAGGAGATATGTACCCTTTATGAAGATCACAGTTGCACCTGATCTAAAGCACAGTAATGATCTGGGAATAAAAACAAATCATGCTTGGATATAGGCCTGGTGCACTGGGATTACAGTCCAGTTTGTTGAGCATACCTCAGATAATGCCTGCAGTTCTGTAGGTGTTCAGCTGACTGAAATTTGGCCTTAGTGTACCCTACAGTGAAATGTGAAATCCATTGGTTTTAATTAATTTTAAAGGCAAAACAAAAAGTGTATTGATTCCACAAATAGTCATTTGCCTTTAAAATGATCATCTGCCCTCACTCTTAACTTTCTCTCCTTTAGACTCCTAGTCTCTGAAGCATGATTTCTCAGCTGTTTGACACAGTTATTTTTGTCTTTGTTGATCTGAACCAGAAATGTCTCTTCCACTAACCCAGAATGACAGAGTGCCAGCTGCTGAGTGCATTCTGAAACCTCTTAGCAATTACTGCACTCAGTCCTAATTTTGCAGGCCCTTTTTGTTTGCACTGGCGAGCCAATTTACAGTGCCCTCTATGCATAAACTTGAATCGTAAACCAAATAAGCACTTGTTAAGTATTGTATCACATTTATTAACAATCCTGAACATCAGACACAATGAATTAATGCAATTGACCATAAAGACCCAAGGACTAAATGGAAGAAGTTGGTATGGTGTGGTCACTAAATGGATTAAACTGTCAGACCTAATGATAATCAATGGAAAAAATAAGTTAAATACAGTCAGTCCTGCTACAGCGAGTGATATTATACTGCAAATTTGTTCTAAAATATATTAGTACCCAAACTTCCTGTACGTCCATGCACTGCATAGGTTGAAGTCTTGCGTTCTTAAAATCTGAAAATATTTACCAAATGATATAAAACAGCAGCATTGTTTAATTCACTTACATTTGCCTTTTGTAGACCATCTGTAGCCATGTTGCCTTTAGTGCCGCTCCACATGCTGTAATCTGTTGTATTCGTGCTGTGTGAATGCCCAGCCGCATGGTGGCTGTGGCTCACTGCTCCCGACTAATGATGGGAGTGATACTTCATGAACCATTTGCTGTATTGTCTGACACCACTAGATGGTGCTTTCTATTCAAAAAGGCTCAAAGCATGCCCTAAATCAGTAGTTCTCAACCCATGGGTTGCAACCCAAAAGTGGGATCAGGGAAAGCTCCAAAAGGGTTGCGATGCAAAGTTGCAAATGTAAGCATTTTAAAACCATTAAACTCCTATACTGATCCAGCACATCGGCACATCCAATCAGATTTATGCAATAAGCCTTGATTGATGTAAATTGCAGAGTGCACTATGGGTTTCATCATAGCATTAATTTAAACCTATACTTCATATTGGGTCATGAGAGCTGGCATGGTAAAATTTGGATCACGGTGCAAAAAGGGACAACTGTCTAGTGGGGTCAGAAAATATAGCAAATGGTTCCTAAAGTGTTGTTTTGGCCATTACTACTCCCAACTCTGTGGACAAGTTATCAAATTCGGTATGTTCAGCTTAAGTTACTAGGCAATTCCCATGAGACTCAAAAGAGCCATAGCAGAAGTTTAGCATATAATTTATTAATGTATTACTATTATTTCTTATTTAAAATGCATATAATCACATTAGTGGCCATCAGTATCACTGTGTTTTATTAATTTGTTTTATTATTTTGTTTGGTGTAAATTTTCAAGTTTTTGTTAAATACAGTGGTACCTCGGTTCTTGAACTCACTAGAACTCAAATTTCTTGAAAGTCGAACAAACCAGTTTGACCTAGAACTCTATCTGAATATCAGAAGTGGAACCATGAACGCTGACCTAATATAAATTGTACACGCCAGGAAATGAGTCATACTACAATTCTTACTTGAATGCCTTCTTCACAGGCTGGTCGATTAACCTAATAAAGCAGTGCAACATTACAGTAACTAACAATAAATAAACCACTAACTTACGTGTACTATTAGAGCATTTATGCAATTTATTTAAACTGGTTTTCAGTTAATTTAACAGGTAAATTAACTGAAAACCAGTTCTCTCTGCTTTACGTGATATTCAGGAGAAATAGCAGATTACACATTGGAACTGCCTGGGATACAAACATCATGCGTGTAACTAAACTCTTCAGCCAATAAGAACAAACGTGTGTCGAAGGTGGTTCTAGTTAGTGCAGCTGGGTGAGAGGTCACAGTGGATCTAACCGTAATGCATTGCGTCATGATCAGAATGCCTTGCTTTAAGCCAGCGCTGTAAGCAAGTCGAACGCACCCAATAACCAGACTGGGGAAACAAATTGAAACGCGGACTTAATACAGAGGACTAATGACAGCAACCAGAAACGGCTAATCACATGGGGATCCCACACGAAGTTAACGAGGGGGTGGACGATTGGGGCAGGACCGGGGTAGTGTTGGGATAAGATTTTTATTGTTTTGGAAGCCACTAAGAAAAAAATGCTCTTGTTTTATCCTGTTTATTTTGTGTTTAAATGGTAAAAAACCTCAAACATATTTAGGTATAATTTTGGGGGGGCCGGGAACCAATTAATTCGTTTTCCATTATTTCTTATGGGAAAAATTTGATCAGAACTTTTTAGAATTCGATCCGGAGTCTGGAAAGGATTAAGTTCGAGAACCGAGGTACCACTGTACAGCATGTATAACTCACTGCAGAAAGGGAAGTGCAAAAAACCTCTGTGAGCTGCCTTTCATCATGATTTTGAGAGTTGAGTTAGTACAGACTCAAGATATGATCACTCATAACTTTGCATTAAATAATAGTAGTGATACAGCTTTTGCAAAAGATGTTGGTAGCATACTCCTCTAAAGGGGTGGCAGCTGTAATGCCGAAGGAACCGTGCCAAGCCAGTTAGATGCCAAGCCTTTGTTGAGAGAAGCAGTTTGCTAGAAGTGTACCGGCTAATGATGTACTTTGGATAATTAGGTCTCAAGTCTTTACCTACTTTGTACGGTAGATACAGGGTCTCACACTTTGGCTACTGTGAAATAGTGGAGAGAGCTTAGGCATAGGCAGGACACTTGCAGCGATTGAAAACTACATCCCAAGCATATATGTCTTCATTGCAACATGCTTCACTTTTAGATCATCTAGGGAATTCTGTCTGTACATCAGTCTGTCCATCAGTCTGAGAAATTTCTACAAGTTGACCACTCCCTTAACAATGGCTCTGGTTTCAGAGATTTTTATTCACTGTAGTATTTTAAGTCAAGCCTTGTATTCATGTGCACTTTCATAAAGTGTGAAATTACTTTCCTGCAGTTTTTCTACCAACATTGTGTTTCAGTATGTGATATGATTTTATGTTGCATCAGAATATTAAGGGAGGTGAGTTATGTTTTCCATTACTGGTTTATATAAAAAAAAAAAAAAAAACGGCCCACAGTTTACAGCCTACAAGCTGGAAAGCTGCACTGGGTGGCCTATGAGTTCAGTGTAGCTTGTGCATCTCGACAGAAAGTAACTCGTGATTTGAAACAGGGCGATTCTCCCAAACCAATCATAAAGTAATCTTATTAACACCATCACTGTCCAGGATCTGAATTTCGGTCTTTCTTCCCCATTTTGAAATATACTTTGAAGAATAGCCAGACTCAAACAAGCTTAAGGACTTATCCGTTAGCATCTTTTAAAACACAATGTTGCATTAACCGTTAGAACCAGACAAACACAAAATGTGTTGATTCTCGCAACCATAAATCTTAGGCTCATAACTTTAGACGGGTATAAAGCTCAGTCATGAATTGCATATCATTGGAAATGAGAGAACTTACTCGATCCGGTTGTCCAAGATGCAACATTGTGCACTAAAGTATTCTAGGCATACATTTTAAACATTTTCCCACAAAACACCCCTAATAATCCATAAAACATTGATGATATTACTTGGAAAACGAACTGCATACTCGCTTCCACAGTGATCCATGTACTACTCTTCTGGGGAAAAATATGTATTTTATAATTTATTTATTATAAACCTGTAAATAAAGGGATAGAAAAACACTCAAATGGGCTGAAGTTTTACTAGAAATAAAAAAGCAGCATTCCATTTCTTGGGAACACAATTACTTGATATTTTCTTATTTGTTCCAAAAAGTTTGTATGTTTGAAAGTGCTACAGCATGGTCTGTTGAGGCTAAAATAATGAATAAAAGTTTCATTCTCAAATTTCACTTTAATCATTGCTTTCTATCAGATAACTTCAACAAATAGATGCAAAATCAAAGAGACCCATTTCCGTCTGGCACTAACCGTGTATTCCTTCACAATACTAAGCCATAGAAAGGTCCCCAATGAAACCCCTGCATCCCCACATCATATAGATATAGAGCATTTACAAGATTATCTTTGTAGTGCCTGCAAATATTTATATTAGATAAGACAAAAAAATTGAGAAATTTTTATAGGTGCAAGTTGTTTTTCCCTAATAAGAATAATATCAAGACTGTCAGTATTTACACATTAAGTTATGCCATACCTGAGTAGCCCAGAATGTTCTGAAAGCAAAAGCATACAGCATATGTGGGTAACTCATGTACATACCATGTAATAAGCCTAGAATCAAAGGGATGGATAGAAAAACACTGAAAAATGCATAGGATTGGGAGGGTTAATGACACGGTTTTCAAAATGGTCGTTAAACTTTTATTTTAAATGTTAAAAAAAGCTGTTAGATGCTTCTGTTTAAGGTGGTTGAATAAATTTGTTGGGTTACCTACAGAAGTGCTGACTGTAACCTGACAAATTTCGCTTTGTGAAATATCAGACTGTGCATAGCCTAACCTTTGGCACACTTCTGAAGCTTTCTGGGTCATTTTTTGGTACCAGCTCCGCCATGCTGATCGTTCACATGGAATTATTTTTCAGATACGTCATGCAGGATAGAGGCCTTGTAATAGGGACATGTGAAGTAACTTGGCCATCAGCCCAGCCATCTATAGTAGGAAGTCATTCTGTTGTTTTGTGAACGTAGCACAGACCCTTGTTATTATTGGCCATCAGTGTTTTATGTGAAGTTTGGAAACACTAGTAAGTAAATCGTGGGTGTCTTCAAGACTGATCTCGATATAAAATTGTCAAATTCCCCCCCACGCACCCCCCAGTTTGAAATGCTTAATGCGATACACATCTGTTTGCTGGTTCAGTAATCTGAGATTGTTAAATCAGGCTCTTATACTTCATGGCCGAATTTTGCAGATGTCGGCTTTCACTTAATGTCTCCTACTCTCAAAGTAGTTACTCCCATAACCTCGATCTGCAGCTCTCCTTCAGGTTCCTATTAGAAGGAAAGTCCCCCCCCCACCCCCCAAATACTGTCTGGTTCTTCAAAATAGACCTCAATCAAAATAACTGTTTGGATAGATTGTGATTGTTCTTTTGTCTGTTAAACCGGTGTGTTTTAATTTATATGACCGGTGTGTGACTTTTTAATGTTTAAGGTTTAAAGTGAAACTCACCTACTGTGTAACTGTAAATCATTGTAATAAATGTTGGCTTTAAGGCCTGTGGTCAGATCAAATATTTCCAGGGAATATACTGAAATGATCCCTTAAATGGATCCCTTAAACAGCAAAGTGCTGCTATGATTTGGCCTGAAGTGGCTGAAGAAGAAAGCTGCACTAGGGAGAGAACCCTTGGTGTATTGCCTGTGAGAGACTCGGTTTCTTCATTTACTGCCTGGGCCCCTGGCACAAGACAGCGCTTGCCCCACATCAGCTTGCTGCAAGGTGCTCCTCACTCTCTGCTTCTTGTTCCTTCACCTTTAATTTATAATCATTATCGCCCTCATGAAGTTAAGTGTGAGCAAAGGTAGTGGCTTTCTTCCTTTTGGCTTGAAAGCCTGACTGTTTAGTAATGCTTCTGCGCCTCTCTTGGCTTCACTGTAATTAGAAGCCATTGTATTTCTGAAGAGCACCCTGTGTTTCCTTATCAAGATTCAGCCAGGAGTGCCTGTGCTGAAAGGTGCTAAAAGCATTTCAGGTCAGAATCATCATGGAGCTGAAGGATACTCTGGGTATTAATGTAAATGGGTGGTCTGTGGTGTATGGTTAATTACATGCAACCTAAAATTTGCTTGTTTTATAGGCTAAATGCTGAATGTTTTATAGCCTCCCTCCCTCATAAAACCACTGAGGAAAATGTTCAGCCTGCACATTGTTTGGTATTACAGTAGGTATTTTATTATGTTAGCTTTGGAAGGTAGGAGGTCATTTAAATTCAGTGAGAGTGAGTTAATGTGCAACCCCTCCCATCCATGGGGCAGGCTGTGTCAACTAGCGAGGGCACCAGGATGCCAGGAATCATACACTGTGTACCATTCAGAGACACCCTCAGCCCTGGACATGTGAGACCCTCGTGCTGCTCACTGAGACACCTTCCTTTGTAAAATGTAAGTCTTTGGTGAACCATTATATAGAAGCAAATAATACTGACTGGGCTGTGTAGCATGAAGGTTTTCAACTTGTCAGTACCCTATCATAAATGGACGAAATGTAAGTATCATCATCCATCCACCTGTGAAAAGAGAGATGTTCTAGTGGGACCCCTCCGCTTTTTGAAAAGATTCATGTGTTTTCTTCTCAAGCATATGCTTTTGTAATTTCATTAGAAACGTCCCCTCAGGTGATGCTGCAATATCTGATTTTAAGATTCAAATGAAATTAAATTTACTGAGCGTGGCAGGTTGTGCTAAAACAATGAAGCCAGACATACATACTGATGCATTTGAACTTTGTTGGCCTTAATAGTTGTTTGCAGCTATAATGACCCATCACAATGCTAGAAATGTGTAGTAGGGTTTATTACTCGATTTATACTTTCCCTGTTTGAAAGCAGAATTTCAAAACCGGTACAGCTGTTTGCTTGATTTGAAATTACTTGGTCTTGATTTGATATCCATTTTCCTATCCATCTTTTCCTTGTTGTTTTTTTTTAATCTTTTCTAGAATAAATCTCGCGATTTTCCTGATGATGGTTAGAATAACTTATTAAATTGAGATGCACATTCGTAGAGTTTATATGGTAATATTTGCAAATTTACTGCTATATTTCAGGAAGAAAATAATTTTAAGGTTTGCTGGAAGGTTTTTTTTTTTAATGCAAATAAATAGTATTTCATTTACTTTAATGTTATTTAAGCAAATAATTGGAAACTAAGCTGTGTTCTCAGATCGGGATGGCTGTGTTAACATACTTTTTCTTGCATTACATAATGAGTGAATGGTTTATTAGAAAGATACTGTACCGATCAGTGGTTCTCAACCCATGGGTCGCAACCTAAATTTGGGTCAAGGCAAGATCTGAAAGGATCGCGAGCCAGGGTTAGAAACTAGGCACATACAAATAGATTTGGGAGATAGGCATTCCTTGGTGTAAATTGCAGTGTGTACTGCATGCTTAATCATAGAGTTAATCTCAGCCTCTACCTGATATGGGGTTGCAACTGAGTTGACATAGTAAAAATTGGGTCACGGGGCGAAAAAGGTTGAGAACCACTGGTATAGATTTTATTCACCGTTAACGGTCAACCTTTAATTAAGTATTCAATAAATTCCTATATTTGCTTACGTTAGTAATAATGATCATTCCATGGTTGTTGGCGGCAAAACATATTTAATTCCTGAGGTCAAAGGTTTTATGTTTCATGTTTCTTATTGGTTTGCCACAGGATGTGTTTGTTAAAGAGCAATATTTTCTGTGAGGTTGGCTCTATAGATATTTGAGTGATACTGAAAACACTGGATGTTGTCCTGCTCACTCTTTTATTCCAGCGTATTGCTGCTGATGTGGAGTTCTCCCAAATGAAGTAAGGTGTCATAGGTAGCCTAGCAGTCCTCTGTGGTTTAGTCTTCACATAATTTCTTGGATCAGCATTATGCAGATTTATTCTTGGTTGCATCAGTTATTCAGACCAGAGGTTTCTGAACAGATGTTAGCAATCACCTCGCGTTTACCCCTTGCCCCCCACCCCCCACCCGGAGGAATATGTGTGCAGTCAGACAACATGCTGACTCCCTTTTGGCAGAATATGATGCGTGTTAGTTTGCCTTCCTATTGTTTTATGATACATGAGCTTCCTTAGAGCTCAGCATGTTCTCACATCTTGATTGTTTAATTTTTTTCCCATTCACTACGTACATCAGTGTGTCAAGATATTAACAGAAAATAGTTTTACTTCAGTCTTTCTGGGATATCTGATTTGTACCTAATGATTTCATGAATAAAACAGACTACTTTTCACAATTCAGTGGATATTTTCATGTTTTAATACCTACTATAGTACTGAGTTCTATAGAAGGTGACAACAGTAATAAATATCGGTCAGTGTGGGTCTAAAGTAGAGATGGGCGATTAATTTTTTTAGTTCTGATCCGATTCTGATACAAAACTGCCGATACCGATACAGATTCCGATACAAGAGCTCTTTTTACTTTGTTATACTTTATATATTAATTTTTTAAGCTAGTAAATATACATGGAAAAAATGTATGACAATAAATATGTAATTAGGCTACTACAAACATATATGTACATACCGTACTGTTCCACCTCATTTGTTTTTAGCGTTTTTGAGGCATTTGCAATTCAATATGAATATCTTCAAAGTATACATAAGTAGCGAATGCTTAAAATTGTAAGTTTTTCTCCAATTGGCGTCAGCGCAGTTTACACTTTTGTTGCGATGGCAGCCCCTCTTGTATCACAAGCTGCATTGAGTTCACAAAACAGTCCAATTAAGTTAGCGACTCCCAGATCATCCATTGCTTTGTTTTGTCTCGCAGTTGTGTGCGCTTTCTTAAATAGGATTGTCCATTAAATGCTATTCACACCTGAAAACTTTATTTGACATAGATTGCAAATCGCTGTGCTACTGGTTTCTGTTAAAATCATATAATTCTCCCAGATCACGTCTCATCTTGTGCTCCTCGTACTACGAAGGGTATGCGCATGACATCACAGCAGGCAGAAGTTACTGTACTCGCACCCACCGAGTAGCAAAAAAGACTGAGGGGCAGCGTTAGCGTTTGATTTGAATGCTGCAAAAAAACACATGTAAAATTGGAAAGAGCTGTCGTGCAATTGATTGACAAAAACTAAATAAGTATGTATAGGACGTGGATCGATCACACATGGCCAATACCCAATCCCTCAAATAGGTCTGGATCGGTGCCGATACTGATCCGAATATCGTCTAGTCTAAGGATGTATCAAAGCATTTCTATGAATTAGTTAAGGTGGCAATTTACGTGCCTCAATCAGAGACAGTTATGATAATAAGGTTAATAACAATAATAATAATTACTTGTGACTAAAATCTTCAGCCAATAAGGGCAAAGTTCTGTCGTCACGGAGGTGGTTCCAGTTTGTGCTGCACTGTCAGTCTCAAATCGTCCTGCTTTCACAAGGATTTTGTACCATGGGACATGGGGACGCGTGGTGACGTTTTGCAGCGCCGGACAAAACAATCTAACCATGATTCGGAATTTTTTTTGAATAAATGTTTTTTGTTTAGTTACTTTTCTACCACAGAATTTAAAAAAGTTTTTAAGAGACCAAGAATAGAGGAAGATACTTGTTGCAGTCAGTTTGGTTCAGTCATTTTATGTTTGCCCTTTAACATATTTATAATATTATACAGTTTTGCACATTGTTACATTATTGTATCGTTTTGTTCATTTGAGCTATGTTTCTTTGAATACTTGAAAATCAATAACCTTTTATAATTTTAAGGGAATTTGGATTATTCCATTATTACATAGAACAGTGTTGTGAAACTATAATAATAATTATCAATATCTGTCAATACAGGAAAAAATATTGTGAATTTTTTTTTGCCATATCGCCCAGGTCTACGTCATTGTGTTTTTCAATATATTGGTTTGCCTTCCTCACACAAAATTATCTAACCAGGATGAGTGTGAGAGGCATGTGTAGAAGACTCAGGTCCACATCTCATTGTTGGGTTAGCTGTATGCACACAGGTTTTTTTCAGTATGTCCAGCATTTTTGATTACTGGACTTGTAATTCAGTAACGTGAGCAGCACTGTTTATCTGCCTGTGAAGCGTTCAGCCATTCTGTCACCTTTCTTCTTCCAGTATTTGATTTGAAACCTGCCAAATTGTGATGAGGCACATAACATCCTCATTTTGGCCTTTAGACCAAATTCAAAGTGCCCTCAAAACCCACAGACAAAATGTCACAAGGCAGGAGATTTTAAGACCTTTCGATGTGATTACAGCTAAAGTCTACAGAAACCTGTCAACAAGATCAAAATTTTGGGAATGAAGCAAGAATGATTTAGGTCATAGGCAGCGTGAGTACTAAAACGCCCTCAACATTCTGTTTTTGAGTACTCGACATTAAAAGAGACATAATGCCTGTCGATGTAATGGTGGGGAAAAGACACTTTGTGATAAGAATTGCCTAAAATACCTGTCATTTGAATATGGATTTACTTGTGTGTGATTTCCACCACAGTTGCCCCGCAAATTATTTTATATATGAAATCACTTAATTTCAGTCAGTATTTCAATGAGAGAATTAAAAGAGAAAAATCTAACTATACATGGCAACAATATATTGCATTGTTTATCATGGCAATTAAGACAAGGTTTTTAAGATGATATGTTGTGGTGGGCTCTGCCTCACACATCCATCGCGTAATATATATGAGGACCAGATGGAACAAATCAATATGCCATGTTTGGTCACTTGAGGCTGCCTCATGAGATTGCAGATTAACCCATAAGGGCACCTAATCATTGCATCTGTTTTCTACACCAATTAATATGATTACAATCCTTTTATGAATATGAATAAGAATCCTTTTTTTTTTACTTTAAAAAGCTTTAATTTGGATATAAGTCAAGTCAATGTTCATTTGTGTTTTTCTTCGAAGAGTGTTGAAACCAGGAGCTTTGTAAACAAATGCCAGTTATATGATAATACCCACTATGTGAGTGAGGACCAGTTTGTACACAGGATGATGGGCAGCCGAAACTAAGCACAGATTTTACATCTAGTGTAGTGTCCTTTACTGCTGGTAAGTTGCCTTGAACTTTGTTGGAAGAAGTAGGAATTTGTTTTTTGTACAGGTGTAAGAAGCAAGAAAATCTGAGTGATGGGGTACAGCTTGTACTGATGCGGTATGTCTAAGAGGAGCAGCTGATGGCGATGATAGCTCTTTGTAGGAAGCGGCACGGCTACGTTAAAAGCACCGATGAGATCCATAATTCTGTGTGCGGATCAGTGCTGCTGGTTCCTGTATGTGAAGAGAGACAGAAGTGAGATGGCACACAGCACGCCTACAGTAGCAAACATTAGAATTTCTGTTCTGTGGTGCGAGGAGTGATCGACTTGATGGTGCTTAATAGCGGAATTGTTGTTGATGAAAAATAACTTGGTGGAGGTCGGATGAATTGTGGGGGGTAAGTGCCAACATCAAGTAGGGAGATAGCAGATAAAAGGAATTGTCCCAAAACAAATGACCATAGTCAACTTTTGGAAATAGCTGTAGTCCAGGGTCTATTGGTCGAGCAGTTTCTCTCAGGAACTAAATGAAGATCAAGTCTCAGTATCTCTGAGGTTCATAATGGGGGGAAAATGCTGTATCAAATTACTCATTGAATTCCTTATTTGTTTTTGAACATATAGATAACATCTCCCTTAGTTATTACAGGAATAACAGATCTGAAGCTTGAAAACTCATCAATGCAGAATGGAGATGAGATGCAAGCCTAAGGTGGCATTTGGCCAGTGTTCTAGGATGGAAATGAATTGGCTTTGCATAACTTGCTTACAGCAAGGTGTCTGACCATTGAACCTTCAAATTGGCTGACAGACATGGTTGGGACCAGGCTAACAATGGCAGGTTTCAGAAAAACAAAAATTGTTATCTATTAATTTCTTTTCAGGGAGCATGTCTACCTGAATCTATTTGGTATACAGTGGTCCGTCGTTAATCGCGGGAGTTACATTCTAAAAATAACCCACAATAGGCAAAATCTGCGTTGCAGTCAGCTTTATTTTTTGCAATTATTATAGATATTTTAAGGCTGCAAAACCCCTCACTACACCCTTTATACACTTTCATTGACATTGTTGGGTTTGTTGGGGAGAACTTTTATAAACATACAGTACAGCACTTCAGAGTCCCACTGCTAGTGATTGAAGATGTATGTAAACTTGACAAGCTGAACACATTCTGTACTGTACAGGAGACACGGCATGGAGGAGATTGACAGTGGTCTATAGCCAATCAGGACCGAGAACACAATGCGCTGTAAAAAATAAAAAAAAAAAATAGCATGTTATAGTGAGGGACCACTGTATTCAACTGAGTATAAGATGCATTCTCTGAGTCCTTCTCTAATGTCCACAAATAAGGCTCTGCATGTCATTAATGTAGATTTGTAAAAGTTTTTCACACCTTAATATGGCTTTTCTCATATTAAACGTTAAGAACATGTTATTTTATGTTTTCCTGCTAATTTATTTATGCATGTTTCAGAGGAAAAAACGTAACTCAAATCCTGCAGAATTGTGGATGCAGACTGCAAACTTTAGGCAGAATGAGATTTACTGTGAAGATGACCAAGGCACAGCAGGTGAATCCACACAGTGTTTGAACTCACAGACAGCCTGAGCAAAAACGGCTGGGGATTTGAGGACGTATAGTAATTTCTGTGACTATAAGTTCAATCCTTCTAATACTCACTTGAGAACTTCTGAAAAACTCAGCAGTCGTCTTTTCAGTGCCTTTTATCAAAATTTTACTGGCGGTGCAGAGGAACAGACGATGGCAGTGAATTTTTAGCAAGCGCTCCAGTGTGCCAAATTCTCACATTAGGCATCGCACTTAACCATGACATTTAATTTGACCTTGGGAAGCACATTAATGGAATTATAATATGGCAACAGTAAAATAGATTCCTGTTACGGGTTGTTTAGAAGCACCCCAGAGTCTGAGTCGTCTTTAAATTGTACACGTTTGCTTGTATTTTTTTTCTTTTTATTCTTTTTTTTCCTTTCTACTTTGATATGGTGCTCATTGACACCACTTTGATGATTTTCTCATCCTTTTTTCCCCTCAAACTCTCATCAGATTGTCATTTAGGCCTTTTGCGCAGCCTTAACACAGCATGTAAAATAAACAAACAATCAGCATGTCGGCACACCTCGCCCTCGTTTGTACGGAGAGGTGAGGCTTGCAGCACAGAGGTGACTCATTGAGATGCAAGGGCATACTTCGTCACCCATGTAGGCTCTTACCGCTGTTCTAGGCCTGTTCTGATGTTGTCTGAATCAATCAGGGGAGGAACACAATCTCTCGGTACTCTGTGTCTTGCCCACTTGTGAGATGACTTATGAAGGGGCTTGAAGGTTTGTTGGGTAAAGTACAGCACATACCGAAATGGAATGACTCCGCCTTACGAATGTGACCTGAATTCTGTGCAGTGCAAAATCTAAATTTACTAACATTAAATTAGCTATTAACTGCTCAATTTGTAAAGAAATGGGGAAGGATAGCAGTATTATGCTTATGCTAGTTCTAAGAAATATAATGATTACCTTAATAAATAGAATGATGCATACAAGGGCATTTTCTGGGCAAACGGGTGTATAATTTTAGCCTAATGACAAATTTAGCATTAGAGAAACAGATTTCTACTGTGCAAATTTCTACCATGCATCCAGAACAATGTTTAATTCTAGTAGTATCTGATTTTTCACGTTTCACTTTTTATCACCCTATTAGTCATATATAACTGAATTTTACTATTATTTTTTTTTTTTATAACATTTGATATTTTAGGCATTGTGCATGTTTATCTTAGCTTTGTGGTTTGTTTACTATCTTCAAAGTGTGAAAATGTCTCCAGTCAGATATTCACATAGGACCATGGAATGTGGGGTTCAGACAAGGACAGGTTTTTATATCTTTTTGTTACAGGGTTAGACTCAAATAGGGTGGGGATATGCGAAGACAACAGAAATGGCAAAAAGGGAAATGACTGCTCATGGAGGAATTATAGGTGTTGGTACTGGTATCAGCTGGTATCCAAGTTACTCCAGGCAAAACCAAACACAACAATTTATATGTAACAAGGAGAATGAGGCACAGGGGGAACTAATCATGACAAATGATCCTGATTTTCCCTCCTGAGAAAATAAGCAAACGTTACTCTGAGTGTCCACAATAACCGACTGAACAGTGATTGGCCACAGTTTACAAAGTGGAAATGCGGCTCCGTTCAGAATGTTTGTGGATTTTGTATGGGGGGCACGGTAGATATTCTTCATGGGGGGCCAATTATATTGTAATATGGCCAATTTATTTCTATACAAAATTACTCGGTGAAGGTGCCAGAGAATCAGTGATCATTTTGAAGCCATAGTATTTGGGCTCCTTGTACGTGTCATAGCTATTATGTGTAGTAATAATAGTGTAGTAATAATAGAACAAGGCAAAATGCAACATTTTTAAAGCATGCAGGCACCCACTTAAGTAACTGAGGACCCCATTTTCTAGAAAAAAAGAAAAGTATGCTAACAGTAGTAGTGAAGCATCAGACCTAAGGATTTACAAAAGATCTGTTCTTCTGCAGAGTACCTTATTAGTGTTCTTAATGTGTTCATAGAGCTGGGTATGATGGTTCTGTTGAGGGCTTTAAAAACCTGAAATACTAGAATAGATCACATTAATGTAATAGATATTTACATCATTACATATTACAGGAATATTGAAGAATATGTTGTGAATTATTCACTGCTATTTCATTTTATATTTTTGTTCAGATGATCTATTCAGCTTGGTTAACAAGGACATAGGTTTTTGTCCAAAGAATGCATTGCAAAAGGTTGGAGGGGATATATTGAATGTGGAATATTAGCATTAAAATACTCTTGAAAGTCCTGGCAGTATGTTACAAAGCGCTTGATTCCACTATCCATATTATACTCCATATTTAAGTGGGCAATTGCATATTAAGGGTTTTAAAGATTCAATTAGTTATGTGAGCTGCAACAAGTCTGTGCCAGGACTGCTCATAATGTGATGCATCCAGGCCATCAATAACAAATTTATTTGAAATGTAAACGATCTCAGTACATTTGTTGGATTTCTCTTCTGCGTCTCGCTATATATAATATATAAAAAAAACTACAATAGCAAACAGCCTATGTATGTAATATAATGCCAACATGTTGTGAAGGAATAAGAGTATATATGGGGAAAAAAGACAAATGACCCAGGAATAATAAGTGTACTTTAATAAAACACACTTTCACCTTATGATGGGTTTGTCGGAACATAACCCATCATAACCCAAGGAGATTCTGTGTGTGTGTGTGTGTGTGTGTGTGTGTGTGTGTGTGTGTGTTTATTCCCATATAAATTTTATTATCCCTTCATGACGCTGGCGTTGTATTATCTACATGGGCTGTTTGTTGTAGTTATATATTGTTTCTTATTTGATTTGCTGGCTTTTTTAAACCGTTATTGTGGGTTCTAATATCTATAGCTGCTATTTTAAATATATAAACATGATTAATTAAATTGTTTTAGTTTGTAGATATGATTCAATGGATTTTACCAGTTCCTAGTAACATGACATGTTGATATTCTGAGATATGTGTGATATTGATGTGTACCCAATAGGGATGTCCCGATCCGATATTGATATCGGAAATAGGTCCGATATCAGGCCAAAAAAAACTATCGGATTATATCGGACTGCGTTAAAAATCTCCGATATAAGCAATCCGTTCCGCTATAAACTCCG
>JABFEA020000038.1:24951452-24968503 GCA_019775915.2 Cyphomyrus plagiostoma
CCCCCCCCCCCCCCCCCCCCCCCCCCCCCCCCCCACCCCCCCCCCACCCCCCCCCTCCCCCGCCCCCCCCCCCCCCGCCCCCCCCCCCCCCCCCCCCCCCCCCCACACTATCAAAAATGACACAATTTATTCAAGGTCCTTAGGGAAGAATACTGTATAGTAGGGGTGTAACGATATACTCAGCGCACGAGACGAGAGGCTATATTGGGTTCACAAGAACGAGACGCCCTTCCTGCAGCCGACACCTTATCGTGGTGGAGGGGTTTGCGTGTTCCAATGATCCCAGGATCCACACTCCTCAGCCTCCCTGGTAAGGTCTATTCGGGGGTTCTGGAGAGGAGGGTCCGCCGGATTGTCGATTGTCGATACAGGAGGAGCAGTGTGATGTTCGTCCTGGCCGTGGAACAGTGGACCAACTCTATACTCTCGGCAGGATTCTGGAGGGTTCATGGGAGTTTGCCCAACTAGTCTACACCATACTAAAACACCGTATTAGTATGGTGTTCCTAATAATCCTTTAGGTGAGTGTATTTTATCATATTTGGAGTGAGATTATTTTTCCGAGAGACAAACAAGAAACACAAACTAGTCAAACCGCATTTTTTAAAAAAGCTTTACAAAATATTTTAGTACATTCATAGCGATATTCATTTTCCGAATGGCAAACAAACTACAAACAAACCAAAGACACTGACAAGTCTGGTGAAAATCTGATATCGCATGCTAGGATACTGTTTACGGTCATGATATGGTATTCTCTAAATCGAGCATGTGCAATTACATTTATAACTATTAATACATTTAACAAAATAAACATTTTTAAAGATTTATAAAATAGAATTACTGTTCAGTGTGTAAGCCGGCATGTTGAAATTACGTCACAGGGGCAACTCAGACAACAAAATATTGTCTGACTTCAACGTCATAAAAGAGGCTTGTTTCCAACAGGAAATAACGTTTTGTGACGTTTTCATCCGAGTTCCAACTTGGAGTGAAATAATAGAATGCACCATAAATACAGAGGACTAATGACAATAACCAGAAACGGCTGATAACACAGGGATTCCACACGGGGTTTCCACATGGGGTTAAGCAGGGGGTGTGGCGCAGGGGGCGTGGCACACTGAAGGAGCACGTTTTTTTTTTAACTTTACACATTGTTTGGATATATTTATTTTCTTACTTTAAAAATGACTGTTTTAATAAATTTGCTTAGATGTGTTTAGTACAGTATATGCACAGTTTATGGTGATCTGCCATTTTTATCTGGGCATCTGTAAGGAAGCCACCTGCAGCAAAAATGTTTTTTTTTTTTTAAATAGCAAAATAATGTAATACCTTGTTAGACGTACACCTCATATTGAAAATATGCAACAAGGAAACTCATTTACCCTCCTTTATACCCCGCCCCCCCAATAAGGTATTGTGTATCGGTGTGCTGAATACACAGAGTGAGGATGCTGAGACAAGGACGAGGCACGACAGGTTGGAGACTTCCCACGGGAGCTAATGCTGACTCACTCACTCCCCTGGCCACTGGTGATTCAGTTACTGCCTTCTAGTGGTGCCGAATGGATCTCGCATTCACATTTTGACTTTCCTGTGATTACCATTTGGTGTCCATATTCAAATCACCAACCCTGAGCACGGGGCCATCCTTAGCACTTTTCCTTACAGCATTCTTTTGTTGTCATAAATCATTTATTAGTGGCATTAAGCACTCACACATCAAGCTTATTATTCCCGCAAACTAAATAATTATTTATGATTTTGGTAGACCGGTAGACATTTTTATTGAATGAATGGATTGTAATAATCTATATTGCTTTCGTGTAACTGGCAAACATAGACTAGAATTCCCTGTGGTATTGATGCTGTTCATGGCTGTACTACTACGGTGTATAGGGAAGTCAAACTGTTTGACTGTTTACGTTACATCACGATGTTGATCTAAGAAGAGAATGTGCCTGTATATAAAGTGTTGTGTGGCTGTCATTTTAACTGTGTGGTTTGCATTTTTATCCTCTCAAACATGGCACCTGTGCGCCTCTACAATATAAGTGGGGGTTTTAATACCTGACTTATGGAAAGTAAAATAATGCCCGCTTTATTTAAGGAATTTTATGCTGGGCAATAACAAACTGTTAACACATCCTTCTTTCACTAATATTGTCTTTGAGAATTCTCAAAACTTTGTGTATTGCAGATGGCAAGTTGTTGCATTTTAATTACCTTGTTTTCTCTACTTTGTTTCCATCTTGCTTCGATGGATTTGCCTATAGACCATTCAATATATGTGAAATGCTTGGGATGGATTATATAATGAAGAGAAAATCTATAATTATTTTTTGAAATCCCAATGTTTTTCTTCTTTTGCGGAAGCGAACCGAAATATGGTACCACAAAGATGAGTGGATGAAACTAGGTGAATTTTTGTCAGTTACTTCTTCCTTTTTGTTACTTAGGGGTATAGAAATCGAATTATATCAAGTGCCCCCTGCAACCCAGACCCAGATAAGATGTTACAGGATTGATTGATTTGATTTATTGACTGATTGATCAGTCGGTTCATTGATTTTGCTGTATATACATGCTGTTTCTTGGTTATTGAAATATATAGTATGCAATTCTACATTTGTGGAATTTTCAGAAGGGGTTGAGCATGCTTGGGTGCTCATGCTTATTGGAGGAGCTGAAAAACACGGTGGGGGGCCGAGTCATGTTCTCTAAAGGCACTCTGTAGTGCATGCAAAATAAGGGCGACATGAGTTTAATTTCCTGGTTCACAGATAGCGAAGCAGATTGTTGCCTAATGATGTAAGACATCTACTGATTTTTTGCAGAAGGTGTTATCAGTCACACGTCTTCTGATGTTTGTGGAGATAAAACTGCAAGATACATATTGTGATTGATTAACTAATGAACCCTACGCTGAGCAATTAATTGTCTGTTTCACGAACTCTCTAATTCCCTCTGAAAAATGTTTGTGAAGAATAGCAATTAGATTTAATTAGCTGATAACTACCTGAACTGAACATCTTGTATCAGCTGAAAGTTATACTTGTAATTACCTATGGGTCTTTAGTTCATTTACCTCAAATCAGGAGTATTTCCTCTCTAAATGAATTGGTCATTGAGGTTATAAATCAATTACTTCATAGTTTATAATCGTACAACTGAGGCTATGCGTCACACTTTACATTGATAACAGTCGTATCAGTAATTGCCGATCTCATACAAGCAGTCCAGTGTTGATACCTTACAGTGTCAGTTGTTACCTTTGTCAGCGAAGTAGGCTTACATACAAAGAAAGATGACAAAGATTCACGATTTAGCTTTCAGTTCAGTCTTTCCCCAAACGATCTCCAGCTATTGCCATGCTGATTTACAGAACATGGAGAATATGGGCTCTGCCATGCTACATTTGTCTGGTGTTGCATAGAGAACCAAGAACATGCTGCTAGCTAAAGCTGTTGTACATTTTAGTTTTCTTTTTTGCACATTATGCCCTACTACATTGCTTTGCTTTTTGTAACCCACCAGACAGTATGGAACATCTTGTTCCTGATAAGGAGCCCTGTTTGTTGTGTTACCCCCATGTCTCGTAGTCCTGTATGGGGTCTCTGCTGGGCATCATGCCTTAGTACAGCAAGTGGACCTCTTGTACTTACTGTCTACCTACATTCAAGCCCCTGTTGTTATTCTCCTTTAAGCGTGAGCGGAAAGCTCAGCTTACTTCATCCACACTATCTTTGTTTTACGTATTGTTACATTTTATTATGGAAAACTTCCCTGTTCAGTGCAGAACTATAGTTAGTTTGCATGATTTTTGTTGATTATGAAGTATGAATGCAACACTATAGGCTTCCTTCTAGATTAACCAAAGTATCTTATTCTTTCTTTACCCAGGTGAACCACAATAATTTGTGTTACACAATAATACTTCCTTGTCTGAGCTTGCATAAGCTCTACTGATACCCCTTGTTACAATGTTTTCTACTGTTACTCTCTTATCATAGGAGATCAATTGCAGTTTGCAAACCATACATTTCATTTACCACTGAGTATTGAAGTGATCTGTTTACATGGAATTTTTCTGTCATTCTTGTCATTATATTGCACACATGGAGGGTGAAGAAAGACAGTGGTATCACACTCTAAACCTGTAGTCTGTGTGAAGTAGCTATCATATTTGTTGCGTAAATCTTACATTTGACATTTAATCCCACGCGTTTCATTCATATTTTTCCACCGTTGATCTGCTGGTTACGATATTTCACTTTTTTTTTTTTTTTACACAGGTGTGTCAGTATTTATTTGGAAGATGGATTTATACAGGGGAGTTTAAGCAAACAGGGAAGAACTGTTGACAAATGCAACAAAATCCCATATCAGTTTATCAAACACCAAAATGTCATATATTAATTGGTTATAATAATTTTGGTGATGTTTTACATTAACTTCATTTATTGATTTATTTACTCTATTTACCGATGTATTTATCCATCGATCCATTTTCAGACTGCGGTTACCATGTTTGCCATTAATATATTAATCTTTCAATACAGTGGTACCTCGGTTCTTGAACTCACTAGAACTGGAATTTCTTGAAAGTCGAACAAACCAGTTTCACCTAGAGCCTGATCTGAATATCAGAAATTGAACCGTGAATGCTGACCTAATATAAATTGTACGCGCCAGGTAATGAGTCATATTACAATGCAAATTTTACTTGAATGCCTTCTTCATAGGCTGGTCGATTAACCAAATAAAGCAGTGCAACATAACAGTAACTAACAATAAATAAACCACTAACTTACATGTACTATTAGAGCATTTATGTAATTTATTTAAAGTTTATTTTACCAGGTAAATTAACTGGAAACCAGTTAGCAGATTACGCATCGGAACTGCCTGGGATACAAACGTATGTGTGTAACTAAACTCTTCAACCAATATGGGCAAAGGTGTGTTGTCACGGAGGCGGTTCCAGTTTGTGCAAGTCGAACGCACCCAATGACCAGACTAGGGAAACAAACTGAAACATGGACTTAATACAGAGAACTAATGACAACAACCAGAAACAGCTGATCACATGGGGATCCCACACAGGGTTAACAAGGGGGCGTGGCACACGGAAGGAGCAGACAAATGGGGCAGGACAGGCGTAATGTTGGGATAAGATCTTTGTTTTGGAAGCCATTAAGACAAAAATGCTCTTCTTGTTTTATACAGTTTATTTTGTGTTTAAATGTTTAAAAAAATATTTAGGTATAATTTTTGGGGGTCAGGAACCAATTAATTGGTTTTCCATTATTTCTTATGGGAAAAATCTGATCAGAACTCAAACTTTTTAGGATTCAATCCAGAGTCCGGAACGGATTAGGTTTGAGAACCGAAGTATCACTGTACTTAAAACTAATCCTTTCATAATCATTTGTAGATTCAAGTTTTATATTGCTCTGTGGCCTGCTGTTATAATCCTGATATATCAGTAGGTGATTTTTCCTGCCTCAAATTTAATTTTTGCATGGCATAACATTGTCCATATAAATTGTAGACAGCTGGTAGGGCTTTCAGTTCCATGCATGATTATTTTTGGTTATCTGAAGACTGCAGTTGTCCAAATTCTCATCATATGAACATGTTGTACATGCAGCCTAAGGTTTGACACACTATCTTACAGAGCCAAATTATTGGACTTACCAACCCGGGTTTATTTCAAGAGCCACTAATTGCATCTGTGATTAATTTTCAGCAAACAAAGTGGAGGAGGAACAGGAGGATAAACATATCAAAAAAAGGATAAAAGAGCTTAAAGTCCTGGATCCAAAAATGGCTCAAAACTTGTGTAAGTACACTTTTTTGAAAAGTCATTATTCTCAACATAATAAACTTTTTATGGCATTTTGCCCAAGATTTTTAATTTGTCAATTATGATAATGGTAAATGTTTTCCTCCTTTGAACGTTTTTGTTTGGGGATGAGCCAGTTGCTCAGTTAAGCATCATTAGTATGTATTTGACAGGTCCACACACGATGCTTTTTGTGCTACTGGTGAAAGTTTGCACCTGAAGTAACTTGCGCCTAAATTGTCAGTGTAAACAAAATATTAGAGGTACAAAGTAATGTCCATCAATCAATCAAAAAAGTCAAAGGATCTACCATTGAGGAGTAATTAATTTTCCACAGCAGTGTCTAGACATGCTGACAGCGCATCTTCCTGTTTTCAAGCTTCCTTTTGTCATTGTCAGTTTGCTGAGGGTATATTATGTTATAGCTGTCTGAAACAATAATGAAAACTAAGTCTGTTTCCGAAAATTCCCACCACAAATCCCAGTGGCATGATGATTGAACCAGAGTATCAATCTTCTGATACCAGCAAATAGTTTTTTCCCCCTGTACTACAATTATTCTACATTAATAAATTTAAAATTATACCTCTCATTTTTTTCTCTTTGAATTTTATGAATCTGCATATTGCTTAATGACAGATAATGTCAGATGGCAAATTGTGTTTTTTGTGGTCTTTCGTGCCCTTTAATGATGCTCATAAGTTAATATACTTAATATCTGCCTCCCTGTTTTAAATGCCCCTCATAATCACATATTATAACGTGTGCAATAAATACTGAGTAACTTAATTAAATCTGAAGGCCAGTGTCCATTATCATATTATGGCCTGATTCACTTGTTTCAGCCCTTTTCCAGTCAGCATTATTTATCAACACACCCGCATACTTTTAAGGCATTTTAAAAATCCCAAACATTTCCCATTTAGTACATATCATTTTTATAATCTTATGTATCTTTGATGGGTATTTTTTGCTTGTCTTCAGAAGTTCAGTCAAATTGTGAAATTAAGTGGCTTGTCATGCGTTGCGTATGTAACAATTCAATTTATTTGACAGACACAGGATAGTTGTTCACTCTATTCTTTTCTTTGTAGCTATCTTTTTGGGCTCCTTTCGATTACCATATCAAGAGATAAAGAGAATTATACTGGAGTTTGATGAGGAGAATTTAACTGAGTCCATGGTACAGGTAGGTACTGTATATGCAACGGTTGTAGCAATTTTTGTTTATTGTACTGAAAGATTAATATAGTAATGGTGAACATGGTAACCGCAGTCTGAAGATGGATGGATGGATGGATAAATACATTGGTAAATAGAGTAAATAAATCAATAAATAAAGTTAAAAAACAGATTCCTATTCATAAGTTTTAAACTGCAAGCCAATCGAGTACAGGCTGTTAGCCGGTGGGTACCCCCAATAGGATCATTTTAAACAAATTTGTCTCATTACAGGTTATTTACAGGTACATGATATAGTGTTTTTCAAAATTGTGTAACAGCCTATTATTTTTATATCAGTAGTAGGACTTATATTGTCTTTGGTATTATCTTTATTTTACAAAAAAGAAAATTTGATCACAATTATGCAAAATTCCCAGAACAGGTTGCAGCATTCATTTTCTTTATCAGATGTTCTGGGGTTACTGTGTGTTACCCTTTACCATATTCAACTTTCTTTAAATTAAAAGTAGTCTTCTGTGTGCTTTGCATTATTCTCTCATTTCACTTTGTAGGATGTTAAATTGGTTCTGCTTTCTCCACTCAATAACTAAGCTCATGCTCACACTTGATTTATGAGTCTGAATGGCTATAGAAGAATGCAGTTTTAATTCTACCTAATGCTAATAATATCAAATCTCATAATGAAATCATTGCTGTATCTGCATCAGTCTGCATTGAGGAAAACCCACGTTGGTGCATCCCTACCTCATGTTAGAACGGAGGTTTGAGAAAACAGGCTGCATGAGGATCTTATCAGCTTTCATTTATTAAGCATCTCACCCATAAATAAGTTATCCTTGCCCTTTTGATACCTCCCTTCAAACCTCCTGTAAAATCTAAATGAGTCAACCTTTGTATCTGAGCTAATTAAAAAAAAAAAAAAAAACAATGGGTTCAGTTTGCTTGATTCTGTGGCCTGGACCATTATCTGTGTGCGATTCAGCCATGCAGTAAGCGTACGTATCAGACCTGGTTCATGGGGTTTCCCTCCCATCGCTTTGATTTTGTGATCAATTAAAGAACCCTGGCTTTGCCATACACCATCAGGCCTACCTAATGTTCCATTGTCTGACTTTGAAAGCTTACTGGTATAAACTGGCATGACAAGGTGCTACATTAAAAATCGAAATGTTCCAAATGTTTTGTTAAGTCAGTTGGATACGTTTTTGTTTTGTTTCCATAATTATTCTTCAGGATTATATTTTTAAAGCCTGCAATAATTTGATGTTAAATAGTTTGGGAACGCTACAAAGCATCAACTTGAGTGCAGGGGATATATATACACATGCACACACATTTTAATATTAATGTAATATCGTTAATGCAAAATTTACTGTTTAATATATAATATTGATGTTGATGCATTCCATTTTAGGATTCAGATTTATGCTATACATGATTCATATTTCTGATAGCAATGAAACATATTACAGAATTGTTGTATTTTACGAAGGAAACATTTCCGGAGCCTATGCTAGTTTGTTTAAGCAAACAAACTAGCAAGAACCGAGCTGTACCCAAGCCGAACTGGGAAGAGTTGCTTCTCCTGTGTACCATAGAATGCATTTTTCAGTAAAGTGTTCGCCGGAGTCTAGGAGGTATGTGAAGTTGACTTGGTCAAAAAAATACCCTGGAGCAGTTTTAGTGGCCCATTTACAACTCTATGATTTAGTCTTAAAATGAAACAGGCAGTTTTTCCTTTCTTGGTGGACTCATTAATATGTTGATAAGCTCTGCTCTGATAGGTTGGTTTATGGTCAGTCACTGTAGAACCAAGATCTCTTCAGTCATGTGCCCCATCACATTTATGATGGTGGTCCCATAAGATTATAACGGAGCTGAAAAATTCCTAGTACTTAGTGATGATGTAGTGCGATACACACACACGTGATTGTGGTGATTCTGGTGTAAACAAACCTACTGCGCTGCCACTTGTATGTAGTGTATACAATTATGTACAGTACATAATATTTGATAAT
Organism: Cyphomyrus plagiostoma; assembly: GCA_019775915.2. Taxonomy (NCBI): domain Eukaryota; kingdom Metazoa; phylum Chordata; class Actinopteri; order Osteoglossiformes; family Mormyridae; genus Cyphomyrus; species Cyphomyrus plagiostoma. Next base: position 24,960,510 of record JABFEA020000038.1, read on the forward strand.
ACTGGTTTATGTATTTGCTAGAGCTGCACCGATGATTTGGGAGGAGCTAGCTTGGGCGCACTGGCTACAGCTTATGATGCACAAGGGGCTACTATCGCAACGAAGTGAAAATTATGCTGTTGGCAGTGGGATAAAAATTTTGGGGGGTATTTTTAGTAGGGTCTATCCGCATTCTTTTATCTCAGATCCAATTCCAATAAACTACTTCCAATACTGATACAGATTCCAATACAAGAGCTCTTTTTACTTTAATAATTTATAAAATAATAAAATATGAATCATTAATATTTTAATATACTAAATGTAAATTTCTAGCGTACAATGTTAATATATAAATACAGATGAACAAATGTATGCAAAAAATCTAATTAGGTTATTAGAAACATATATAATACACTTGTTCATCTTTTTTGTACATTTTATATGTTTTGCACATAAGAGTTTTTGAGGCATTTTCAGTTCAGTTTGAATATCCTCCAAGCGAGGATACGCAAGTGGCGAGTGGGGAATTTTACACTTCATTGCGATTAGCAGCCCTTCATATCACAAGCTGCAGCAAGCGCACAAAGCTGCCAAAGCTAGTCACTCGTAAAACACGCATTACTTTTATCACATCACTCGTGGTGTCACACATCTGCGTGCACTTTGTTCAGTGGGATTTTTCATGAAACGCTACTCCCATCACTCAAACCTTTGTTATTGTAAAGATTGCAAATCACTGTGCTTCGAGATGTTAAAAGCGTAACATACTTCCAGATCGCCACCCTCTTCTCCGATGTTCTTACATCATAGCAGGCGGAAGCCACTGTGCTCACACCTACTGAGTAACAAAAAAAGTGACTGGTGGCGTTAGCGTTCAGCTTGAATGCCGCAATAACGCGAAAATGGGAAAGAGTTGTACTATTGATTGTACAGATGGATTTAACACAATGTAGGAGCTATCTTTTTCGAGACTGCCAAAAGTAAGTATTGGACGTGGATTGGTCATGTATGGCCAAAATCCAAGGCATCAAATCAGTCTGGATCGGCGCTGATACTGATCTGAATACGGGATAAGTGCATCTCTAATTTTAAGCATCTGCCATTTGCGTATACTTTCTTGGAAGATACTCAGACTGAACTCTGCAAATGCCTGAAAAACGCTTTAAACAACATTGGTGAGGTGAAACAGTACATTACGTATTTTTCTGATGGCCTAATTAAATATTTTGTGTGTGTGTAATAATAAGTAATGTGAGAGAAGCTATTGATTCCTGTACATGCGCACAGCAGTCACAATAACCTTACATCAATGACTGTCCATTAAGAGCGGTTTCCGCATGTACACCAGGCGAGGGAAAATGTATCCTGGCAGCCTTTCAGTCAGGTCAGGTTTGGGAGCATGCAGTGGTGCGGTGCGTCGCCATACTCAACATATGACCGAACACTTCAGGATCATTGCTGAGGACCTGAGTGAATAGACCAGGCCTATAGGGGATGCCCAAGTAACACCTGGCTGTGACAGATAGATGTTCATTTCTGAAGGGGAGGAGTGGATGGTGCGTCTGCCTGGGGGCTCGCCAACCGGGATCCTGAGGTTTGTTTTTCGTGTTGCGGTTGCGAGAATGCTCTGTACCAGTGCATGCTCCCTAACCTGACCAGACTGAATGGCCGTCAATATATACTATTTGTCACCAGGTGCACTTGTGGAAACCGTGTACTCAAGCTCCCAAGACAGAACATATATGTTGATTTTTTCAGTCAAATTTTCATTCCATGGTACCTTTAAAAAAAGTACTACATAACGGCTGAACGGAAATTCTGCTAGCGTTTGATGCTAACATAACATGGCGATTCTCACAGATGTTACTAGTGAAAATTAGCACACAGTAAATCGTGATTTACGTCATGGCAACAATAAATAGGTGTCTTTTCGGGTTTTACATCACTGAGGCTGGCAACAGCTTTACCATGCTGTAACTAGTCTCTTCACGGTACAGGTTTGGTACAGCCCAATTCCTTTATGCTAATGGGAAAGCACCATTTGTGACAACACTTACTGATAGCATTAATGTTCAATTTTTCGTTAATTATTTTCTAAATCAAGGAAGTTTTTTATTAAATTTTAATAATTGTTTGTAACAGGTATATCAATCTGTGCAGTAGTAAATGTGATAACCCTCACCATCAGTACTGTTAGTCCCAAATCCCAGAACATCAGCTACCGTGCTTAAAAGGCCTTGACCCCTACCCACTCACAGTCTAAAGAGTTTTGCTGTAGTTGCATTTATTTTTTTCCATCACAGTTTAAACAAAGAGTAGGAACATAAATTGATTTCTGCCATGGTGTTTGTTTTCTTTGCTGTGTCTGTACACAGAACCTGGTGAAGCATCTTCCAGAACCGGACCAGCTCAACGCTTTGGCCAAATACAAGTGCGAGTTCAGCAGCCTGTCAGAGCCAGAGCAGTTTGGCGTGGTGGTAGGTGACCTTCATGCTGGCTTTGGGGTGCCTGTATTGCATTTCAAAGTGCATTGTTTCAGGGGAAAAAAAATCAGTGCTTCATAGTTGAAAAAAGATTTCCCATGTCTTCCTTTATATTATAAATTGTATGACATTGATCTGTTTTTTTATTATTATTATTATTATTATTACCATTTATTTTGTGCTCAAGGACCTAAAAACTAAATACTTCAGTTTTTGGAAATTTCATAAGAAAATGTTATACATTTATTTTATATTTGTATAAAGCCAATTTGTGATTGTGTTCAGCTGTTTAAATTTAGCAGTAATTTCTTGTCATATCAGCACAAATGCGCATAAAATATACAAACACGTTTGCTCACACAACGATCGACTGCCACACGTATAACTAGAAGGTGAATGCGTACTTGCATACCAGTCACATGCATCCCTGTTTGTTTGTTTGTTCACTGTTAATTAAAAAAATAATAATAAATACATGTTACAGTTCATATCTTTAAGTTCTCATCCTTGCATTAGAATATAGACCAGTTAATTTGTTGATGGCATCTGTGCTGTATGTTGTAAGTCTATTACACACTGAATATTGAACTGAAGCTTGATTAAAAAAATATATTATATATATAAAAAATATTTATATATATACATATATATATATATATATCAAATCAGTATCGCAATATGTCAGAATTATCGTGATTAAATATTTCTCCCAAATCGTTCAGCAATACCAGTAATAAACCACACACGCACAGGATAAGGCCTAGAAAATTAAGCAGGAGACGTGTAAAAAGAACAATAATTTTGCTTCCTACAATACCACTTATCCTTTATTGTGTGTTTTACAAAAGGGGGGAAGTTTTCTACAACTTGATGACCTTCCCATTATAACAATTTCCATCAGGCATTCACAAACCCAACATTAGTTTTATGTATGGTGTCAAAGTCCAACATTTTTTTTTGTGTGCCACGCCCCCTCATTAACCTTGTGTGGGATCCCCATGTGATCAGCTGTTTCTGGTTGTTGTCATTAGTCCTCTGAATTAAAGCCGCGTTTCAGCTTGTTTCCCCAGTCCGGTCATCGGGAGTTCTCAACTTGCTTACAGCGCTTGCTTAAAGCAACGCATTCTGATCCTGACACAATGCATTACGGTTAGATGCATTGTGACCTCTTACCCGGCTGCACAAACTGGAACCGCCTCCATGACGACACACCATTGCCTTTATTGGCTGAAAATTTTAGTTACACCCATGTTCTGTTCATACAGTTGACAGGAATTCTGTCTTGCACTGATGTTTGCAAATTGTTCAGGCACTTCTGAAAAGAGATGCAAAAAATAATTGTATCTGAACTTGCCCTGTCTTTAAAAATGTGCTGTTTTTTATGTCATTTGTTCCAGACGCTTATTTTTTTTTAAAAAATTTGTGGCATTGAAATTACATGTACTGGAAATAGTCATTATAGTGAAAGCCATAATGGAGATTCAGTATTTAACTGGGGACAGTCTCCCATATACATAAAGTGATATTTACAATAAAAGTGGCATTTCTAAGAATGTAGACAACAGCAATAAAACGGGGCACTTAAAAGATCCTGGCATGCTGAAAAACTGCCATTTTACTGGTGACATGCTTCTGCCATTGGCTAGGAATGTGAGTAATTCTATTTGTCTGAATAGGTTTATACATTGCTGAGGAAGTTTTTACCGTGTATGTAGTGCTGAGCTTGAAGAGATCATGTGTTCACAGTAATAAGCATTTTTAAAACAGTTGATCACGTCATGCTTATTGGCGTTTAGATGAAAAGTGAGTTTTTATATTTCTGGTAGTTGGTATCTTTTTCATGTAAGTTTGATATTGTAGAGTGCTTATAGGTATTTGTTTAATTATCGTAATGATGCTCTAAGTAAACAAAATGTATTATTTTACAATTTTTAACTCTCCTTTTGCATTTCCAATCACTTCTCTGTGCTCAAGCAGTACAACAAATACAATATCTCAGGTTTTTATGAAAATGCTTTGCCATTCCTCTGATGCCTAAACAGCCCACAGTAATGTTTCCCAATCCGATCCTTGGGGACCCATGGATAGTCCATATCTTTGCTCCTTCTCAGCTAAAATCTGGGGATGGAGCAAAAATGTCTGTGCATCCCTGAGGATCGGATCAGGAATCACTGGCTTGTAGTTTTATATAAAACATAATATCTAATTCAGGACTACCTATTCCCATGATTATACCCCCACTTTCCTTTTCTGTTTCAGTGCTGTCTCTCTTGTACACATGTGGAGCTCCCTCTACCCGCCGTCTAATTTCCCCTGAATTCTTTCATTATGTGGACTTTGTCATCTGTAGGTCATAGATGTTTTAGGTGTGAAGGTGAGTGAGTACAGAGCCATGGGTACAGAGATAAAGAAACCCCCTTTCCTGGTAGCCAGCTTTACACTGTGAGTCATCATCTTCGAATTTCTACTGGGGAGAAGTTTAGAGTCAAAGGCACACCAAGAATTTGCATAACTTTTAAGGTTTGGCGTTTTGCAGGGACACAAAGCTGACACCCATTTGAAATGGAGTGTTACTTTTACATATAAATAGGGTAACGTAAAGCTAATGTTGGTAGCCAATCAATGCAAAGATTTTATGCTATTAAGTAATTTTATGATAAAATTTAATGTTATTAAATAAACTTCTCGCACAAGTGAAAATATGTTTGCTGAATGCAGAGAACACTCCAGAAGATTCCTTTATTGCATTTGCAGTCTTTCTCAGTATAATTTCCAGAAATCGTAGCAAGTCCTTCATATAAAATGACAGTGTCTTGTGATTGAGGCTGAGATTTCGGACAGAACTGTTATATTGTTTTATTAGTGTGCTTGTTCATTTTTGTTGGACATCTTTTACTTCTGATACATCTGCCTGTCAGTCTCTGTGAGGTCAGTGGGTTAGGATTTTGTGCCTCTGATCAGAAGGCTGTTGGTTCAAATCCTGTGGTTGGGAGAGTGATTTTACCATTGAGCCTTTGTGCAGCACCCTCCACCCCAACAGCTGCCAGGGCTGGCTGGCCATGCTTTCTCAATTGTAGGTCAGTGTGGATAGAGCATCTGGTCATTTAATATAAATAAAAAAAAAAAACAAAGATAGTAACTTTAAATTCATTTTTGTGCTCAATTCATGCATCGTTTACATAGCTTCCATTTTTGGGTTTAGTTGTCAAACTGCAATACTTACAGTAATTTAAAAAATAGATCTGAAACCCACAGTGTAATGCAAAAGAATATTTAGATGGTGTTTTAGAAAAGTGAACTGTGGTCTTTTATTTGATTAAGGTTCTGAAAAGATTCCAAGTAACAACAGGTCAGGAAGTACATGTCAATTCACCAGTGATCAGTTCATTGTCTGAAAAAAGCTGCTTGATAAATTTGCAGTCCTCAGCCATTCTACCTTCAGTGCTGCCCTACTTGTATATATGCCATTTTGTGTATAACATTAAAAATAATCCGATTTTTATCTGAGCCTAACCAATAACTTATCCAACTATTTTTCTGGTTCCTCACCAGATTAGCAGTGTCAAGCAGCTTCGCCCACGGCTGAATGGCATCCTGTTCAAGCTCCAGTTTGAGGAGCAGGTGACTAACATCCGGCCCGACATCATGGCTGTGAGTGCGGCCTGTGAGGAAATCTGCAAGAGCAAGAGCTTCTGCAAGCTGTTAGAGCTCATCCTGCTTACGGGCAACTACATGAATGCTGGTTCCCGCAATGCACAGTCCTACGGGTTTGATCTCAGCTCCCTCTGCAAAGTAAGTGTATGCTGCAATCTACCAGCTCTGCTTGTTTCACTTGTACTACGTGGCTTTTCTGGCAGTATTCACTTAAACGTTAGTCTGGCATCTACCTTCACAATAGGACTGGCTTCTAGTAAATTCAGTGCGTTTAATTACTGTGTTCTAGGGCTGAACAAGTGCAGGACTATCTGTCTCTTCAAACAGCTGAATTTTGTTCAGGTAGTGCTTAATATTGGAGATAGGTGTGGTTTAACCAAGAAGATTGTATTCCTATGTGAAGAAAATCTTGTAACAATACATACGACTTATTTGTTTTACACTGACCATGTAAATTTAGCATGTTGCACCAAGGATACGTATACAATTCATATATGGCTAAATATACAATAACTGGCCACTTTATATGGTACACCTGTTCAGAGCAAATATCTAAACAACTCTTCATATGTCAGCAGCATTTTTTGTTAGAATTGTTTAAAAATTACATTTTTACATACAAAAAAACATGCCATTAAGTACAGGTGTACATCCCACCAAAACCCCCTCATCCCCCCCAACCCCCATTGAAATCTTTTTTGGAGGAATTAAATTGTTTCACTTTGCCCTAGTCCTGGTCAGTACATAAGTATGTTATAATTAATATGTAATTTCCAAAGTTAAAATTTATTTCTTTGCTTGTTACCTTGTATTTAGTCGCTAGACATTTGGGATCTGGTACACTAAGTAGATTATATACACCCCATTGTGGTTGTGTGACTTTCTTGCCAGCTACCTGAAGCTTGGTTGTGTTATCAGTTGCATTGCGATCTGTGTGTGCTTATTTGACGTTATGTGGTACCAAATTAGTTGTATTGTACCATTGGAGTCTCTTTCAGAGTTACATGTCATGATTAGGACTCATTCAGGTGAAAACTCATTTATTGGATTTCACATTTCCAGCTAGTCTGGCCAGTATGTATAGAAACCGTAGCGGTTTGGGGTATGGGAGGAGCAAGGATTAAATGGGGGTGAGGGGTCGATGAGGTTGTCTGGGGAACACATTGTTGTCCAACCTTTTCTTGTTCAGAAATTTGCGGAACCCTTACTATTTTTCCTGCGTTCCCCGCCCTTGTATTTCGTACATTTCTTCATTTTCCCTATACAAGTACAGTAATACGTTAACATTGACGAGGGTTAGGAGCAGAAGATCCCCACAAATGTGAAAATTCGTGAATAATTCTTGGGCCCCCTAACCTCAGTTCTATATAAGCCGGCTGGCCGATAACATTGGAAGTGTATTTATTACCAATTTCAAAACAATCAGTACTATACTTTACACTACATATGAAATTGCTTTGCCATTTCCAGTCCACACGCTTTTATATACAGTCATGTAGCCGCATACCATTTTGGTCAAGGGCAGGCCACATATAATGGCAGTGGTCCCATAAGATTATAATGGAGCATTTAAAAATGTTTTATATACAATATTTCTATTGTACTTTTTATATGCTTAGATGTTTTTAGATATTCAAGTACCATTGTGTTACAGTTGCCGACGTACAGTAACATGTTTTGCAGGCTTGTAGCCTAGAAGCATTAGACTATACCATATGGCCTAGCTGTGTGGTAGGCTATACTGTGTAGCCTAGGCGTGTGGTAGGCTATACCGTGTAGCCTAGGCGTGTGGTAGGCCATACCGTGTAGCCTAGGCGTGTGGTAGGCCATACCGTGTAGCCTAGGCGTGTGGTAGGCCATACCGTGTAGCCTAGG
>JABFEA020000038.1:24972336-24985348 GCA_019775915.2 Cyphomyrus plagiostoma
CCCCTGTCCACCAACAAAAGCACCTACAATGGGCATGTGATAGTCAGAAATGAACCATGGAACAATGGAAGAAGGTGACCTGGTCTGATAAGTCACGTTTTCTGTTGCACTCGGCACAAGATGTCAGCGTTGTTTACCTGAGGAGAAGATGGCACCAGGATGGATTTTGAGAAGGTATACTGGCAGAAATATTGTATGGTATGGAATTTTATTTTCTGGTCAGTGTTCTGCTGGGAAACCTTGGGTCCTGGCATTCATGTGTTATTTTGACATGGACCACTTACCTAAACATTGGTAGAGACCAAATGCCCCTTCATGGCAGAGGTTTTCCCCAATGGCAGTGGGCTCTTTCAGCAGGAAAATGTATCCTACTGCAATGCAAAAAAAAAATACTCATTAGTGGTTTTTGGAACATAAAAGAAAAAGAGTTCAGGGTGTTGGTGCGGCCTCCGTATTGCTAGGATCTCAATCCGACCGGGCGTCTGTGGGATATGCTGGATAAACAGTTCCCATCCATGGAGACCCCACTTCACAACTTACAGAACTTAAAGGATCCGCTGCTAACGCCTGGCAACAAATAACATAGGACACTTTCAGAGGTCTTGTGGAGTCCATACCTCAATGGGTTAGAGCTCTTTTGGTTTGTGCAGTTACACAATTGTTGTGATGATTTGTAACATTACACCTGAATATAAATTTTATAAATGGTTGTATTAGTGTCACCTGTTGTAAAAGTGTGTATGTTGTGACCACAGTGGATTGTGCTGGGGTCACTATACTCAGCATGAATTGGGCCATCTGCGGTGCCCCCCACCCATGCCTGAATACGGCACCACTTTCTGTAGAAAGAAGCCAAATTCAAAAACAGAAGAAAGATTAATTAAGTTTAGGTTGCTTTTTAGTGCCCTTGGAAATAGTGATTCACCTTAATAGTATGACGACTGGTGTGATAAGCTGTAATCAGCAGGTTAAGTGAGGGAGACCGGAATTAGCCAGAGAATGTGAACTGTCATTAAACTGCAATATAATGAAGTTTTGTCGACATCTCTTCCTGAGCAACAATTTAATGTTTTTTTTTCACGAATGGCAGCAGAATAACAATGAAAAATGCAGATTTAAGACTGAACAGAAAAATAGGAAAATAAAATATTGTAATGCTCGAGTGGTTAAGAGAATTTTTTTTTTGCATGATCTATAAAAGGACAGCTGTAAGACAGTGAAAAAGAATCAGCTCACACACAAACCGAGGACAAATACTATCTTTAAATAAACAAAACTGGATACATGCAATAGAGACGCCGCAGACTTTTTTCCAGCAGTTTATGAAAACAAAAGCTGATACAAATCAAAATTAATCCAAAAAATGGAATTCATGGACACCTTTATTTTACTCTCAGTTCCATTTACATAACATTTCCGTTCTTTTTTTAAACCGGTAGAAACACGGGCAGGTTCTCAAAAGGCACCAAGCGAGAACAAGCCCAGGACTGGCACCATCACTGCCTTTGGGTTGGTGGAACTGAGGCATCAGTCTGTTATTCTGGGATATGATTGACCTTCATGGCTTTCCGGACAAAAGACGATGATCTGGGTGGGGTCTTTCGCTGCTAATGATGCTAGCCTTCCTCTGAAGTGACATGAACAGTGCCCAGGCATAGGAAGTCCGCCCTAAGGATTCCCTAGGAACCTGTCACTCCACAATGAAGGTCCTTACACTCTGCACCTGTCCCGCCTGCATACCACACCGTCAAGCCAGAGAAGTTAATCGGGAGCTATTGAGGTTCCTTTGTCAGTTTCCTGAAAAAGCAGTCGTTGTGTAGCTGTCGTTGTGCTTTTCTCATCAGGTGAGTGGTTTTAGGAAGCCATGTGAGGTCCTTTCTTATGTAGACTCCCTAGAACTTGACGCTTTTCACACATTCTATTCCGTCACCATGAATGTGAAGGGGGGGACGTGTCCATTTGTCTTTGTTCTCCTGAAGTCTACAGTGATTTCCTTTGTCTTGCCAGTGTTTGTATTCAGGTTGTTATGAATGCATCACTCAGCCAGGTGTTTGACTGCTGTCCTGTAGGCTGCCTCATCGATATATGGGCCCGTGAGGAACCTTTTTTTCAGATCAGAGTGGATGAGGTGTGCTTTCCAGTCCTGACATTCTGTGGTCTGTTTGTTTGAAAATCCAACACCTAGGAGCAGAGAGAAGTGTCCAGGGCTCAGCTGCTCAGTTTCTTGACTATTTTAGCCACAGCTAGTCCAATAGTCTGTCAGTAGAGTTGTGTAAAAAATTCATTAAACTTTTAGCAATGTTGATAATTTCTATTGTTTTGACAATGGAGAACCCAAATGGTCTATTTCTCCCTCATTAACTACATGAATCTTGTCATGATGCCAAAATTATGACTTTGGTACTGATATCACAATACCAGTACTGCAAGCATATCAATGCAGCAAAAAGAGTTAGGGTCCATCGTAAATTATGCACTTGTCACTTATTTTCAAGACCCATTTATCGCAAATTTTAAATTTGTTACAATTTTAATTAAAAAAAAAAATAAAATAAGCCTCACTCCACTCCAGTACTTAGCCTAATATTGCCAAGTATCCCGTCGTGATTTTTCTGTTATGGGGAGAAGTAAAATACATTCTGTTGAATTTATAAAGAGTATATCCACCCCAGATTGTTGTGCACTTCTGCCTTATTGTCATTAAAAGTGCATGCGAAAGTGAGAAAAAAACATGGGCATGCAAAACTATAAAACAGATTTTTTCCTGCATAAATGCATAGCATTTGATTATCCAACTGCCTATAATACCATAGCATAATAACCAGTAGGTACAGATGCTGCTTTGTTAGCGTAGCCTGTTTGCCATATTGTAAGGTCTTGCTGCATTATTAGTTCCCTTACATAAATCACTGACCTGACGCTCATGTCATTTTATGATAAATCAGTTTTGCTAGTTTGCTGGAACTATACAGTGCATGCAATTCTAACATAGGGCATAATTTCATTTTGGCAGTAGTGCAGCCATATTGAGTGTATGGTTATGATTTGATGGTTAGTGTTAGTGACGCCTGTAATTAGTACCGCTACTAAAGACATAAAATGCGGTACCTTTTCAATACCAATATCCTGTACAACACTAACTGCAACATGCCTTCTGAAGTTAATAAAAAATACAAATTTGATTGGTGTGCTGTACTGTATGTACTTTTCCTTATCTTTGAGGCTAGTGAAAGGGTCAATTTTCATTTAATTTATTTCACTTGTCATGCCAGGCAGACCCATAGCTTTCAGTGAAATATCAGAGCTTGACCTTTGAATTTCAGTTCTTTGGAATTTTCTCCTCTATATTAGCTGACTCATTTAGATTTCTTACATTTATAATGATGCCTTCTGACATTTTTGTATGTTTAATGCCAGTGTGTCTTGCCTCACAATTGTAACATCTAAATAAGATGACCATTTATTTAGTTAGATTTGGTATACGCATAGCTGTTTTTATTGTGTAAAACTTGGACTGAATTCAAGTTATTTGGTGGTTTATCAAGGAAGTCAATCCAATGAGTCAGATTCTTTTACATATACAGTAGTTTCCATATCTTTTTATATGATATTTTATTATAATACTATAAAGTACATCTTGTAAGGATCATCTTATGTTAACTGGGTCAGACAAGTGGTTAAATGGTTAACATTGCCACATATATTCCCTCCAAAAAAAATAATAATCATGATCTATATTGTGCATCATGATTATAACCAAAAATATCATTTTGGCCATAGTGCCCTTCCTCTGCTGTGTTTCACCTCACCTGCCACACATCTATTGTTTGCAGAATTCTTTGCAGTGTGGGATTGAGAGATTAAATCTGCAGTGTGGGATTGAGAGATTAAATCTGCAGTGTGAAAGACGTGTGAACAAAAAGACCACGACTACCCTAGAAATGATTAGAATGACCAATTTCATTCTAAATTTGGGAGTTTTTTTTAAATATTTTTGCTTGTTCATTGAAGTATTTCAAATGTTTGGTTTGCTAACTATGTAAGAAAGTCTGAATTGGCTAAGTTTGGTATCAGCAGATCGGTCTTAAAAACAAATTATCATTTGTCAATGACAATGCAATCAATGCATCCCTAATATAAAGGATTATTAATCACAGTACATTGAAGTTTACGCTTTCTGTTATTTGGTGATTTTCTTTCAGTATGCAGGTAATGAGTACACAAACCAGATGCAGTCATAAGGTAGATATTGAAATGTCCCTCATGGTCAGTGTTTACTTGGGCCCACTGCCCTCAAGCAGCAAGAGCAAGTATTCTTTGTTTAAAAAAATATATGTCAATGGGTACTTTTGCACTGCATGAATTTTTTCGGGAACCCTTTTCCAGAACCGTGGACTTGGTGTAGTTCCTTGGAGGCATTTCCAAAACCCTTTTTTAGTCCTTATTCTAGACTAACCTGTTGTTCAAACACAGACTACTAGGGAGGGGCTAGTGATAGTTTGCAGATTGCTGATTGGTTGACCACATGCACTGGCAGTAACTGGGAAGTCATGCGGAAGTGCAGGGAAATGACAGAGAAGTAGTGGAGCAATTACTATATGGAATTATTTTTCTACCTCAGTTACATTTAATGGATCAATGAATGCATTTTTCTTTTTTTGGTTGCATCTCAATATTTTTGTATTGTAAAATTTAATTGGCCAATAATCTTTGGTCTAATATTGCTGGTACCAGTGGTGATACTTAGCATTTAGCTTAACATTGTTTTTTTTTTTTATTCTGTGGAAAACGAAAGATCGATGTGGTAGCTATATTTAACAATGAGTTTTAAAAGTCGGCAGTCATATAAGTAAAATACAGATAAAGGTCTGTGTCCCATTTTTACTGTGATCAGTCTACCCCAATAATTAACAGATGACTATTAAAACGAAATTCTTCATCCTCCATTATGTGATGGTTACCAGCATTTTGCATCTCCCATGCTTATTTAGCATAACGGTCCTAGTTCTGTTGTGAGATATAAAAGCCACACCTGATAGTAGTCAGGAGTTACAAAACTTCCTAGTCGAGACAACCCTGGAACTTGTGGCCAGGGACCAGGTTCCATACCTTTGGTGTGAGGCTGCCCAGTGTTTCACCAGCATAAGAGTCTTTATCACCTTAAAGTTTGCTCACCTTAAAGAAATGTAGAATATAATTCATATGAATAGTAAAGCACAGGAGCAGGTAGAATTTATTTTTTTTTCTGGGTATTTTTTCTAGCTGAAGGACACCAAATCAGCAGATCAGAAATCTACCCTGCTGCATTTCTTGGCTGAAGTGTGTGAGGAGAGGTGTCCTGAAGTGCTGAAGTTCATTGAGGATCTTCAGCATGTTGACAAGGCTAGTCGAGGTAAGTTTAGACGTAAAACTCCTGCTTGTATTTCCTTTGGTTCACTGTGTGAAATGGATAACTAAGTCTACAGTATGACTAGTGCCAATTGTGGGACTAGGTGCATGGATTCAGAAAATCTTCCCCACTAACCAGAGTATGAAATATACCTAGCCATACTGTTTTTGTCTTGTGTTGCATGTCATGTGTGCATGTGTGTTGGTCAGCCCATGTCCATTAGGCTTGTGTCCCCACAAAGATATGAACACAGGGTTGTTTGTTTGTGTGTGCATGTTTATTTATAAACATGTGTGTCTTAACCCAGACATTTGAGATACATGCTGAATGCAGTTTTTTAGATGGGTTGGGGGTAGTTCCTTGGCACATGCCAAACCATCATGCTTAAGGCCAGATATTAAAATGCTGAACAGGCCCTATGGGCTTCAGAGAGAAGCACTACTCAACAGTTTTGTAAGGGACCGTGGTTAAGGTAAATGACATCACGTTAGAGTAACTGCAGCAAAGAGCACATGCTATAATGTGATGCCTGTGCATGGCTTTGTGATTGAAGGCCAAGCAGCAACCAGCTTAGACTCAGTCAACAGTGAAACATCAATTGTGTGGTCAGTTGACAAATTTACACAGGAAAGAAGAGATTAAAATATTTGTTTTTCATTGTGTAAGATTTTGGCAGTTCCAGTTTTACGTAGAGTGCCTTAAACTGGCATGGTTAGGTGCCTCTGAGCTTCTCTCAGGGTAGGATGTGTCATCCTCTAGCTGACTTACACACACCGGCCAAAATACATTGATGCCGTGCTGGCGGCTCTTGGCATCTCAAATCCCCATTAACATGTTGGCATTGAACACTGTTCAAGATGGAATGATTCTCAGAGAATCTTATATCTGTAGAAAAATGTTTAGTCTGACATAAACATTTGAGCCTTTTGTAATTCCACTAAAACCAACCAAATGTGAGTTTGATAGATGGGCTATTGCATATTAGGGTTGAGAAAAAATATTGATGGAATGATTAATCACAATACTGGTTTTGACGATACAGTATCAATTCACAGAATCCCAAGACCGATCTTGTTAATTTATGCCTATTCCCCATGACTGAAAATATTTTTTTCAAAATATGTTGCTGAATTTGACTTTTATCAGTCGTCTTAATATTCTCTCTCATCTATAGGAGGGTTGTAGTAGCTTTGTGCAGCCATTTTGGTGCATTGTTAGTCAGGGTAAAGGTGCACAACCTGCATGTGAATGGAAACAAATCAAGTCAAGTGGGGCTTTACTCTCATCATTCACGTTCAGCGCACTGTGTACCGTGGTGCGAAAGAATGTTATATAAAAAACAAAAGCAATTGAAATATAGAGAAAGCAAATATTTTTGGATGTGACCCATGCACACCAAGAGTAAAACGGTGGTCAGCTGCTCACTATTTGTGCAAGTCTAACTTTTCCTCAGCATAGTTGAATGTGGAGAATTTGGTACATGGAACTGACATGCCGGACACGTCCTCCTTTCAAATATAAATTCCACATATGTAGGTGGTGCTAAAATGGGCTGATTGAAGAAATCCTAGACTGTTACGTAACTTAGTCACATCCCCAAACTCAACATACACAAGCCCACTTTCAAACCCGATGGACATTCGCAACCTCCAACAAGTATGTTATCTCTGCACCTGATTAGTTCCACCAGTGCAGCAGTTATTTTGGTGGTGATTCAAGTGTATCAATCTGTAATGACTTGGTTATTATCAATTACAACTGGCAAAATCATCCATATACATACTCCTATATCTCGGTGGCATGATGATATGCTCACATGCTGCACAAATACTATAAGATGCTACTTCTAAAATAGTGGAGATGATTCCATTCGACAGTCATCCATTTTCAGCAAACCTATATAGGAGAGACTGGGGAGCATTGTTATGCTGGGTATGTTGTTGATCACACTTTTAACGCACTTCAGCAGATAGACTGGGCTATATGTCCCTCCACATCTGCTTGCTTAAGGCCTCCTCCTAAGTACACAAACTGAGTAAACAGATACCAGATTTGATTCAGTAATTTTCCCCGGTGTTTTTATATTGATTCATTTTTGCTTCACTTTGAAAAAGATGCAGTCAGTTTTGCACCTCTCCATTAACAAATACCCTCTTGTTAATATAACTACCAGTGAAACCTATTCACCAGCTGCTTACCTTTCATGCAGTACTAGTCAGAAGTTTTGACATTTTCTTATGGTGATCAGTCACTTCATCAATTTTCTCATCTTTACCTGAATTAGCATTGAAAGTACATTTTACTGATGGTGGTCGTTGTCTCCAGTTATTAGAATTCTTGATTTTATTTGTCCTTGTCACTGAAATGTGTGCCTGACATGCTAAACCATATCCAGTTTACATGCTTTGGTCTTGCAACATTAACAGCTTAGACTTTGTATTCAATAAATTACAACTTTCTGTAATCTGTGTAGTATCTTCATTGTGATTTCTCCACCTTCTGCATTGTCTTAAATCCTGCATGGTATGACATCTGGAGACAGAATTATATTAATTGTTCTGTCCCTAATGCTGCAGTGGCCAAATCGGTGTCAACACAGTATGAATTCTTAAAACGCTTTAATAAAATGACAACACAATCTACATTTACCAACATATTCATTTTCAGAGCATACTTTGATTTAAATTTAGTCTTGGTCATTTGAAGAAAATGTGAATCAGTCATTTAATTTGTCATTCTTTTTTATTATTATTTTAAGTTTAGTTTCTCTTTAGTCAATAAAAATTACAGGATATTTAGCTAACTAAATCTGCACTAATGCAGAAAATGAACTGAGTTTATTGCATGCATGCGCGTGCAGAATCGTCTAATTCCATCTGCTCCAGATTCCTGGAGGAAACATCTGTAAAGCTATTTTTATGGCACATGGCATTATGTTTGAATATTTACTCTGTAAGGACATCGATTTAACTGTTGTAAAACTTATAAATGCTTTACGAAACGTGCTAATTCTAAAATGGCTTTTAATGAACTTTATCTTTAAATAAAATATAAATAACACCAACATTTAGTGGCAAACAATATACTTGCATGTGACACATCATCATTTATATTATACAATTTATAAATTAACAAAAAATAAAACTCATGTCTTCCCCTAAAACATATCAGACTAGTGAAAACTGGGCAATATTTATTTACCCAAGGTTGGCAAAGATGTAAAGAGCTTACAGACAGAACTGCCCGGTTTATACACTTGAAGGCAGTTAGCTCAACATTATCCAAACGTGTAGCTACAAACAACACCAAATAAAGATAGAACCTGCTACTTTTGATCCATTTCTAATTTCTGTTCTTGACATTGTCGTTTTGTTTTTAGTCATTGACAAAAGTGACAGTGCAATTTGTTCGTTTTTTTGTCTTAAAGTTTACATAAATTGGTATTAGAAGCATGGACTATGCATGGTTATTTTCTTAACTTTTGCACAATTTTAGGATGACAGTTGGCATTCAATGGTAATCAAATGATGTCAACATGGCTGAGGCATTGTTGGTTTGGGCATTCATGGACCAGTGCATTTGTTAGTAATTATTTCAGCTTAGATGGATGTTCAATTTTATAATACTAGTGTGGTGCTCCAAATTTTCCATAAACAAGACCTGTAATTGAAGCCAATTCAAAAACACACAAATATCCAAAAATGTATGCTTTAATCTGTCACTGGAGATTTCCCCCATGACCTTGGCAATTGTCAAAAATAAACAAACAAATAAAATGCCAAGAACTATACCATATGAAGTACATTTATTTCTTGCAGCATTACTCCACTTTAAAAATGTAAAAGTGTAAACGTACAAGCTTTTGCAGTTATTTATTTCAATATGAAGTACAAATGAGATTAACTAGAAAAAATGGAACATTCAGTTGACCCACTGAACCAGCTTGAACACTGCATGTCACCACACATATTCTCTAAGTACAGTGCTTTGAGAGGATGATAAAAAATATAATGGCCTCTTCAACACCTAAAGGCCAAATGCAAATGCTTTGGTGTAGATGTGCGGTGGCTTACTCTCCGACAGCAGCTGGTATGCTTAATATACTGCCTTCTGCAACTCCGTTAATTTGGTATTTTACTACAGGGTTTCATTATTTATCAATAAGGGACTGGACTTGTGGAAATATTTAGATTTTTATTTGGTAAAATAATCTCCATTCAAGCTTCTCTCAATTAAGTAAATGTTTGGTAAATAAATGTCAGACATTATTTCTGTTGCCGCTGGTTGTTGTTGTAACTCTCTGGCTGGGGAATGCATGTGGTGTTGAGACCAGTCCAGCTCTGTAAACTATGCAGACATAATGTATCACTGAGAATCTGGAAGAGATCGAATTTTAAGACAAATTGCACCAAAAATAAAGCAGCACTGCATAGTGGCAGCAAAGGGCAGCTTAAGACAATGGTAGGTTGTTTACTATTTTTTTAAATCTTATTCTTACTAATGCGGGGTACACACAATGACTTAGAATGCTTATGATTTGTATTTGCAAGAGAACTTTCAAATGCAGCTATTGTCATTTCCAGATATATACAGACGCTCCTCTACTTACGAATGAGATACATTCCAAATGGCTGTTCGTCGTTGTTCAACATCATTTTAAGGTTATACGCAAGTACAAAGAACCAGAATGCTGGGAGTACGCACACTACGCTGCTGCGTAGCAGGAGTAGCAGTCAGATGTCGTACTAGGCAGAACTGGCACGCAGAAAAAAAAATGATGTTGCGGATAGGAACCAGGAGCCCACTGAACAAAGTTTGGACTTACAGCCGTCTTTGTTCGTCTGAAAGATTGTAAGTTGAAAGTTCGTAAGTAGAGGAGCGTCTGTATACATATTTAGTTGGAGTACACTTAATTTTAAGATGTACAACACAAATAATGTATTACTATGAGATTTGAATTGTGCTGATGTCTGCCAGTCTTTCAGAAATCAGTTAAAATCAGAATGCGTAAAAATAAGGTTCATTTATGTTATGGAAAGGTACCATCCCTGTAAATGTTAGTACCACTGTGAAACCCATTCCAAGAATAATCCACTCCGCTTGTTGTGATGTCTCAGTTGTAGCTGCCTGACAGAACCTGATTTAGCCAGATGGAGATGTTTTCTGGGAAAGTATCCCGGTGTGAAAGCCACAATGTGATTAAATGTGTTTTCAAACCAATGTTTTGCCTGTGCTACTTGTGCATTGTTGAAATTTGCTATTTGCAAAAAGTTGGAATTACAGAATTTCATTGTGTGACTTAACTAGATAGAAGTTGAATGAATCAAAAAATAACCTGTGCTGCCTTCTTATTCTTCATCTTTTTTCTATTTTTAGTTGATATCTTTCTTTGGCCTGCAGTGTCTCTTATATAGGTAGATATGTACGTACGTACATACATACATAAATACAGACAATTATACTGCCACTGCAGAGAGCTGCCTTTTTTCCTTTGCTCCCAGCCCAGTGGACACACACTAACTGGAAGATCTAAAAGAAATATGTTTTTCATTTGCTTTTGCAGTTCTGTGCTTATTTTTCAAGCATGCTCTGGGAGTATTTTCCATCTATCATTCAGTATGTGATAATCACATTTATCACTGTTCATTCTTATTTGGATTCTGTGACTCCAGTCAAAGGAATATTAGTATATTTATCTTCAGTTCCACAAAGCAAGGCACTCGAGAGGAACTTATGCCTGCATCAGTCAGCAATTCCCGCTAGCATCGCGATATCATCTTCTAAGAGCTGGACACCTGCACAAATTTCATTTTGAGAACAAATCACCAGTGTGTGTCTGCATTCAAATCTGCCTACCGAAATCCTATCCCAGCCTGCCTGCTGCAGAATCCGCTTAGTTATGCACTGTTGGTTACCTTCAAGAATAGTGCACATACTGATCCATGAGAGGGTGTTAAAGTTTGGGCACATACTAAATATGTTTAGATCTTTCATAAACTTTTTTCAGGAGGTTATTTATTTATTTATTGAAAATGAAATCAACACATATGTTACTATCAAGCATGAGATTTCACAGTGAGTAAAAGCTGCCTGACTATTTCATGGAAATCAAGACTTTCCTGAACAGGATCTTTGGTGTCTTCAGTTGTCTTATTGTCAGCATGCTGAAGGGCATCGTGGTATTAAAGGGTTTCAGAGGAAGGTTTGATGGACACTTTTAACATTCCTTAGATATTAACTGCTACATAGTAATTCTTGATAGCAAATGTATCTAATATAAGAAATGTATCAATGCCATTGAGTATATCATTTGTATATTTGTTTGTTATTGGCTCAGATCTTTTTCAGGTATGTTTGAAGATATTGTTGGAATAAAGTAGCTATTTCTGTCTAAGTGCAATGCTTGAGTTGGGCAGTGTGGTTGAATCATCCAAAAAAAAAAATCATCCAAAATATTTTTCTCTCTTGTAAGTGTCATGATTGACATCAGATAATTTCTTTTAAATCAAAAAGAATGTCCTGGTGTAGAGGAAAAATACAGTCCTTCACAACAAAACACAATAAATGAATGTAATAGTATTTATAATTAATTACATGAAATATTACATCAATATTTTTTTCCTTTGTCTATATGCCTGGCCATGTGGTCTAAGGCACAGACTGCTGCTTACTGGTTGAGCTACATGAAGGGTGATATGCACTAGTATGTTATACGAATAATGATGCATTATATGTGACCTGTGTCGTGGTTCTTTTAAATGATGCAAAGGATATTGTCAAGTTGAGAGACTTTACAGGCATTCATTTTCAACAAGTCTTACAATGAATATTAACTTGCATTTTAAGTACTGAACCATCTCCATACATCTGACTGATTCTTGATGCAAGTTTTGCCCCGCTCACAATGAATATCATATTCCAGCTGGTTCATTGCATCTACATCAGGGTGGTACTTTTGCAGTATGAGTTAACTAGTAACATTTACTCCTGATTTCACTCATGCCACAGGAGCCAGTGTGGAAAATCAAGGAACGCATTGTCTCATTGTTACAGGTTTCATGTTGAACAATTGATTGTGTAGATGAAACATGACAAGAATGCCCTTCTGAATCTAATTATTGTCAAGATTGTCTTATCACCCAGTCCCCTTTTTGCTGCTGACTCCTCAATGGTCAAAACATGTCTGTTAGTTTGTATCAGAGGTATTGTGTCTTTGTCTCTTACTATAAGAGATAAAGCTGGGCGATCCCACCTTTGTGGTATGGTCGTCATCTCTCTAAGAGCACTGGCCATTTTCCAGGTGACAGAAGCTGCCAGAGCACAGGTGTTCAGGGGGATTTAGTGCAGATGTGGCTGGTTGATCTTAGAGATCATTTGGAGTTTTGGTTCTGCTTATATGTAGGGAGTCTGTTCTGTAACATAAAACAAAGTGGTTCATATTGACACTTCATAGCATAATTTGTTAATTTAGCATAATTATGCACATGTTATTCTTTATGTTTTTGTGCTTTCCCAGCAAATCAAAGCATAGTTCAATGGCAAACCTAGCAAATCAAAGCATAGTTCAATGGCAAACCTAGCAAATCAAAGCATAGTTCAATGGCAAACCTAGCAAATCAAAGC
>JABFEA020000038.1:24996583-25011258 GCA_019775915.2 Cyphomyrus plagiostoma
TATATATATATAACTATATATATAACTATCAATAATGTAACTATCAATAATTATTATATAAATTAATAACTATATATAGTAATATATAATAAAAATGGATAGTTACCAAAGGTGATTGTGGAAAAAATATGAAATCGGTATGATTTGGAAAGTACATTTTTGCTTTGTTTTTAATGAAGAAAATATGTATTTTATGTTTTCTGGTTACCCAAGTGTTTTGACACTCATCAAACTACCATTCTTCTTAGAAAATAGAATTTATAGATTTTTAGGGTCTCTCCAGCTACAAATGGTAGAAAAATAGGACACCTCAGATTTTCTTAACACATTTCTTTCCTAACTAATGAAGTCCCTTTTCTGTGCAGTTATGGAAAACGGCTGTAGGGTCAGTAAATATGCTGTTACCTTTAATTCCCCAAACTTGTGGCCTGGGTGTAATTTTCCTGCTTTGAGTGCCTGATCTTTTGGGCTTCTGCAGCAAGCGGTGAAGGAGAATGTAAAGATGAGGGATGCTGAAGAGAAGCAGCTCCGTGCCAGACTGGCCAAGGAGCAAGCAGAGCTGGAGAAGCGCCAGAGGCAGCAGCAGCAGAAGAAGAGGCTTCTGGAGGTGAACACAGGTATGGGTGCAGAACAGAGCCCTCCGCCCGTCAGTGTTAAAGCGATACCTTTTAAAAAGATACTGCCCATTCTCTGTAGTGAGGAACATTTCCTCTTGGCATGGTGGCTCAGTGAGCAGCGCACTGACTTTGCATCTTCAGGGTCGGTGGTTTGAATCCACCTTCGTTTATGTGCAGTTTGCATGTTCTCCCTTTGTTGTTACCTCTGGGCACTGATTTCCTCCTCCTGTTTAAAGACATGTAATTAGGCTAATTGGCATCTCTACATTGCCCAAAGAGCATTTGTATGTCTTATTCTTTGTGTGTACATGCCTTGCAACGGACTGATGATCCCATGGAGGATGTAGTCCAGCCTTGTGCCTTATGCTGCCTGGCATAGCCTAGAAGCCTCCCTGCAACCCTGACGACTTCTAAATGGATGGATGGGAATATGCATTCTAAATCCAGAGGACGTGCTCGTAATCCAAAGCACTCGTATATCAAAGTGAATTTTCCCATTAGAAATAATGCAAACTCCAACCCAAATAATATGCATATAAAAAATGGATGGTGTGAGGGAGACGAGAGAGGAGAACAGGATTATTTTGTAGGACGACTTTCACTATAACTAACGGAATCACTGCTATCTCTCGGCTCACTGGAATCTTTTACTTTTTGTGCCACTTTAACGTGGAACCTATCCAATGGACATTGCATTTCGTTAAACAGATTCGTCGCTCGCACTGCTACGCCCTTATTCGGGTGGTGCCTTCCTACTAAATTTTGGCTATACGAGTGAGGCACACTGGCTGAAACCGATCATGCGAGACGATTACCCACAATCCCGCAGTGAGAGAGAGAACCACTGTCGGCTCAGATGTGATCATGTAACGCTAGGCAGACAAAGCGTATACGTAATACTCATATTGAAGACCTTGCTCATTTATCAAGTTAAGATTTATTTAAAATTTTGCATGTTTTGCAAAACACTCGCAAACCAAGTTACTCGCAATCCAAGGTTTTACTGTATTTGATATTTAGTACAGTATTTATCAGACAGAGAGGTGTCCCTGAGGTGAATTGAGCAGGTACTTCCCTGGTCAAAAGTTCAATTTCCTCAGCACAGTCACATGCATACTGCTATCTATCTGCTGTTACCATATTTAGGGCCTCATAGCCTTCTTGCTGAAGAAGCATCCTGAATGGTTATATCTTCTGAAATAGATTTACTCCAATCAGCTTGTGACCTCAGTCCACAAGTTGTTGCAGGTTATTGGCTGACTATGGTTAAATTAGTAGCTGGAACTGTGGCTGTCTAACAACCTAATGTCGGTGGCATGATTTTATGACTTTGAGTAAAAATCTTGTGAAACTCTGTATGTTATACAACAGCAGATTCTCTGTATCTGAAAATACCCTGAATTTCTCCGAACAAAATTCTCAGGGCATGCATTTCCACAAAACCTGAGAGATTAAATGCGCTTAGTGTAGCACTTAAGATCAAGAAGAAATTCAAGACACATTTTACAGACACTCATCAGTAACCTTCATTAAAACTATTTTAGGACAACAGACCTTTTACTATCCTGCAAAAGGTTAGAATTAATTATAATTACCTTCTGGAGACATCAGCATCTTTCAGGTAATACGTCGCTGCAGTGTGTTTTTTCCCTTCGGTCATCAAGGGTTTTTTTTTTTATTTTTATAAGCCTATTCATTCATCAGTGATTTAATTCACATGAACAAAACATTTAAATGGATCCCGAACTTTGACTCCACTGGAGAGGGTATATAATATAACGCTGCTCTTCTTTATTTGGTTCTTATGATCCTCTTGGATATTCATTTATTTGTGATAAAACCAAAATATTTTGTGGATGGATGGGTTGTCATTCAGCTACTAATATGAAGAGCCCATCTCTAATGAGCTTGTCTTTCAGGACACATTCAAGGCTTTTCTGTTGCAGCCGTTTTGCCTTGTATCAGTTGACAGACAGTAAAGATAAGTAATCACAGGTTTGAATGGAGAGATTTGTTTCTTTTTTCAGCTCTTCCTAATCTTCAGTACATCATTAAAATAGGACACAGTATATAATATTTCAGAGTAACCACATAAGCAGTGGTCTGATGACTTGGAACTAGTACAAGAGTACAACAGCCTGGTCCTTTCAGAACAATGATGTGGTTTTTGCCAATCATAGTCGCAATGTAAAATGTCGAAGGTAAGTTGCTCAACTAGCTAATATGTGTTGGTGTAACTTAGCTTATAAATGCCAGTAGGCACAAAACACCCCCTCCCCCCTTACTTATTATTGCTTTATAGGGCTTGGCTGCTTTTGATTTTATTCATATTGAGATATGTTACCCGATACAATTTTCACATTCCAGCTGCAGGAGAAGAGCAGTTAGAGCTACCGCAAACATGTGTGGATCTTGGCATTTCTACTGAATTGTTAATACGTTGCATTGCTTTGGTAGTGGTAGCCGTTTACTTCAAATTCATTTGAATTAGTTTACATGCATTTGAATGAATCAATTCCTTCAGTAACCCAAATTTACATGACGCTTTTTATAGTTGGACTGAGGAAAGTATTTGAGTGAGTGTCATCTTTGCTTTTTCATGAGCTTGTAACTACTGTAAGTCCAATTAAAGGAAACATTTTGGTAAAATTTTACTAGAGTGGGCACAAGTAACTTAATAATTGTTACTACTCAAGTACTACTTATGTAAAACTGAGTGATCCTTGACACTGATGAATTATACCGTATATGGTTGGCTTGTAACCAAGAGCCAATTTCATGTTTGTGTGCGAGGACAAATATATTAAGAAAAACTATAAATGCAATATCCATGGGGATCATTCTGAACCCTGTATGAATATAGAATTCTTAGCAAATCTGTCTTTAAGAAGGAAGAAGGAGCAAAGGAAATGATGCCTGAAATAAAACTGCATCATGATGGGGATCAGTGTAGCATGTTTTCCTCCAAAATGCCAGATTCCTCTGAAGTCCGGATTCTCAATATTTGTTGTGTATTTACTTTTATTTCTTTTACTCAGACTAAAATATGCTGAGACTCAAACAGGTTTAAATGCAAGAACAAAGGTGCCACTTGGATAAACTTCTTGGAATTTACTGTACAATAATTGATTGCGTGTTCTTATTTATTTGTGAACACTTTTAAATATTTTGTAAGCATCCATTTTGTAATGGATCTGGATTTTTTTTATCTTATTTCATCCTCATTTTTGCACTGCTGATAATTATTTCTATAACTAAATATTTACATCAAGCCATATATGAGTTGAACGGATTTTTAACTCTCTTGTTTTGAGAACAGTGTTCTCCTGTGATAACACTTGTGGTATTACTCTGTCAGCGTAAAGATTCATATATAATTTTATTCCATAAGACAAATGTGATGTCTTAACTCCCTGGATAGGCCTAATAAAACAAATGTTTTTTTTTCCCCCTGTCGTGTCCAGCAGTTTAGCAAGCAAGATGTTAGTCTGGATGCTGCTTTATTGTGCCAACACTTTTATTTTGCCAAGTGCAGCTTTGGATTAAGCTCCTCTTGTTACTTGAGGTATAATCTTTATTCACCGTTTTAGATTATTGCGCCACAAAGCCGGAGCTGACAGGGAAAGTTTACTGAAGTAGAGAAAAAAAGAAAATTATGTATATATAAATATATAAATAAATATGAATTATATAAATAAAGAAGCAACAGATTACACACATAAGCACACCCTCTTAAGGTTGTTCGGTTGCTGAAAAGGCATTCTCCATTGATGAACACCTCTGTTTTCCTAATCAGCTGTGTAACCATCTGTGTTAAGCAAAAAGCCTGCATCCACGTTTTGCTAAATGTTCACCCATTTGTCAACCGTGTGTGTTCTTGAGGTTCTTTAAAAAGCAAAAGGTTCTATGTACATCACTTTATTGAAAGCCACAGTCGCAGCTCCTTCAAATATTACAAGGCAGAAGTCGAACGAGCGACACTTAGAACATCAAAGCTTCGTTCACTCGTGTTATCTTCAAAGGAACATTACCCCCATACTTCCTCCTTGTTACTTCTCAGAAGTCCTGTGCTTTTTTTTTCTGCAAATGTATTTCATGGCAATTAGTTCTAATCATAATTCTGGTCTTCCACATTCTTTATGACTACCAAGGATATCTGTCATTTTTGTAATTTTGGTGTGTGTCACATCAGAAAGTTACATGAATTGTTTTAATACACGTTTTATTAATTAAAAAGCCATTACATTATTATCCATCCATCCATTTTCTGATACACAGGATGGGGCACAAACCCAACACAGGGCACAGTCACACACCAGTCACTCACACATACAAGGCAGGGAATAACCCAGAATGGGGTGCCAACCATTCACAGGGCACACTCACACATGCACACCTATGGAAAATTTGGCAATTCCAATTCACCTTAGCATTACCAGAGAACACAGAGGAAGCCACACAACAAGAACATGCAGCTCCACACACAGGGTGCAAACTCCGTTATGTAGAAAACAGTGTTTGTTTGTTTATCCGGAGAGACACGGTGTAGACCTTTTCAGTACGGCACAGAACCAAACTGAATGCGAAAGCAGGACATCAGTTATGTGTGTTGAATGCCCTGTCGATATCGCCTTGGTATTGTTCAGTATACATTGCCTTGAATCAAGTGTTCACTGAGGGGAATCCTGAAGTCCTCTGCTGAGGTCCTGGGGGCCACACTGTGGAAAATTCCCTATGTGCATCCTTCTCACCCTCAAACACTGCCATTAATGCCAAATCAGCCATACAGTCAAGTTCAAGAACACTTTTTTTTTTTTAATGCAGATTAGGAAGTAGGTCTCAGCACTGCATTAAAAGAGGCTAATTATAAATGGCACATTATGTGTTAACATCTGTTACATGGATAATCTTTTGAAGTGTGACTACATTTCTAATTTAAGAAATTGCTTTTTCATGTTTTATTCACCATAAATAGATATGTAACCCTTCACTTGCATTTTTTAACTGGGTCTTGAGAACTGTCTTGAAATGTTTTTAAAAATTGTTTTAAAGTTTAATCTAGCAGCAGGTAAAATCACAATGAACTACTAATTATTCACAGCAGATAACACTTAAAACCAAGGATATATAAGAATAGTGGTGGGCAGTTGTTCCCAGTATCTGTTGTCGTCTCTCTTTGTAGTAAAACCTGCATCACACAAAGTGAAATGTTTGGTATGTTTAACCTTTTAAGTAAAAAAAAATAGCACTAGAATAACAGTGAGGAACAAAATGCATCTATCTTGTATCTCTTCAAAAGTCAACGCTTTCAATAGGAAAAAAAATTGTCAACATTATGAACCAGTTATACTTGTTAAAACTTCTTAAAATTATCTATATATTAAAATTATTTTTGTAATTGATGGAAATAATAAAGCTGATGTCTGAATCTTAATTTTTTGCAGAATTTCAGAATATTGCTATGCACAAGAAATTACTTGACTTTACTTAAAACAGTTTAGTTAAATTTAACAAAAACATCATATGTGTGCATAAAGAAAGACACCTTTCAAGGAATAACTGTTGACAGCAGTGACATAAAGTATGTATTTCTTCCAGGTGGTCTTAGATGTTTGAGTACGCCCCCATGAACATGTCCCAAACCCACCAGGTTTCCTCAGTGCAAAATACCCTGTATAACGTATCTTTGATTGATTAACTTGATGCAAAGTTATGTCCCCTTGGCAGTCTGCTGATCTCCCTGGTTTTCCTCAGGCAACAGGAGAATCACTTATTTTTTTTCTTATTTTCATTTTACTACACATTTCCTTGATTCTCTATGCTGAAGTACTTCAAGTCAAGCATTTCAAATTCCAGTATTAGTATGTTAGTTTTGTCGTGATTCCAATTTTTTTTACTTGAATCAATACAATAAAAGAAAAAATAAATTCACATTTTAAAAAATCACACCAAAATTAAACATCACATAAAATCATAAATGATATTTGTTGGTGTAAGTACATACTATATCATTAATATTCCTGTACATTACTTTTATATGCCTTGTGTCTCAAAACATAAATGCTTCTACCAATTGTTTTATTGTAAAAGTTTGTTTCCAAATGATCAACACTTATGAGCATGACCACACAATGTCGTATTGAGCTGAACACAACCCATGGGTAAAAATAATTTCACACCACTTTGTTAGTGTGGAACATTATATGATTTAAACCATTGAAAATATGCATGGCAGATCTCCACTTTACGTGTAACAGGCTCATACAGATTACTAGTTTATTAATTCAAAAATAAGTTGCATATCTCTTGAAATATTTTCTATTGCGTCACATGTCAGTCCTTTATACGTTTAGCTAAATATGTGGTGTTTGCCCCCTTTATCAGTATTGTGAGGTGGCACAACTTGCATTCAGGCTTGTGTATGTCTTCTGGTTTGCCCCCTTCATTTGTTTATATGGCAAAAGGAACATCGGTCACACTTTAGACAACAACTTGCAAATTACGAAACTACATCACACTGAGCTAAAGGGTTATGGGCTGCGTTTTTCCTGTGATAAGTAATAGGGAAAATTATTACTATGAATATTGAGTAGTGGCATTATATATGATTGTCATGTGAATCAGAACATACTACCCTAACATTGTGTAAATCTCACTTGTATAGATGTTTTGTCGGTCATAAAAATACTCGCAGAGATTATATGAGTGTTTCTGATGTCAGTATTTAGTGCATTTTTACAGCAATGACATTTTCTAAAAACATTAAGATTACATTTAAGTATTTATTGCTCTTGGGACACTGCCAAGTGTGTGCTACATCACTTTTTTCCTCATTATGTGTTATACTGCAATAGCTTGATAATGTAAAAGAAACAACTGATTGTTCTAT
Organism: Cyphomyrus plagiostoma; assembly: GCA_019775915.2. Lineage (NCBI taxonomy): Eukaryota > Metazoa > Chordata > Actinopteri > Osteoglossiformes > Mormyridae > Cyphomyrus > Cyphomyrus plagiostoma. The sequence goes on from JABFEA020000038.1 coordinate 25,004,090, forward strand.
AGTATTGTCAGTCATTGATTTTTCTCTCCTTTCAAGGAACGATTTTTGTAGTGTCTTAATAATGACACAACCAACACAATAGTCTGTTGACAGTGGGGCTTATTATTCCAGTGAATAAACCTAAGATGGTTCATCCTGGGGGTGGATCCATCCATCTTCTAACTTCTTATCCTGGTCTGGGTTGCAGAGAGTATGGTGTACGGTTGTAATAACAACCACCAATTTACTCATTTACTCTGAAACTAAAGAAACAACTTGCCTTAAGGTAAAAGAGTAACTTGAATTTCTTTTTTTCCTTTTGCTAACTTTCAACCATGCAGGTATTGTTCTGTTTATTTTTTGATCAAGCATTTTATACAGTTTTACTTGAAATATTGTGGCTTGGCTCTTGGAAAAAAAAAGTTGCGGGAATGGATGTTCAAATTTATTGATTTACTGTGCTCCATGAAAATGAATTTCTTGTGTGAATCTCATTCCTAAAAGCATTAAAGGGACATTAAGGTAATACAGAGTCTGAGAGGAGTCAGACCTGAATGCAGGCATATTGACCTTGTAAGGACACAAGACTATTCTGTGTACAATGCGATGACCCAAGATTACTTGGTCGAAATTCAGTTCACGTTATTGAATTGTCACCACATGCACATAAACAGATTTCTCATTCAGAACTGGATTTGAATTTGAGATAGTCGTGGGCCTTTTCATATTTGACAGAGTGACTGTGTATTCTAACATTAGATTTCAACATATAGAAATTTTGAAAGTACACTATAATGGTGAATCATATTTCCATATATTTCTATGTATATTTTTCCTGAACTTTGTTTTCTGGCCCTATAGAAAATGATGAGACGGGAGTGATGGACAGTCTGCTGGAGGCCTTGCAGTCCGGGGCAGCATTCAGGGACAGGCGGAAGAGGGCACCCAAGCCGAGAGGTGAGTCCTCCGCTCTCATCGACACTCTTGATCAAGATGCTTGCCTCACCTTTACATTGTGTGAAGTATGTGCTTCATTGTGAATAGCATCGGTACTATTCACACCCCAACAATTATAATGAATGTCGCATGAATACTTCATTTGTCTAGTGTCAGTACTAGTTTTAACTGAGGATGTGAAGCAGCAGTCCACTGGCCAGACACACATGTATGTTTCAGTTGCTTGGCCTCCGTAGTCTTTCTTAATGGCTCGCTATTTTTAGTCATTTTCAAAAGCCTTGTGTGTCAGCGTTAATATATGCAGTTCAACTTGAAAGTGCTTGCAAAAAGGCTCAATACACTGTAAGAAAAACACATTACTTAATTGTTGCATCTTCTGTTCGATGATTTTTACAGATCCCCGGCAAAGTCTCAGTCCAACTTCTCAGAGGCTTATTCTAAAGTCTTGTAACCATGGTAAAATTGACCGAACGTGTATTTAATTTAAACAGGTGAACATTCACCACCTAACACATCCTGCTTCCACTGAATAGCAAACTAACAGTTTTCCCAGCCTTGCCTACATGCTGTTTGCCTGCTATATATTTTCTTGAATATTGCTCATGCTGATGACTAACCCCCCCCCCCCCCAGCTATCAAAATTATTTAATATTTTAGTTTGACTCATGTTTGCCACATAAATTTGAATAATCTTACAGATGACAGTCATTGCTTCACAATAACGGTGGCAGCCGGGAGAAAGAATTACATTTTCATTCTTTGCTTCAGCATGTACAGCAGTTGTACTATGGATGATTAACATGAATGTGCCGTGGATACTGAGTGCTTCCTTATAATGAAAAGATTTTCACTCCATCCGTACCTGTAAAACGTAACTGATCTTAATAAATACAGCTTAATGCAATATACTTACAAAATAGAGGACAAACTGTTACATAGCATATCGTCATGCAAGAATATACATTGCTGGAGTAACAATTCTAAATTTAATTTCCTTTCTTTAATGTTATATAAACTATAAGACTTTCATTAGCAGTAGATGAGCAGCAACACTCTATGGGGACACCATATTCCACTCTGAGGAACTGAGAACATTATTCATAATGTTATTCCAGTTATTGCCTTTACTGCAGAACCCCCAAGTGTAGTGTATATTAATGCATTTGTGTACATTTATCAGTCTACATCAAGGATAGCTCTGATAGCAAGAGAAACATTCGATTCTGGTATGAGTTGTGAGGAATTCTGGGATGTCTAATATTAAGTTGGAGAATATATATGATCCATCAAAATGGCAGGACTGTCATTGTAGGTTGTGCTCGGATGTCCGACAGCAGAAATAAATGAAGGCCACAGTGTATTCAAGTTCCTGGGTAGCGTCTCAGAAGGGAGGACGATTTCCAGGGGGTGATTGCTGGGCTAACCAATGCTGCTGCCTCTATGAAAACTAATCTAATCAAGCTGTGGGTTTTACATTTTAGCTGTAGGCCAGCTTGGCTTTCTAATCATGCGTCAATGTATGTGCAGTTACGGTACATCTTCCACATCAGCCTCTGTATATTTTTTTTTATATGTTAATCACTGCACATTATTGCAAAACAATTATTTTCCTGCGAAGAAATTTTGCATCCAAACCAGCATGAATTGCACCTTGATTTATTTAATGCTTAGGAAAACATAATTGTGATTATTTATGTATTTATTTTTTTGCTGTATTTGCTTACTTAATTGGATAAGTGGCTTTTATCTGTGAGTAACTAATCTCCAAGGTTCGTCTCTGTCCTTCATGTCCTCCCTTAAAAAGGTAAGTCTCTTACAGGATCTGCATTTGGAAATACTGTAATTATTGCCAGATATTACTAATGAAAGCTTAATATTAATCTAATGGCCTGTATCAGTTTTAACTTGTAGTCCAAGTGGAAATCACAAGAGCAATACAACAGCACTGAGCTTTATTGTAACCCATTAATGGTGCCTTTTTGATATTATCTTCATGTGTGTGGCCTTTACATTGGTGTGGGGGAGGTCTCATAAAGTGTTCCTTTTCCAATGAAATCTTTTATATAATTTTTAGATGCAGATTTTGAAAGTGTAAAAGGCATTTCCTAGAATACATCTTCTAGAAATTTTTTTCATTACAATGAAAATACTTTCTTTTCAAAAAGTAAAGTGCCTCACCCAAATTACTGACTGAGTAAAGCAAAGAAAGCACACATGCTACTGTACATGTAAAAGACACTTCAAACCTCCTCTATGTATTTTTTATCCAAAAAGCACAATTTATTGCAATAAGTAAGGGTCAGTGCGGAAGCAGTCATTCATTGTGCTTTTTTTTTTTTTTTTTTAACTGGCTGCGGAGCCAAAAGGAGAGCAGCATGCAGTGGCAGGCAGGTACCCCTGCATTTGACAGCATGTAATGCGCGATTTGGGCTGCATTTCACCCCTTCTCGCTTATTACACATTTGCCTACCATGTATGTACCTGAGGATGATATTTTAGATTTAAGTCCCAAAAATGCAGTTGTTAGTAGAACTACTATTAAACATACATGCTGATTTAAATAACACTTTGACTTACTACTGTCATTCACCTGACTGGCAGTTATACAAAATTAATTGCCATCTTCCTGACAAACTAGATTTGAGAATTCAGCAGGGCTGTGGTATAGTAACTTTAAATGCCTGCATTTGTACACCAGAGTAAGTTTGCATTAGTAGGTAATTAAATATGGCAAGCGGAGGTAGAAAATACTCTACATTACTAGCTGACTTTCTGGCCTTTTACAAGACATGTCAGGACTTGCTGTTGTTACTGTATGGCAGGAATTAGATATGTGACCTTTAAACTCCCAAAAACTTCTGCCACACAACAGTGATTGTAATGAATTTTGGAAAATGGTGGTGTTAGTTTTTTGCAAGTGAAATAAGACTATGTAAAGGAGGTGCCATCTATAGTGAGCATAAACATAGAAGCATTACTGCACTGTGCAATTCATACTTCAATAGTTCTTTAGGCTAGTGTCACAACTTTAAAAATAAAGAAATGCTTGTCTGTTTGAGAAGTTCTGCCGTGTAAGTACAGGGATACAGATAAGCATACATTTTGAGGACAATATATTAACCATGCAGTGAGAGCACAGGGACACTTTTTAACATGCAGTAACGTGGACAGGGACACAGTGAGCCATACAACAGGAGCAGAGGGAAACAATTAAGCACAGACTGTTACCGGTTGTTCACGGTGAGGTAGAGGCATGGGGCACAGCTAAGCACACAGAAAAGCACAGGCTTGTTAGCAGACAGTTATGCCAGCATGATTTTCTTTGGAGTTGAGAGACCGCAGCTTGGATAAATGTAGGTGTTATTGCACTGTTATTATTTGTCTCTGTCACAGTGCCTGCACTCAAAATTGTTTCGGCAGGTGTTTCTGGATCATGTGGTAACAGTTTGGTATAGCAGCATTTTGAAAGAAAAGATAAACCCTCCATTACTATCTGTGCAATCCGCCTTTGGAATGTTTAGTACAGTTTACATCAAACATTACTGGGTGATTGTCATTCCACAATTTTGTGTCTAGATTAGATTTTTTTTTTTTTTTTTTTAAGTTGATCAAAAATATGCATATTCGATGTGTGTGGGCAATGTTTATTTTACATTGTTGAGACCAAACGTACCCCACAATGTGATTTAAAAACCTGCCAATTTGAATTTGTTGGGACCATTTTTTCCCAAATCCCCACAAAGATCTGTGAATGCCGGTGGACATGCTGAAGCATGTTCAGTGTGCTATATGTGTATGCTATCAGTCTTTTTACAATGTTTGCACACAGTTCTTGTGATTACCAGAAAGCTAAAATGCTGCTGCACTGCCAATTTAACATCAGGCGGTGTGTCTATCCATCTTCTCAAGCCGCTTAATCCCAACTGGGGTCGTGGTGGGGGGGAACCAGAGCTCATCACAGGAACAATTGGTGCAGACCGGAACCAGCCCAGGCAATTTCAGATTCGCTCGCCACCTCGCGTTCGGTCAAAAACAAAAGACTGACATACGACGTCAAGGTGAATACACAGTGACATCTGATGTCAAACTGACATCGTGAAATCAAATGTAGTATTACACCAGTTTTTCTGTTAAAGTACTGTGAAAGAGTCCTAAAATAGCAATTCTTTTTAAACATCAGCTCGATCACAACGATTTTTAACCAATCCGCGATTCACCATTACATGCCTATTTGTAATTCAGTACATTCAGTAGCTCTTGCTTAGTCAGTGGTGGTGAATGGACACAATACTATGTATGCTATGTAAAACACAATATTAAAATTACATAGTGTACATTGTTCCCCATAGTTTAACGCTTAAAGCGCACTTTACAGAACGTGACTGTATTATTTAGGTTTATCCATGACGTCACATTGCAGCGAATAGCAAGTGAGCAAGTGTAGTGGGATTGCAAATGCAATGTGACTGAACACAAAAATATTTCAAAAAAGAGAGGGAAGTCACAAATGTAATGCCATCCTCAAAGCAGAGTGCAAAACACATTTCACATGTAAAAATTGCTGTCTGTTTTTGTGGATATGATTTTACACAACACAAATGGAAAAAATATAGATTTTTCTGGATAGTTAAAAATCTGTGGATCATGGTACATATTTGTGGATTACAAATAATAAAGTCCAATAAAAACCCCAACAAAAATAAGTGCCCTATCCCATGGGGTGCTGTGTGCCCTCGCAGCATTGTCATCCAAATAATGAAATAATGTTGCCGTATACAGTGTGTTTTGTGCCACCGCGAAATATACGACAGAACATAATATGAAGCGATAGACATTGTTATTTCATCACCCGGTATATATCGTCATATCACACAGTTCAAAAGTATGTATTGTCTATAGTGTGGGATATACTGTAGGAGCTAATTTTGCAGCAGAACCCGTCATTGGGTCTGTGTACAATTCACAGCCTAAATGGGGAATCAGCATCTGTCTTCCAAACCTTTTTAATTGATGCGACATGTCATTGTTCTCAAAGTTTGACTGTCAAAACTTTTGATATATTTGTATTTTTCTACAATACATCTTCCACACATCACGTGGGCCTGTGTGCTTTTCATTAGTGTGACAGATTATTACTGCAAACTTCTGTTCACTTTTAAAGGACTGTTATAGCAGAGAAGTTGTATGAAGCAGAATTAAATTAAAGTGAAATGCAGTGTAATGCCACGCACTTTTAATGGAGAACAGGAGTGAGTATGTTTTCAGCATGAAACTCGGAATTTAATGACCTAGGGCTTGGTGACTTATACGTGACCAATCAGGAGGTTTTTTTCTGTTTTGGGCTCTTGCCAGTTTTAATGTTCCACAAGAAAAAAAAATTATGCACAGAATATTTGACCTGTTGCTATCAAATGGAAATGGTGCCTTGAAATGCAGAAATAGAGCAGGATATTATTACGATGGCGATCTAGTTAAGTCAAACCCAGGAGAATTACCGAATATTAATTTTGCTTTACAGTACTTTTAGACTGTGTTACTTTCTCTGATTTCTGCAAGGCCTGAGACTAATGAGCATTGATATTCGGTCCTATAGAAACATACATCTACTACTCAAGTTGAAGAACTTGGCTATGGGTAATACATTATTATATCCCACCTTAAATAATTGGATACGGTTTTACATATCTAACCCAATACTTGAGTCTGTATGTTTAGTTCTAAATAATTTTAGGGGAAGTATTTACTAATAACCAATTAAGGACAGTAGTCAAAACTATTTTGTTCACAGGCCAAAAATTTTGGGATGCTGTTGAGTAAAATAGGTGGAGTTAAAGCAAGTAGTTCTCTATCTGAAACACCTCTCTTTGTACTGGTTATTATATCAGTTTGCAGAAATCCTTCAGGCGTTCCAAATATACCTCATTAAAGACATGAAAAAGCTATTATCACCTTTGTAGGAAAAGCCTTCTCTTTGCTCAACATACAGTAATTGGCCTTGCATTTTATATGGGATTCCTTTTGGATTTTCATCATTGCTGTTCATGTTGAACAAATTAATGTTAACAAGAAATAGGCCATGAATCCGCAGAGTTGCCAGTCTAGTTAACTTGCTTTATCCTGGACAGAAATAAATACAAACTTCAAACTTCCTTCACCGTATGTGCCTCTAATTTCTAGAAATGGGTTGACATGCTTCTGTCATATTGGTTTTAACATAATCCTTAGCTGAAGGA
>JABFEA020000038.1:25015632-25026367 GCA_019775915.2 Cyphomyrus plagiostoma
CATGTGATTGGTTGATTAGATAATTGCATTAATGAGAAATTGAACAGGTGTTCCTAATAATCCTTTGGGTGAGTGTAGAAATGGGAACATCAAAGACCATGACCGATGTTTCTCAGGAATTTCTCAGCAGATAATGTGAACAATGAAGGAATGCTGTGGTTCTATAAAGATCAGGCGTTGCTCATAGGTCTTAAGTGCACAATGCAAAACTTTGAGCATTACGCAAAAACAGATGGTGAGGAAGACTGACAGCCTCTCTCTGACTGATGAAATTGCAGCTGATTTATGTCAGATGTCAGTAACAGCAGAACTTGGCACCATATTTCCCGTCAGATGAAAGCTCGAGGTAGGCAAGATTTATCAATCATGTTTCATCTACGTAAAATATTGGCAGGCATTTGATGGCTTCATTGAACTATAGTTCCAGATGCTACAAGGCTAGTTCATCAGCACACAAAGAAAAAGCGACAGGATGTCTTAAAGGCAATGGCCTGTTTCTCTGTGAGAGGCAGGGAAAGGTTTGATCACAAGAAGGTGAGGATCATAGCAGAGATTTTCTATAATGAAGATAAAACATACTGCATTGGGGTCATGAAATTAAAGGCATTTTTATGGAACCTATGCATTTGCCTGGAGTGTAGAGATTCGTACACATACAGATAACACAAGAGTGAGGGCAGGGGTCTGTATGAGATCCTCTTAGGTTTGTGAAGAGATTCGATATGCATCAAGGTGCATCAAAAAGACAATGACTGGTTTTTGGGAAGCACTGATTTATCAACATGCCGTTCAGGAGTGAAAATGCAGTACAAGCATCTAATTGCTGAATGCTGCATGTGGTTACACTGTTACACATTGTACATCTGTGGTGATATTTTAACTAAATTACAATAAGAAATTGTATACTAAAACACTTAAGAAATTTGAATTACATAGTACGGCTGTATATAACAAATGTCAGCATTTCTCCATTTTTTTTCTTAAAAACCATTTTCTGAAACCAAGCCAGTCTAACGACGATTACAAATCTGTGATACATGAATCTGAGATCTTTGGCTGATGCTGCTGATGGTTTGTTTGAAAATCGTTTTTCTTCTGTTTTATTTTACCTGAGAATTTGTGGGCCTGATGCTGAAATAAATTATGTTTACATGTTGCAGCATAGACTCGTGTAATATTTGTTTATTTAATTGTTTATGTCAAACACTGAAGTCTATCGGCAGGACTTAATTATTTGAAATAGCCTACTTTTCAATGAAATATTGTATAAATCTATTGCCTCAATGTCACTCTTCATGTAGCCTATCTGTCTGTGTTTTTAAGTTCAATTATAAATGCCGATAATTTTTGACTGGAATTTCTCCCGTTAGACCGGGGCATTAAAATCTTTCTTCCTATCTATTAGAAACGCTGGCTGACAATTCAGTTTGTGAAATATAAAATACACCTGCTTTGTCGAGCATGGTTTTCAGTACAGGGAATTCTTATGCACATTAAATCCTTTGTAATGTAATGACGTGTGTTTATTGGTTGTGGGAGAGACGTGCATGTGTGTAACAGGGAAATATGTACAGTATGATTTTGTGTTAGATAACCGATTGAAAGGTGTGCAGCATTAATTTTAGTTAAGTTTATGACTGAAAACCCGGGGTATTCATCCAAAAAGTGAAATGAGTATGAATCAAATTTCTACTGCATGTTTGATTTGGTGGTGCTTAAAGAACAACCAGTCAGATCTCACTAAATCAGACTGGTTCGCTCCGGTTTGTTGGTGCTGCTGGGAATTGGTGTTCACTTCAGGAGCATGATGAACAATCATGCCAGTAAGCAAAGCAAGATCTGTGCGCTATTGGAAGTGTCGCCCTGTAGGATCTTAGAACATTAGGAAACAGAAGTGACACAAGACTTCCTTAAGGAGCATTCTTTACAACTTCTTACAGGAGTACCCACATAGTTTCTCTGCTTGGAGTATTTGAAGATCATGTGTGCAGAAATTTGAATAAATGCTTTTTGTGTGTGCTTGACGTCCCTGCAGCCAAACGGGCTAAGGAACACAATCATTGTTTTACCCCATGTCACCTGGGACTTTGTGACAGCTTTCGACTTTCAAGTGTCCTTACTCTGAAACAGCAGTGATTGTGTCTGTAGGCTTTTTAGCATACATTCAGTGTCTCTGAGCAACTCCTCCAGTGCTTCTGCAGACTGCTGTGCCAAAGCTACTTTCCAGCAAGAGATTGGAGGGAAAAAAAAAGTAATGCTAAGAAACATATGCATATATTCAGCCTTGATTTAGCGGGAGAGGTTCGTTTTTCATCTCCTCAGAGCACTTCTTCGTCTCTTTTAACATTTTTTTAAAAAAATGGTAAATCAATACCATGAAAGCAATGCATTCTGCCATAGATAAATATTAAAGCATCTATTAATATAATGAAAATATTAGATATTTTGTGAGGAATTAGGAGGCACAGTTGTTTAAAAGATATTCTTGGAATACAATTAGTGCGTTCATGTGCTAGGTTTCTTGGACCTTCGACCTCCATTAAACCATACCCTGATTTCTAACTAAACAAGTCACCCTGCCAAAGAATTATGGCGCACCATTTCTATGATGTAATCAAAGATGACTTAATAGCTTTGAATCACTGAGTGAATAAAAAGGTGTGGAAAAACATGGATTTTTCTGTGTTCTGGTTCCCACTCCCCATGATGGGCTTACAAATTGGACTTTTTCCTTCACTCAGCCTCGTGCAATGAAAGCTCATGTGCGCGTGTCCTGGGCTTGAGAAAGTCCTGCATTCTGGAGGTGACATTCAGTCTCTCTCACTCCAGCTGAGCGAAAATATTCAAACGATAGTTATATCATCGAGTCATAGTTGCTACAAAGTAGGACAGAACTATTTATTGATTTCAAGTCGAAATCGCGATTCCCAGCAACGCTTTGTTTAAATTTATTACTTAACATAGTCATAGCTTCTGTGATAATTGTTCATGTTTGAGTGTTCTGTGCTAATTTAAAAAGTAATAAATGCATATTGGAAGCAATTCGTATCCTTGCATTACAATATGGGCCAGTTAATATTTTGATGGTATCTCGTGGTAATGCTATGTCATACATTTTAAAACTGTTAGACACACAAAATATATTTGAAACTTAACTTCGGAAAAAATTGTATCACAGATCATATTGTAATATCTGTCAGAAAAATCACGATTAGATATTTTTCCCTTCAGCTCTGTCAAAGTGTAGGACAACTGGAAAATGTCCACCTTCTCTCTGTTGTGTGCCTGTTGTTTCCAGCCATGGAGTAGCTAATCACAGGTGTAATGTGCTGATACTAAGCTTTCAGAACATTGTACTTAAGTGATGCCCCAGCTGGATAGGTAATGTACTAGGTACTGTTTGCTCGTTTACCAAGCAGACCGGGTGCTCTGTATTCAGCGAGAGTGGCATGTCTGGACACTTTTCCAACCTGTCACTTCTCACCATAAGGACGGGGATAAAGGACCACGGTGACCTGACTAACGGAACTGCCCCCTACTGGACAGTGATGAAGAGGCAGAGAGGAGCCACCTAATGTTGAACACTGAGTGTGCACGCTGAGGCCGTTCCTGACTTGCTCTCTTTGTATTAATTTCTAATGCTTTTAACAAGTGGCAAGAACATCACTCAACTCTAAAATACAAGTCTGTCCACAGGCAGCCATTAATTCTTTTTTTTTTTTGTGAGCTTCTCAACTTCTGTGCTCAGCAAATTAGAGTCAGTACTACTCTGAGACTAGTGCTCTATCTATCTGTTTTGCCTTGGCCACCTTCAAAGCTATAAGATTAATGGATCTTGCGTGTGATCACAGGGATTGCTGTTATTTCATACCTGAAACTGGCTTCCCTTCCAATAAAGCGTCAGCAGAATTCTGCACCCTTCACCTAGGGTGACAAATGGCATTTCTGCGCTGGTGAAGGCACTGAAGGATTAAACACAACTTTCCGTGGACAGTTTACATGGAGACAGCTAATCTGTTACAATCTCTGCAGTTTACCCTGAGTAGTTGGGGGTGGGAACATAAAGCTTGGATTATTCCGCACTCATCCTCGCCCCACAGATTGAGAGTAATACTGTGCATATTAAAGGAGATTAATTGCTAATGATTTTCCCAATTGCTCTATTTCCCTCCACGCTGTAGCAATTTAACACACTGTCAGATTTTATTCCCCTTGACTGAAGTGGTACTTTTGAGCTATATATGTGAGCGCCTTTTCATTTTGTGGTTATCTGGAGCAGTGGCCTGGACCCATTTTGTTTTAAGATTTTGTAAAGCAATTTCTGAAAGGTTTACATGTTACTAAAGCAAAATTACGAACCATGGAATAAATTAGCTGGTGAGATAAATGGTGCTGCTCTTTCTCTTTGGGGAAATGCATACAACATGAAATTTGTCTTTTTTGTGCCAGTACATGACCTTAAATGGGTTAGAATATGGGTAAAGATTATAGGGACCATAGAGAGCAGTTCTGTTTGATTCCCAGTTTAAGTGTTGCACATTAACACTCGCCCTCTGGTCCAGTGCTGTCTCTGAGACTGCTGGGCCAGCTAATCACACCCTCTAATGGCCCAATGTTCCAGTGATTTAGAATAACTGTTTCCCCTACACTGGCTGTGCGTGATACGCTGTCTATGTGCCAGTTGTCAATTTCACTTAGCCAGCTATTAATTAAAATATTTAATGCAGGTTGACATAAAAAGTAACTGTGCATCAATGTTTGGGGAAAATATTGTGCGTTTTTCCCATTTCCTACAGAGACTGACTACAGATAATGACCAAAATATGTTATTTATTGAGGGGTGCCCAAACTTTTGCATATGACTATTCCTTAAGATGACACTGCTGCAGTCCTGACGAATTGGCTAGATCTTTTGCCAAACCTACTTGGTATCAGTCTTCTGTAGATAGGCCCAGATCTCTGGAACAGGTGCAGGTACTCTTCCATGCTGATTTCAGGTATACTTTTTAAGATGTGAGGCTGTGTAGGTTTCACCGTTGATAGCTGAGCTGTGCATCTGAGATTTCCTGAAGGGTGATGACACCTAGCGCTTTTTCCTGCTGCTTGGTGGTGAGGTCAGCCTGCTGTTGTCTGTCTCGCACAGTGTTGAGATTTCACCCTGCCCAGCAGCACACGGTCACCTGTGATGGTCGTCACTTCTGATGAGTCTGGGCTCTGTTGTGGAAAATCCTGGCCAGTACCACATGACACGTTTGTCAAATCAGATCAGAGCTTTATTTCTTATAAATTCAAAAAGACGAACACAATAATGATGTTTACCACTGCATACTTAGTCTAAATAAAAGCAAACTGTTATGGGACAATGGGAGTGAGCAAAATATGGAACAATTCAGTACAGAAAATTGTGATTTTTTTTTTTTCCCCCCCTTCCCGTTATATTACTGTTGTTACATTGATTTTACATAAAAGTTTGTCATTATTCTACAGGCTAACGATTTCAGAGTTTGGGTTAGTAGCTTTAAAAAGCCAGATGGACAAATATGCTTTACTAACAAGCCTATAGTTCAGTTTTTTTTTTCGTTCAAAATAGAAGGATTAAGTTGCAGGATTTTGATTTATAACGACATTTTTGTTTAATTTATTATTAGGTTAGCCCTTGCGTACAGACTGTGAAATTCCTTATATTTCATTGGCATTGTGAAACCTGCATACAAAATGACTGTTATTACTTAAAAGTAATCACCTAATTACCTAAAAGTGTGTTTAGATTAGACAGTGTGTTGCATAAAAGTAGTAAATAATTCTTTTCATAAACTCATTTGATGCGTGATATGACCTCATAGCTGGTTTTAAAAAGCTATTGGATAAAGGCAGAAAAATCAGTTAAAGAATCGTGATAAATCCTTTGTGGTTACTGAGGTACATCCATGGGACTGTAAGCTGCTCCCTCTTTTGCCTTCAGAGCAGGCAGAATTTGTCAAGGCGTGATCTCCACACTGTGCACATTGCCGCATGAACGCTGGCCCACGCTGACTCCTCTACTTAACACAGCTGTTGCAAATTAGGTGGTGAATCTCTACACCAAGCAGCTCCTGCACCTCCACCCTGGCTATGAAGTGTTGACCAGGCAGGCCGTGATCCCAAAAGCAGGCCTGCAAATTCTAGGCCTTGGGACACAGAGCCTTATCCTGCTAAAGAAAATGTGCCTGGCAGTTTATGTTCAGATATCCTGTTGTGTTTTGATTGTATTGAGAAACCCAGTTTGTGCCATGAAAACACTCCGCACAATCATGCCACTATCACCATCAGCCCACATTGCTGACACCCAGCAGGATGGATCAGCGGAATCGTGCTGTTTTCATCATATCCTAGTCTTCCTAGCAGCATGAAACAGCTGGAATCAGGAGTCATCATTATGTTCATCATCAGATGATGCTTTTTTCACCCCCCCAGTCCCCTAGTAAGTGTCCTTTAGGTCATTGCAATCACTCTCTATTTTATTTTTCTTGACAGGTGAAGAACTGTTAGGTGATCAGCTTGTGTAGCACATCCATGACAGGGCATGATGAACTGTACATTACGTGTCTGTCAGCGTCAGTCTTGTTGTCTGCTGTTATTCAACCAGCTGAAGCCGCTCAATAAACTGTCAGAGGCATCACTCTGCGATTAACATGCTGCGTCTGACCGAAAGGCTGCTTTTAGCCAGATGTTTTTGCATGGTGAATCAGACTGGTTCTGAAATAGTCATACTGGGGTCTTGTGCCAACTACCATGCTCCATTCAAAGTCACTCAGGCAAAAGCTACCTACTTGCTTTCGCTATAATAGTCTCAGCATGTAATGTTGTCACTGACAGACAGTCCATTTCTGGGAAACAGGAGAGGTGTATTACAAAGTAGCTGTTCGGTATACATTTCAGCCATATGGTCAGATTTATTAAAACAAGAAGTGTGGTAACTTTGTTAAAGTTTGTAATTGAGATTTTTTTGGTTGTCATTGTTGTTTCCAAGGCGGTTGATAAGGGTGAATTCCAGGTGATAATAGTTCCTTTACTAAGTTAAGAAAGAAGTCAAGTCAGCTATGATGTTTAATGTATAGCATCCATTTCAGGATTTATTACATTCATTCTCCCTGGGTTGTGCTGAGAATGTAAACAGCACAACCTCATTGCTCACTTGCTAACTGAAGAGCTATTAGACCTTAATTAGTCACTCGGAATCACATGTATTGGGAACAGATATATACTTGTTTCTTTTTCATTCTTTGTTAGTGGGGAAATAGGAATGTGTGCTGGTTTGTTGCAGGATGCTGTCAATGGGCATATTTCCTTTAAGAAAGTATGTTTTATTGGTATTGGAATCATCGAACATTTCTTTTATGTAAAGTGTAATTATAACAAAACAAGACATTGATTATGTGGGCTCGCCATCTTTTCACAAGACTGCCAGGCCAAAGAACTGTCAATAAACCAGCAGGTGTAAATGTGAATTGTGCAGTCAAGGGGGAAATGAGTGCTGTGGCATCTTCCCTCCTTATGTACAGTGCCTGTGTACTTCTCTTATTCTGCCGATCTCCTGTCACTTATTATTTCCCACAGTATGCAGTCATTTTAAATACTTTCCCTCCCATTATGTTTTTCCAAGTGGTAATTTAAGCTGTCAGTCGACTCATATTTACACCATGAGATTTTGTGATCCGCTGCATTTTGGTCAATTTAGCATTATTACAAGTAAGCCTGGATGCCAGTCATTAAAGTTCCCTTCCAAAGAGTGTTCTCCTTGGTTGGTTTGTCCCTGAACTGTTGAGACTTAAACATCTAAATGCTGGGCTTCCTCTGTGGGGGAGCTTGGGTAGTTAATTTCGGTTTGGATAGTGTCAGCGCAAGAAGAATGAACCAGACATTCCTCTCCAGAGCCTTTATAATTTTCTGCTGGGACCTCATATCCAGGGTGCAGTGGGTGGAAGATTTGGTGCAAGGAGTATTTTTTTTCCAATTAACTTTGTAAACTCAATAACGTGAAAGTGAAGAGTAGATCATGCACAGTCAAGCATTTTTACATTTGCTATCGTATACGAGTCCAGCAAGCAAAATCTTTCTGTGGTCCCATGCTGACCGCCATTTCGCTGTTACAAGGTTTTCAGAGGGGCCTGGCAATTTATCAAGAGGCAGACAACAAATAATAGAAGGAAAAGAAATAGGCTGTTTTTCAGAAGGGAAAAATATTGTACAATGCAGGGATTTCTCATGATAAATTTACAAAAATAGTCTCTCTTTGACTAATTGACACGCATCAAGCTTGTTTATCGGTGTTTAACCAAAGTAGATTAACATTAGCATGGGATCAGTTTAAATGTGCATAGTACAGGGTCTCCAACTCCAGTCCTGGAGAGCTACTATCCAGTAGGCATCCTATCCAACCCGGCTTCTGATGAGCCACACCTGTTCCCAGGTAACTACCAGGGACAGGTGTGCCTCATCAGAAGCCGGGTATGATAGAAAACCTACTGGATAGTAGCTCTCCAGGACCGGAGTTGGAGACCCCTGGCATAGTATATGAATGTTTCTCTTAATCATTTGTTTGTGGCAAATGTTAGTTAATTATTCTGTAACTTGTGTCATTTAATTGGAAGTGCATCAGTTCTACAGATAGCATTGTAATGTTCCTTTTAATTTGTTGTCACTTCTGTTTAATTCTGATTCCAGTTAATGCGTATTCCCTAATATTTATGAATCATTATATGTCAGGATGTTTTCAATGCTAAATTCATTCAGTTTCTTCGGGTCATTAACTTATCCTTTGTTTGTCTTTAATAGTTTTGCCTCCCCCCCTTCTGTTTCCGTCGAACCTCACTCCTCAGGCTTTTATCTCCATGCCCACGTTTCACAGCCTAGTGTACACCTGAAGAGAGTGCTATCACTCCTTTAAAAACCTGCCTGATTTATAGTTAAATCGTTATTAATGGCAGTTCTGCCATAATATTTTACTGCTCGCAAGACTATCATACATTTTTGGTAGTTTTCCAGTATGGTCCATTTACCTTTCTTACAATATTGGTGTTGTAGTAGTACATGTTAGATCCTATTATATGTTCATTCTGCTCCCCACAGATAAATCAAATATCATGTGACTGTTTTAATGGCCCTGTATTTCAGGAAGCTTTCATTCTCATTCTTTGAAATAAGGAAATCAAAGGTAGGCGAAATAAATGGAGTGAAAGACATCCATGTCCGGGAGATACTGAGCTGTTCTCTTATGAAGAATAATGACCAGGCTGTGAAATGGCACCAGATATGTGCAGTTGACTAGTTTGAAGGCATAGCCATGGTGTCACGTAGTTGCTTGAAAATAATAATTCAATTAGTGTCATTCATTTATTATTATTAAATATATTGCATTACATTTAGGATTGCGGTGCCAATTATTAATTTATTGATTATCCTTTAGCAAACATTTTTGACCAATGCGGCATAGAAGCAGGGAAGATGGTACATCGGCAACATCACAGACATTTTTGCTATTTCACACTTCTTAAACTCCTCTGGTGCATAAGTATGCTGTTTGGACTTTTTTTGTGCAGCTTTCACACACAAATATCAATTGAGGGTCGTAGAAAATGTCCCACACACAAGAAAAAATGTAGAGTCCTCATAAATGCCCCCCTCCACACACACAGACACACACACAAACAGAAACGATTGGAGAGTTAACACAAATGTCCCCCGCACACACAGAAATGAATAGTCTACTCACAAATGTCCCACACGCATAGAAATGAATAGAGATTCTTCACAAATGTCCCACGCATACAGAAATGGAGCGTTATCACAAATGTCCCACACATGTATAAATGAATGGAGAGTCCTCATTAATGTCCCACAGACAGGCAAAAAAGGATGGAGAGTCTTCACAAATGTCCCATGGATGGGCAGAAATGAATGGAAAGTCCTATCAAATTTCCCATGTCCCACACACACAGAAACAAATGGAGACCCCATATGCCATACACGTAAATGAATGGAAAGTTCTCAAAAATGTCCCATGGACAGGCCAAAATGAGTGGACAGTCCTGAAAGATCTCCCACCCATGAAGAAATTAATGGAGTCTTCACAAATGTCCCACGGATGGGCAGAAATAAACGGAGAGTCCTCTCAAATGTCCCACCCACAAGTACACTATGAATAGAGAATCTTCACAAATGTCCCACACACAGGCAGAAATGGAGAGTTCTCACAAATGTCCCACACACAGAAATGGAGAGTTGTCATGAAATGTCCCGTGGATGGGAAGAAATGGACATTTGAGAAATCTCAATTCAACACGTGTAAATAAATGGAGAGTCCTCACAAATGTCCCATACATATAGAAATGAATGGACAGTCTTCACGAATGTCCCATGGGCGAACAGAAATGAATGGACAGTCTTCACGAATGTCCCGTGGGCGAACAGAAATGAATGGACAGTCTTCACGAATGTCCCGTGGGCGAACAGAAATGAATGGACAGTCTTCACAAATGTCCCATGGGCGAGCAGAAATGAATGGACAGTCTTCACGAAAGTCCCATGGGCGAGCAGAAATGAATGGACAGTCTTCACGAAAGTCCCATGGGCGAGCCGAAATGAATGGGCAGTCTTCACGAAAGTCCCATGGGCGAGCCGAAATGAATGGGCAGTCTTCACGAAAGTCCCGTGGGCGAGCAGAAATGAATGGGCAGTCTTCACGAAAGTCCCGTGG
>JABFEA020000038.1:25032893-25048045 GCA_019775915.2 Cyphomyrus plagiostoma
AATACACACACACACACACAGTGTGTGTGTGTATATATGTGTCTGTGTGTGTGTATATATATGTATGTATATAAATGTCAAATTGACATGCATTATTCGATCCCTTTGATGTTCGAAGGCCCACCCCCCTTTGCATACCTAAGGAACTTTTTTTTTTTCCCCCTGAGGAACATTTCTAACTGCAGGTGAATTTTTGGAAGTCTATTTGGGCCAGTTACTCATGGATTAAAACATTGGGGTTCATATTTGAGATGCATAAAGGGATTATTGGTGCACATCTTTTTAATTGCCTTTTTGAACTGGATTTGTTGATGCCTCTCTGGATAGCAACCGTACGAAGCTGGTGGTTAATTTGTGTCGTTTTCCCCTGGCGCAGCATCCAGAGCCTTCAGTGAAATCTAACATTAAGCCTAATTGCGGTGAGACTATGCAGTGCTCTAGGAATAAAATTAGCTTTTGGCATAGCCAAAAGTTGCAGTTGTGCCTATTTATTATTTTACTTGATGATTTGATGAATTCGGCTATAGCTAAGATGAGCTGTTGCAGATTGATTGCACATGTTTACTTTTGCTTTGATCATGAAGTAGATGCTGTATTTAATACACTTTATTTACAGAATTCATATCTATTGTACCACATTATTATAGCAATGGTGGTTTAATTTGGGCCTTTTTCACACATCCAATATTCCCTTGCTTGTTTCCAATCAATGGTTTAGAATTTCAAGGCATTTCTGTCCAAGATATAAAATAACAGAATAGAATATTAAGGTTTATTTGAAGCAGACCGTTGCTTCCGTACAGCTCCATTGATAATTTTGAGGGCTAAAGCCAGCATAAGTCTTAAGTGGCAGAACTTCCACCCAGTCATTTGTTTCCTCCCCCTCCTGCGGGGCACCACACCTGCTGGAGCCAGCAGGCAGAAACTGTGAAATTAGCCCCGTGGAAGACTAGCTCCCGCAGTGACCCGCCTGCCCCCCATCTCTACTCTCCCATCCTGTATGTCTGATTTTTATTCCTGGCAGGGTCCATTCATACTCCGGGAAAGAAGAAAAAGTGAAATATTTGCTCTGCATTTTTCCAGCTGTTTCCCTGTTTATTCCCCTACTCTTATTGCACTCTTGATATGCACTCGGGGCATACCCTTTCTGTTAATGTTTTAAATACTAAGCACTTCATATGGAAAATTAGCTGAAAAAATTGTAATGGCCACTGGTTGTTTTCATGGACAAATTACCAGTTTATTATAAGGAATATGTTTCAACTTTTAATGAATTGTGGCTGTGTGTTTACTGTTTTTTTCTGTTTTACTCTTTTCACTGGAACTATTGATAAATTGGCAATATGATTTTGTCTACATACAATTTTGAGGTCTCAAATGCCTCTATTTTTTAGTGAATAAATTAACTTTTCATTTTAGATAATACTGTAGGTTGAGGTAAGCAATTAGGAATACAAGATGGCATTCTGCAATAACCTTTAAAACACACTGTTATCATAAAGACCCATTTTAGATTATTCAGCAAAACGGCTTATTTTCATTGTATTCATATTCTTTTAAGAATAAAGTGTGAAATTTAACTAGATTCTTTATCCACATTTAATTACTGTGTGTGTTTGCACTTTTGAAGGAAAACAATGCAGAATTTATAGGTACAATTCTATATAGAGTACTACTAGCAAATGAATAAATAAAATGAAAGGCTAATGGCTGTATAATACTGGCCTTCACTGCCCGTGTAGTTCAGTCTTCAGGTCCTTGTCAGATATACTATGACATTGATTCAGAAATGACAGCCCAGAAGAATGAATGTGTACTAAATTCAGAAATGACACTTATTACTCTAGTGGAACGTATGCAGTTTTTAGAGTAGTACACAGAAGATTAAAGTTGCTTAAGAGTTAAGAGACTGAAGCAATTATGCATTCATTCATACATATATTGTGTATTCTATTTGCCCTGTTCTTATTGCTCACTTTGTAATGTCATTTAAACAATTTTTTTCTTGTAGTATTTTTATATTGTGTGAAATGTATAGAGCTGTTGTGTTCCTCAAATGACAATGTTATGTGTGATTCCATGATTGTCTCATTTAATTAGTTATTGTAAGAATATGCATGCTTCCTACAGAGTTCCGAAGGGGAAAAAATGTGTCCTTTTATTATCTTGCAGTACAATTTTCGTGTTATTTCACAGAACTTGCAGTACAGGTGTTGCTGGCTATTGTTGAGACATATTAGCTGGTACACAGAGGCTACCACCCTGGTATTCTTGCTTGAAGATGTAGCTTAATTTGTGCTTTGCAGATCAATACTAAAATATTGATTATTTCGATGAAATGAAGTAACACCCCTAGATTTTCTGTATTTCTTTAAGTCAAATTTTTATTAATATTTCAGTGTTTAACTGTTGCATTTAACGTTCAATAGCTGTCTCGCTTACAGTCACAAACGCAGTGCAAGTTTTATTAAATGTGTATAAAAGTATAACATCTCAGAGTTAAATGGTGTGCATTGTCTTCAGTCTAATGCTTAAAGCACACATCACATATCTGTGTAATTTAGTTTTATACTTATTTACTAAAGTATGTCCTTTGTACTTTGAATGGACTCAGTGCAGTTATCAATAGTAATGCAAAAATATTGTGAAATAACACAAAAGTATTGTAACATCTTGCAAAATGACGCCTTAATTTCTTCCCCTCACATTAATATTCTTTCCATGTCCCCATAGGGGCTCCGTAGCTTCCTGGCCACTGATTTCCAGTTGCATATTTAGGAGAAGTGGACTAAGCAGAATTTTAGGATGTTTAGAATTTTTTAGACTGTTTTGGACCTTTGTGTAAAAGCATGGCGATATGAATTGACCGCTTCTAATCTTAGAGAGTCATTCCTCATACTTAGATTCTCTCCAGAAAATAAACAAGATCAAATAAGGATTTAAATTTGTTTTGATGAATTGAAGCTGTTTACTAGAATAGTTCTGTCTCCGTTAGATCCATAGAGTAGCTAGCTGTAATTTGATATGACATATGCAATTTTATTTATAGAAGAGAAGACCCAGTAAGAAAGGTTTAATAGCTTTTTGAGTGGGTTGATCTTTTTAAATATTCAACTTCAATGAAATATAGAACATGACTCTAGGCTGTTTTGAATTTAAAAGTATGCTTCACAAAAGCAGATATGTATATTGAGCTGTTGAAATCTGTTTCTATGTTTCAGGCAAACTTGAGAATAATGGTAGCACTCATCAGACCTGAAGGCATAGAAGACAGGAAGAAATAATTTAACATTTGAAAGAATTTTTTTTCATGTAAAAATTAAAATTTTACTTAATATTAAATGATGTTAGTAATGTGTTTCTTAGACCTCAGGTTTTGTTAGGGTTATTCAGGAGAGTACAGTTCTTAGTTCAGAATACTAGAGGAACCTGCAGAAACATCTCTGGGGTATATTGTACAATGCATAAAGTATTACTGATAGAAGGTGTTATTGTGTCTGCCATTTCTCATCTATTTCATTTGTTCAGTAATTGAAATGATATCATGCTAGCAAGGTGGTCACCAGTCATCATCTGAAGAGCTCATTGGAGGCATGAGGCATTTTACGAGCCCTAAAGCACTGGCAGATAATTTTGGGACCCAAACAAGTCAAAAATAAATAAAACACCTTTCACAACTCTCTGTTTTTGCTAGGTTTTGGTGAATTGATATCATGATCTGCATGTCTGTTACAGCTCCTTTGCATGTTGTTTATTTTTTGCATTTTTTCCACCATTACTTTTCCCTGTGCCTTGGATATGGATTCTTCTAAGGCAGGGATGTCAAACTCCAGTCCTGGGTCGTCGGGGCTTAGTTCTTACCCTGTTCCACTACAAATGACTCCGCTCAAGAGCTGTGCTGCAATTATCACAAAGATTTGAGTCATGTGTGTTAAATGAGGAAAAACCCAAAAATGTGCGGGATTTGGCCCTTCAGGACTGGAGTTTGACACCCCTGTTCTAATGTGTCAGTTATGTTCTGTTGTTTGTGATACTGGATCATTACTTTCGACTTTTGTGTTGTAGTAAGTTTGAAACGTGCAAATTAAGCAATCAGAACAGAGCAGACATGCTCACTCAGTTACACAGCATGTAAATGCGATTAGCATAAAGCAAGAGGGATCACGTGTGACTTTGTGTTCATCACCGAATTGCCAGGGTGAGGATCATCAGTGAAACATGATTGATTAGAGAGCAACTGCTGAGTCCATCCAGCTGATGCTCTATGGCATCATTTTGCACTTCCTCCTCAAGGAACATTGTAGGCAGCACACTCCATGTGTGCCCGAGTTTGTGTGTGGTGTGGGTGGTACAAATGCCAATCAAGAGTCATTATTGCATTCTTCTAGCTGTATGAAATTGGTTAATTGCAAATTTTTTTCTTGGCAATTTGGGTGAAGTTTCTATTAAAATCCATGTTTACCTCTGTGGTTAGCTTGCAGATTATTTTCCCTCCCAGGTTCAGGCAAAACATTAAATTATTTTAATTTGTAATTAGTTTGAAGCGGGGTGTCTTGTAAGCTGTAGCTATAATACACTGTAAGCTCTGGGTTGTCACAACTGTCTTTCACCAGTTATTGTCTAATATTAAATACACTGTTTTACTGGAATATTACAAGCTTTCTGTTTGGCAGCTGTGGATTTTCTATTTTTCTCCACAATTCTGTTTGTAGCACTTGTTGTGGTTGAGTACATAGTTTTTCCTGTGGTAAAAAGAAGAAAATTGGGTGGTCTTTTTCATAATTACTGCTTAGTTGTACACAAAAGTGAGATTGAGTTGGTTTTTGCCAGTTCTTCAATGAGGCTGTTGTATTCTCCTTTTGGAAAGCATACCTCCTTGCATGTAACTGAATCTTAAAGCTGTGATAATTCCTTCCATGTGGATAATCACATGCATGCATACATGGAAAATAAAAGCAAAATTGTCATATATATGCATATCGTATACAGTAATGCAATAAGGTAAGTAAAGCATTGTAGAACCAAATGTGGCTATTAACAAAGGGAATATGTTTCTAATCGGTACTTAGAGGATTTTTGAGGACCTAGAACATTTTATAAAGAATTTAAATGCTTATATGTATTCTGTGTTTATAGCGTGTTTCTGGAGGTCCCCTTTGCTGTAGGGGAGGCAGTTATTAAACACATTTGTTTCCACATATTAGCATTCACTGTTATCACCATGCACTGAATTTAACCTTCATCCCAACCTCCAGTCTACACAAATGTGTGTTTGTTTGCATGATTAACATCTCCGGATGACCAGTCAAGACTACAAAAAGTGTACTGCTTGCTAGTCTAATATAAAAGCCTCAGACGAAATTAAACAATTAGTTGGAAGTTTACAGAGTATTATATTTTAGTGGGCAATGTATCTTGTTGTAGATTGCCAACTCGGTATGTTGTCATCAGTCATTGTATTTCAAAATGCTAATAACTTATTTTATTACATTATCAGCTTTTATTACATTGGGAATGGAATAATTATGTTACTGGCAGATGTAACATTAACGGTACTTATTACATTGACTGATACAGCCCTTTATAAGGAAAACTGGGTATGGATCTTTTTTTCTTTAGTTTTCAGCAGTCTGTAAAAGAGTTCCAATTTCTTGGTAAATGGATTTGTACAATCACTCTCACAACAGCTCTTTCCCATTTTAGATGTTCCTGCAACATTCCAAGCTGAACGCTAACGCTGCCACTCAGTGGGCGTGAATACAGTGACTCTGCCCACTGTGAAATACACTTGCAGACACATATTTATGTTTATATTACAAATCAGTTAGCTGTGATAGACATGTGTAAGTCAATTAAGCTAAATCCATAAGCAAGTCTGCATGTTACTGTGGTGAAGTGTCCATAAATTTAATATAAGGCAAGACATATATATTTTATTAACATTGGAAAAAGTTTAAAACTGCAGTTTATATAAAGGTTGCAAAAGTCAAACGCTTATGGGGACAGAAAATAAAAGATCGTATTCATATGGATGATGTTTTTTCTGCTTATGTTAATGTTAATTATGGATACTTACAAAAGAGTGTGTGTGTATAGCCAGATTACTTCAGCAGATAAGAGAAAGCAAAGTATGTGGATGAGAAAATACAGAGCTAATGAGCGTATCCATGGGGATTTTGGCAAGGGGCATCAAATGTGACAAACAAGACAGGCATGCGGACAAGCAGTAGCTCCACAACAAGGGAAAAAAAATCACGTTAATGAGATTGGTGTGACCCATGCAGGAGTTCCAAGGAAAACAAACTCAAATCAAATTCTGGCACAAATAAGCAATTAGGTCCCTGTTTAAATGATTTTGATACATCTGTAATCGTCCTGAAAACATTTGCATTTATTTCCCCAACGGATTGGTCCTTTTGTGTGCCAATACACAACTTTAATATTAATGAAAAACGTTTTCTTTATTCGGTGATTGTTCTGCGGTAATGTTATTATGTGCATTTAGCTACTCAATAATGGGGTAGATCTTTCCTAACATCCCGTTTCATTTTGGAATAGTCTCCCGATTATTATTTTAGGAGATCTGCAGAGATCACCAATAACTGTAAAATACACATTCATCATGGGCAGCCTGTGGTCAAGAAATGACACCACAGTAAATACCTTCCCCTGTTACCTTTTAATGTTCAAGCTGTTTTTGGTGTGGATTTTCAGTACGGCCATAAAGCACACTGTCATGAATGAGTGCCCCAGACCCATAGTCATTACTGAAGGTATGATAGAACATCTTTTACAGAATAACTGAGAACTTTAAATGTCATGTCAGGTTTGTGGAAGCCATTTTTCCAGTCCACTCAAGGTCACATGAATATGGATTGATTTTTTTTTCCTTTATAAAGCTTAATACCTGCTCAGGGATTGTAATTTATAATGCACATTGGTTTGGCAGTATCGTGATAGAGGCAGTAGTCTAGCCAGACACAATTCAGAAAAGTCAATCAGCCAGATCCCGTTCATCATGGGCCTCCTGCCCCAGCCGGCTGCTGACAATAAGTCAAGATCGCTGACACTTATTAGCAAACCCACTGAAGATAGATCAGCAAGGATGTAAAATGAGCCTAGTGTGAGTGTTTAATAAGAGCTGTAATTTTGCAGCTTTTACACCTGGGAGGGGGAGTGCTAATAGTGAATGCCTAGCACGCTACTTTATCTCAGCAAAGCAGTATGCAATGCTAATTAGTTAATTAAACTAGCAATACCTGTGTCTGCAGCATTTACTCTCCTGATCAGTTTACTTGTGGCCAAACTTAACTGTCTGAATTTTGGATCAAGGTATGCTTCTGTTAGATTGTTTTATTGCTATCCTTTGTTAGCCATTTGCCACTCTACCAGCTGACATCTCCTTGCTTCAACTGCCTGCTTTTTCCTGTCTCCTACAGACACTTGTTTACTTAATGGCTCCCCCACTTTACATGGCCCACTTTCAAAGCTGCTCAGTTTTATATTTAGCTTTGTGAGATCTCCTGTCTCATTTCTCCATATTTCCCCCTCTTTCTCTCTCCCCATCTGCAGAAAACATGAAAGCACCTTTGCAAAGGTCACGGTCTCGGCAGAATATCAATTTCAACTCGACAAGAGCACCCATCGGCAAGGAGCTTAATTACGAGCCTGAGCCTCATTCATCTGCCACCCAGAGTAAAGTGCCTGTGAGAGGGGAGGCCGTCGGTGGAGCCAGCTGGGTAAAGGAGAGGGTACCGGAGACACAGTCCATAGGCTGCTCTCCTAGCATGGAGAGTGATGTTGAGGCCCTTCTGGCCCGATTGAGGGCTCTGTAGTGCAGCACACTCAGGGGACCAAGGCTCCTTCTGCTCCCGTTGTTTTCCTAATCAAACACAGGTTACCAACCTTTCCTGGTAAGTTACCAGAATCCTTTAACTCGCAGTAAAAATGTGGCCTGTGACTATTTCTATAAACAGAGCAGTAATGTCCAGAAGTGTAGTGATTTAACCTTCCTTCAGGATTGACATTGGTTAAAACGAAAGCACCTTGTAATGTTTTAATGCTGTCCTGCATTTGAAATGACTAATTTTCTAATTAGTCTTGCTAGTGTTATACTGGCAGACTGAATTATTGCTTTATCTTACGACAATCCCACAGGATATTCAAAAATTAGTCATTGTTAAGTTTGATTTTAAGGCATGGCAAGCACATTTTGTTCTTTTAAAAATGTCTAATAAATTATATGAATAACTGGGTTTCTGAAACTAGTTATTGTTGTTAAAATGTTACTCTAAAATTACTGCCACAAATTTAAATCAGCCCTGCAGTAATAATTCACAAAAACTGCAAAAAGGACCTTTGTCACATTTAAAATATTATAAGCAACATTCCATTACATTTATGTATCCGATGCTTTTAGCCAAAGCAACATACATTTGAGAAGGCAGGACCTGCCGAACCCTGGGGCAATTGGGGTTAAGGGTCCCACAGTGACATCACTCTGCTGACCATAGGATTTGAACTGGCGTTCTTCCAATCATGTGCATAGGGTCCTAACCCACAGACTGCACACTGTCCTGCAATAATGAATATGCACCTTCCGTATTTGTATTTATCTGGATAGGTTTCATACACTCCAATGTGTGCCTACTATATAATATTTAATCTGCAAAGATACCCTGTAATGTCGCACACATCTTAGTCATCAATGTATTATATGTTACACAACTTTTTTCTGTTACATTTATTATGCATGATATAGAAATTCTAGCCATTACAGTACAGATTTGTGGTACTGTTTCTATATTACACAATCTTGTGTCATAAAGAAAATATCTGCTTTTATTAAAGTGCAAATTTATGTACAACACTTGTATTATAAATATACTCTTTCCATGCTGCTTTTGTGTAAAGTCATCGTGTAATATATAATTTTCATTTAGGTACCGTTTACCACCAATAAGACTTTTTAAAACTACATAATGCCTGTCGGTAAAATGTATTAAAATAGCTTTTAAAATAATAGATAAGGTACATTTTTGTAAGTTTTGGCTTTTTGCACGGGTGATTTCAAAATCTGTTTTTCTCTATCTTAATTTCATTGAATATGTCATTTCCTAAAGTAATCTCAGGCAGGGATAACATTTTTTAATCACTGGTATTTTTAGCAATTGTATATCAGAATCACATCTAATCTGTTACTATCAATGACATAATTTGCAAAACTTGATAACATTTAAGTGTTCATTTGCTTTTCTGTCATGTTTAATCAGTTTATCGCTAAATTAAAAGACCAGTTGTACTTATTTTATGCAATAAAAACAATTGAAAAAAGTTATCCATATGGTGTATGTGTGTGTGTGTTATTTATCTAAAAGAGAAAATCATGTGGAAGGGTTGTGAATGTCAACCACATTGCCCAGATTTGATAATGAAAAGTCCTGCCAACAGTTAAGCTTTACTATAATCATAAATAATTATTTGATGCTACTTTTATTAATTTAAGCAAATGCTCACTCAAGGTTGTGAAGCATTTGTAGGATCATAAGCATTTAACATTTTTGCGAAGGCGCTGGAAAATTGTACAGTGATTGTAGCTCCTGCAGTTTACGAACCTGCAACATCTCAAGTATAATTGCTAGGTAGTTGGAGGGCTTGTTAAATGTCAAAAATAAAGATTAGATTATTAATGGATTATGCACCAAACACTTTACAAGCTTCACTTCATTTGTTGCTTTACTTTAATACATGAGCTGCTCGCTCTCTCCCTGCAGCTCATCAGCTGAGAATCTTTGCAATGGGTGAAGTTCTGGCCTGATGTGTGAGGATCTACATGCACTATATAAATTCTCATATGCTCACGTCGCTTCAGAATCTATGGGGAACCATCTAAATAATCTTGATTGTCTTACAAATATAATATCAGGTTGAAGGGGTGGGACAATGAAATTGAAACATCTGGTTTGAGGTCACTATAATTTATTGTGGCCAATGTTGCATCAATTCGTCTTGGGAATGACAGCTACAACTCCTACACAAAGACGAAAGGGATTTTGAGTCATTGCGGAACAGTGTTCACGTGATGCTGGTGGAAGAAAACGTTTCCTGATTCACTCCATCAAAACACCCCAAAATTGTTCAAAAAAATCTAGATTGGATGACTGCTGGCCACAGGAGATGTTCAGCTTCACTTTCATGTTCATCAAACCACTCTGTCACCAGTCTTGCTGTGTGTATTGGTGCATTATCCTGATGCATGATGCCACCTTCAGGGTACGATGTTTGAACCAGTGGGTGAACATGTCTTCCAGAATGGTTTGGTAGTCCTTGGCAGTGGCAATCTAAAACGAGTGGGCCTATGGAATGCTAGGGGCTTCTCCACACCATAACTATCCCATATGTAGGAAAGACAGTGAAGGTTGATTTATCAATGAGCAATACATGTTTCACATTGTCCACAGCCTAAGAATTTCTCTACTGGCACAATTGAAACCGAAGTTTGGCATTGGCAGGAGTGACTAAAGTTTTGGCTATAGTAGCTCTACCATATTGACCCTGTGGAGACCCAATGAACAGTTTTGGAGGAACGGGAGAGATTAGGTGCACATTTAATTCTGCAGTGAGTTGGGCAGCTGTGGTTTTATGTTTTTTTTGGGACAATCCCTTCATAGAGCTTCCTCTTGTCCACAGTTACTCCTGCTGGATGTGGTCCATCCTTGATGGCGGAATGCCGACATTAACCAAGATACCGTGGCTCTCGATATACCACAGATTTGCTGTCCTGGTCACTGATGTGCCAGCGAGACGAGCACCAGCAGTTTGTCCACATTTGAACACTGATATCTCTCCCATTATGTTGTGTGGATTGTAATATTTTATGTTCAGCTGTTCTGCTAATTCAACCTTCACACTCTGCTGTTACAGATGGAATGTGTAAGCAGTGAAGACTGGCCACCAGGCCGCGCATATATAGGTATGAAAAACACTATTTTAGGCAGTGTTTCACTTTTGTTGTACAGCCCCTGTATATTCATGCTTCCAGGTGTGAAACCCGAACAAAAATATCTGCCAGATTGAACAAAATATCTGGTTTGCACAGAACAGTTTAATGAAAAAAATGGGAAAATTTTTTAAACGCTAGCCGTCCGTCCTCTTTTGCAAGTTCCAAAGAAAAATTATACTAATAATAAAACTCACAAAAGTAAATAAAATATATTTGATGAATGAACATAATTTTCCTGCTATTAAGCTGCTAGCTAACTTCTTCATGCCGTTAAATTTAATTTAGCGCACAGTTACTATTTCTGGATGCTATGTAGATACTACACATCTCAAACAATTGAATGGAACACTTTTTAATCAGAGTATAGTCAATTAAACCTGGGACATTGATCTGGTCAGTTAAGTAGCAGAGAGGGTTGTTAATTAGTTTCAGCTGCTTTGGTGTTAATGAAATTAAGAACGGGTGCACTAGAGGGGCAACAATGAGACGACCTCCAAAGCAGGAATGGTTTAACAGGTGGAAACCACTGACATTTTTCCCTCCTCATTGCTTCCAACTGTTTTTTCACTAGTTTTGCATTTAGCTACAGTACGGTCAGTGTCACTACTGGTAGATTGAGGCGATACCTGGACCCTACAGAGGTTGCGCAGGTAATCCAACCAATGATGGTGCATCAATGTGTGCCATTGCCAGAAGTTTTGCTGTGTCTCCCAGCACAGTCTCAAGGACATGGAAGAGATTCCAGGAGACAGGCAGTAACTCTAGGAGAGCTGGACAGGGCCATAGAAGGTCCTTAATCCATCAGCAGAACCCCAGTATCTGTTCCTTTGTGCAAAGAGGAAGAGGATAAGCACTGCCAGAGCCTTACAAAATGACCTCCAGCAGGATAGTGGTGTGAATGTCTCTGACCAAAGAATCATAAACAGACCTCATGAGGGTAGCCTGAAGACCCGACATCCTCTAGTGGGCCCTGTGTTCACTGCCCGGCACCGTGGAGCTCCATTGGCATTTGCCATAGAATACCAGAATTGGCAGTTCTGTCACTGGCACCCTGTGCTTTTCACAGATGAGAGCAGGTTCACCCTGAGCACATGTGACAAAAGTGAAAGGGTCTGGAGAAGCTGTGGAGAACGTTATGCTGCCTACAACACTGTTCAGCATGACCGTTTTGGTGGTGGGTCGGTGGTGGTCTGGGGAGGCAAATGCATGGAGGGATGCACATTGACTGCCATTAGGTATCGGGATGAAATCCTTTGACCCATTGTCAGACCATACGCTGGTACTATGAATCCTGGGTTTCTCCTGGCCTGCAACAATGCCCAGCCTCTTGTGGCGGGTGTATGCTTGCAGTTCCTGGAGTATGAAGGAATTGATACCATTGACTGGCCCCCCACGCTCACCTGACCTAAATCTCATAGAAATCCTCTGGGACATTATGTTTTGGTCCATCCGCCAGGTTGCACCTCCGACTGTCCAGGAGCTCAGTGATGCCCTGGTCCAGGTCTGGGAGGATCCATCATCTCATTATAGGAGCAAGCCCCAACATTGTCAGGCATGCATGCAAGCGTGTGGGGGCCATATAAACTCAGTACTATTTTGAGTTGCTGCAATAAAATTTCAGCAAAATGGACCAGCCCGCTGCCTCACTTTGACTTTCAGGGTGTATTTTAATTCAGTCCTATGTACGTTAATAATTTTAATTTCCATCAAATGTGGCATCCTTTCCTTTCTAACACATTAGCCAGTCTGTGTCAGTATAGATATCCAGCATGATTTTTTTCCCCATTGAGATCTGATGTGTTTTCAAATTGTTCCTTTATTTTTTTTGAGTATTGTATTTATGTAGGTACAGTGGTACCTCAGTTCTCAAACTCATTAGAACTTGAATTTCTTAAAAGTCGAACCAACTAGTTAGAAAAAAAAATACCTAGAACTCGATCTGAATTTCAGAAGTCAAACCATGAATATCGATCTAAGATAACTTGTACACGTGGGGAAATGAGTCACGTGGCACGTCTCTCAGCGGAAACAAAAGGTAACGCTTCAATAGGCCTGCCAATTCTGGTATTCGATAGCATTGTGCATGTTTACACTAGGTGAATACATATATTTAGATAGTAAAAATACATTCAGACAATGATAGACAGTAACAGTAATTATTATATAATAAAACACATTTTAAAATAAAGATTTCTTATTAATTATTTCAATATTAGTAATAAACCATTAATACATTTAATTATAATAATATTGTCGTGCCGACGGAACGGAGACAAAGATGCAGACGTCAGGGTATCGGGGAATACAGGGTTTAATTTCAGGTAAGGCAGGCAAAACGCAGACGGACAATACAATGACCGGACTGGGGAAACAAACTTAAACGCGGACGAAATACAGAAGACTAATGACAACAACCAGAAACAGCTCTTCACACGAGGATTCCACACGAGATTAACGAGGGGGTGTGGCGCATGGACAATCGGGGGCAGGACACATTGTTTTTTTTAACTTTACACATTGCTTGGATACTTTTACTTTCTTACTTTACAAATGACTGTTTTGATAAATGTGCTTAGATGTGTTTAGTACAGTATATGCTCTTCTTGTTTTATCCAGTTAATTTTGTGTTTAAATGCTAAAAAATAACATATTTAGATAATATTTAGATAAACTGTCCTGTTCCTGTTAAAACTTGTTCTTCGTAGTTATTTTAAGTAATAATGATAATGAACAAATTATTTAGAGGACCTTGCATATATCAGTTTTTGCTCAAACTGCTCTAATTACTAAATCATTACTGTTCATTTGATGTTTTTAGATTTTTGTTGAAGTTTAATAAGATGAGTAGGACTGTAGTTATTTCAGTGATTTAAAAAAAAAAAGGCATATCTATGATTTATTGACTACTAATTAGACTAATTACACATTACAGGCCAATACAAATAGCCCACTTTGGACAAATCTTGAGATTTTTTCTGTTTTCCCCTTCTCCATTTCACATTTTACCCACAGCAACCAATCTGGCTCAAACCGAATCAGTCTATTTAATAAACAAATAATACAATTCACAACATCAGCATCCACTATTAATTAATGAAGAATCACACACAAGAATGAAGAAACACACACAAATGAGCTCCAGGCTCTCCTTCCATAAATGCGGCAAAGAAATATTGGCCTCCTTGTCATAGGCTGTCACAGGAGAACAAAATGCTTGTGTGGCCAGGGAAATTCGCAGGGAAGTGGCAATCTTCCTCTGACCTTTGCTGCGTTGACAAAGACTGGCTGGACCAGGTGGAACTCATGTAATACTAAAATAAAATCCACAGATGACTCTTGAAACTATACATGGCCACGTCACTTTAACTTTATTTGTGCAGCCGGCCAAGGAGAGGGAAGATGGTCCACCCCACTGAAGCAGAAAAGCAGATTGCACTGGGCTTTTTGCTGCAGACTCACAGGGGTGTCCTTCTGCTTTGTGTCACAGTATGTTCACATCTGTAAGACAAGTAGGAGCTCTCTATTTGTATAAAAAAAATGAAAGACCTGCTTTATTTTACGGCGAAGAGAATACAATACTTGTTGGTCTGCAGTGCCAAAAGTCAATCGATCATTCTTATTACAAAAGAAAATTTCTTCTGTTTTTGTTGTGTATAGATGCCCTCTTTATGAACACCTAGGCAAAGTGGGCAGTGGTGTCTTAATGGTTAGGGAAGTGTGCTTGTAATTGATAGATTGCTGGTTCTAATCCCTGACTGACAAAACACCACAGAGGTACCCTGAGCAAGGTAATGCCCCCAAGCACTGCTCCCCGGGTGCTCAATTAGCTCCCCTGCTATGTTACAATGTCACTTATGAGTTTGACGCTGAGGACACATTTTGTTGTTGTGTGCTGTGGCGTGTCAACAATGATCACCAAATTCTTCATCAATATTCTTTAAAAAAAAAAATCCACAGTAAGAGTCATGACATCGTGCATACTGTGAGTTACTCACTTGGCTTTGCTAAACTCCTTAAAAGGCTGCAGTTCTGTGCTATGCTGCTGGATCCGAATTTGCCAGACAGACAGTGCAAAGTAGAGACCTGCACTCCCGCGGGAGTACCGCGGGACCCGCGGGACCCAACGCACCGAGTGCGGCGCGGGACAAGA
>JABFEA020000038.1:25053838-25066419 GCA_019775915.2 Cyphomyrus plagiostoma
CATGTGATTGGTTGATTAGATAATTGCATTAATGAGAAATTGAACAGGTGTTCCTAATAATCCTTTAGGTAAGTGTACATTCTGTACAATGAAACACTATGCTAATTTCTTTGCTACTCTCGGGTCAAAAAAAAAAAAAAACAAGACCCCAGATAAATAACATGCAACTGAACACAGACTAAAGGAAGCAGCAAAATGAACGACAACATTCAGTGAAACGGCTCTTTTTATTCTTTAAGTAGACATATTACTAATCATATCTGCATGTTTCCATGGCGCAAACCCAAACCCATTATAGAAAAAGGCACTCTACATTTCTATGCTCTGTTGTACTTTAATTCACAAAGTAATCAAGTCATAGTATGACTCTTCAATAAGTGTTTTTCATTCTTAATCAAGTAGGTGATTTAATAAAAGGAGATTAAGCTGGCAGAATAATCTGCTAGCTAATTTATATTGTGATCAGGTGTTAAAAGTATCTTTTGCGCCTCCTGTTTTGGTACAATCTACCTTCCAGGTAGTATCACATGTGTATCCAGTGCATACTCCTTTTTTCTCTGCAGGTTTTCTCCTGTGGTTCAGGCATGCAGTTTGATGAACTGGTGTCTCTAAGGCTTCTAAGCTACTCATTGTGTGCGTGTGTGTGACAGTAAGTATTTGCAAAATAGATGTTCTGAGAAATAGTTTACCTAAAAATACAGCACTTTGAAGCTAAACTGAAGTGGTATTTCATAAGACCTTCTAACATAGACCTAACAACGCCCCTGCCTAAAACCTGGCTGTCTGGTATCCTCCACCTTGCTTCATCCCAGAATCTTGCATGTTTTGCCTGCTTCTGGCACACCTTGCATGCTCTCAAGCCTGTCGCTCTGGCCTCATCTCTTCCTGAACGCTCCCCTCTGCTGGCTGCTGAGTGCTGGAACACCAGTATAACATTCCTTTTCCCGCCACATTAGGGTGTGAAATGAACCAAAGATCAACCAGCGCTTTACTGCTTTATTACAGGTATAGGCGAATTAAAAAACATCAGTCATGATTATTTTTTTTTGTGGTTTTACTCCATTATCGCTGATAATGTAGTGATAGGTGATAATGCTTTGCAGTAGGTGTCACAATGGATTGTGGAATCTGTGGTATTTTCATATAGTAATACACTTGAATGTAGACAGAATGTACTTTTAGCGGTAGAGGAGACTCCTATCCTGCTTTGTTGAAAGATAAAAGTGAAAATTGAAAACTGTTCATTAAAATAAAGCTAATTAAATCTTACATTCTACTGAATGCATAATTTTGCAAATCAAACTTCAAAAAGCACATTTTTTCAGTCACCTTTATAACGAACAAACCATATTTTACATACAGTATCCTGATCTGGCTGTATTCCTTTCTGGAACCCAAGGTAATCACCATTCAAGAGATCTTGCTCGACAAATGCTGAAACCATCACTGTAATGTGATGCATCTGTAAAATTGTCTTGGCTGCGTTTGTTTGCTCAGCTAGGAATAGCAGTTTGGGACAGAGCAGAATGAGAAAGGGTGAATGCTCTTTTCTGCATGCTAACAGAGCCAGTCCAGTGACATCGCGGTGCATATGGTGGGCCTATCCTAAGGCGGAGCGGCTGCGCACAAAGATTATCTAGAACTGTCATCTGATACGGGATTCCAGGGCCACTTTGCGGTGAGTCACAAACAACCCCCACCCACAGCCCCCACCATCATCGCATGATTGCATTTGACAGCAGCAGGAACATCACAGCTGGTCAGCAACAGCATAAAAGTGTACAGATGCCAAGTGCATCGACTGCCTCCTCAACAGAGAACACAAGCAGATATGCTAACACTAAATTTCACACGGCTTAGCTGTGTCCCAACCAGGGTCTGCTTTTGTGGTTTTTTCTTGTTTTAGTGCATGAAATTCCAATTCCAATGCATGGGCTGCTCAGCAATGCATGTGAAAACAGCCACAGTCCTAAGTTTACTGATTTCCCAGGCTGCCTATTTGGCGCCTTATACAATAACTGCATAAATGAGTAACCAGTATTATTAGGAAGACATCCTGAACAAAATCACTCCACACATTCTACAACTGAGCATAGTGGTTACCAAACACATACTCAAAATATTATTTTTTTACATTTTAAAATACTGGCATATAATGAAAAAGTCCATGTATGTGTTGTGTGTGTGATTTATATGTTTATCGTGTCCAGTGAAATGTTTTTTTTTGCAATTATTGTGCTATGATTAACTATAGGCTTCCTAGAAAATAATTCCCGGTGAAATTTTACATTTATGTCTTGAAAATGAATAGACTCATTTATGCATAACAGTAGATGACACAGTTTGCACACGAACAATAGATGTACGTGAAGCATCACTACTTATCAATTTCATGCTTAAATACTTTCCATTTGTATGAGAAAACGTGTGTGAGTCATTTAACAAATCGGGTAGTGTAGTTACCCTTAAAGAGCAGATTACTGCACAGGGATTTTAAGCATTTCAGTGGTGCTGCTGACATCATCACTCAGCAGGTCCATGAGAGGTGTGTTGCCTTAGGTAGCAATTACTGCAGCGAGGTAACACTAGAACAGAACTAGAACAATTTGGTATTTGCTCATTTGCTCAGAAGGTATGTTTACTGAATAAGCATTGTTCCTGAGGAAAATTATTAGGAGGCAAATGACCTAGTTGTACCCAGGAATGCCGGCTGGGTTTCCACTAGGGGGCATGATTGAAAATGTTTAATCTGTCGGTTTTTTTCCAGCATATATTTTTCAGCACATTTAGAAGTAAAATCTCGTACTCCAGCAAGTTACAAAAAATACACACCAAACATAATAGAAGCGTATGCAGTAAACCTCAAACCGGAAACTACTGAAAAAAGTACTCTTTATGTTGGGTCAAGAATACATTTCTATATGAAACCTGCTCTTAAATCCTTGACTAGGAAAATAAATAATTCCAAATTTACTCTGTATCTCCAGACTGGACCATTGGGTCACAGGTTTTCTTGTACATTCTGGCTGAGAATCAATTTTATGTATTCGGGATAGGAGGTCTTCTATCTCAGTAGCTTCTGAAAACTGTGTAAATGCTCTTTGAAAGGCTCTTTGCATGCTGCAGAGCCACGGGAAGTTTCAGCCACTCTTTACAAGCCACATGGCACCTTTGTTTGTATGCTGGACAAGAGGCTGCATAGTCATAACAAATGAGAGAGCAGTGTTTGTGGAGCGATTCCTGTTCGTAGGATGTTTACCACTGTGACATGCTAATGCACACCCAGCCATTTGCTCACCTGATTTTGCAGTAAATCGTATTTACAAACGGTGCAAGTGAAATGTCTTTTTATAAGAAGTAATGTAAAATTCTAGTAAGTATATGAAATGCCATTGGAATCTCCATTTTGTTTGACTTTTTTCTGCATTTGGCATGCAGTTGTGGTGTTTGTATGTGTCATTTAGGGCTTTACTGGCTATTGGCTGAATCGTCACAACTGCTTGTAACATTTATTTTTCTCTGTCGTTTTCCATCAGCAGCCTTTGGCCAAGTGGAACCATTTCCCAATGGGAAGGTTCCAGAAAAGGTAGAAGCTGGAAATCTAATCTGCCATGTTATTGAATCAAAGGCTAACATTCTGTGTGCAAACGTGTTGCTTACTGAAATTTGAGCAGTGTTTTCCTTCTGCTTTTCAATTAACATACAGCAAAGCGAGAAAACACAAACAGAAAATGCAAGCGGAGCCATTACACGGTGCAGTCTTACTGTCCGCTGCTCCTGTTCATTGTGAACAGAGCCATTTACAGAGGACTGATGATGTGTCTCTGTGCCAGTCTCTAATCTGCATTCAGTGCTGTTTCACAGCTGTGAAGCTTCATTATTAGCAAAGCGTAGAGGCACAGTTTGAAAAGGGTCTGTCAATTAGCAAAGAATGGTTTGGCAGAGCAGAGGTAGGTCTCAGTCCAGGATCAGACAGCCGTGATTCCTTCAGGGGAGAAGACAGAAAAAATCTGATCCAAACGAGTGGCTAAATGCACTTCCTACAAGTGACATTAAGGACTGTTTTATGATAATATCCTTGCTAAATCTACTTCACTGAAACAGGCAAACTGGCTTTGGCAGGATTTATGTTACTTTAATATGTGTGGAATCTAAACAAGCAAATATGTCTGACGTACAGAAGCCTTTCCAAGTGTATAACCACAGGAGTGGGCCAGGAAGATCTCTGTCCATGCGCTGTAGATTAAATTAAATTGGGTATGAAGGCATGCTCATGACTGTACAGGAAAAGTTATCTTGCCTGTGCAGGACACATTGTATTTACAATGGTATTTATATGTATTGAATTCAGTGTTTGTGAGGTTGATTTGATCTGTTAGTGCTGTAATCTGAGTTACACATATTTATCAGTACAGTAACTATGTTGCTGATTATTTCTTTACCATGTGTCCATCCTTCTTGCAGTTGCTTGTCCTGGTCAGGTTTGGAGGGAAGGACTCTACAGCTAGCAGAGGGTAGTGGTACGACCTGGGTAGCATGCCAGTCCATTGTAGGGCAGCGATGCACCCACACATACACATGGTTGTATTCATATTTTTGTGGGGGCTCTCCATTCATTTCTATGGGAAATTCCTAAGCCCAGTAATGACAGCCTTAATCACTACCCAGGCCTAACCTTAAGCATAAGTAACCAAATATAACATTTTTAGTTCTTTTTTTTATTGCAGTTGATTTTACCCTTGTGGGGACTGACAAAATGGTCCCCCCAGAGTGAAAATAACAGGTTCTAATCACATTTTACACACAGACATATATACACTCACACACACACATATACACATACACACACACTGTGGGCAATTTAAGGATGCCAATTATCTTAGCTGCATGTCAGGAGGAATCTACTATCTTCTATATATTGTTTTGACATAAAACAACAATTTTTATCTTTATCACTTTAAAAATTACTTTCCCCAGCATAACGGATAAATTCCCCCATAAAACAGACACATAACCACGAGTCTCAGAGGAACGCACAGCAACCAAGCCATGAGATTTACTGACTAATAACCCCACTGCACTCCTCAACAAGCCTCTTTTGTGTCTTCTTATTAATTCCACTTTCCCTTTATTGTTTTTGATATTGTAGCCCAAAAGCACAGGGAGGACCAAGCTGCCTGTTAGTATAACACATTATTAAAGGAACAGGAATAGCTTATAGGGCCACAGTAAACTTTCAACATCTGCATCAGGACGTTCAGAGAATTCACTGTGACCCTGTTTCCGTATGGGGTGGAACTGCTGCTTCAGCGCTCCAAGGTTGGGGTTTGAATTCCACCTTCCCTCTGTGCAGTTTGCATGTTCTCCCTGATGCATGGGCTTCCCCCAGTGATACTCACTTGCGCGTAGGCTGACTGGTGCCTCTAAACTGGCCACAGTGTTTGCCATATCCACATACTTCATAGGGCTTTTAGAAGATGGGCAGATATATGTAGGACAGGTTTATTGCTGATATACCAATAAGTGCATATTGCATCACTTTGTTCATAAGTTCATAAAAGACAGAGTATCCATCAAACTCGCGAGCCCAGTCCGGTCGTGAAAAATAAATATTTCGACAGGTATCTAGCCCCTGTTCACAATGGAGTGTCTCCCACATCTTCCAGCCCATTCCCAGTCCTCGCAAGCCCATTCCCAGCCCTTGCTAGCCCATTCCCAGCCCTTTCCCAGCCCGGGCTATTGAGCCATGCAGTTGAGGCAATGGTTCTTGTGCCATTGACAATTTGCTGAGATATCTCTCATCATGTCATCATTATAAATGGATTCTTTTTTTACAGGAGTCATTTTTCTTTTTCCAGCCAAATTAGAGGGTGAGAAAAAATGCAAGTCTTATGTATAGAGGAGGACTTCAAGGAACGAAAACATCAAAAAGGCTTGTGCAATTTAATTGGATGAAAACGGGATCCCATGAGTGTCCAGACTTCAGTGGAATTTGGAGCCACGTTTTAAAAAAACAAACTGTATGAACCTAGTCGATGGAAAAAAATTCAATTGCTACTTGTTTGTCTTTGGGACATTCAGCTCCCATTTTTCAGCATGATCCTGTTGTGATTTATGAGCTTGGGGTGAGGGCAGGGGAGGCAGGGATGTGCCGCTTCCTGAAACCTGCCGCAGCATCCAGTTGGCCACCCGGTATGACTGGCCCCTCCTCCTTTTTGTTTTCTGGCTTGTCCCGGCAAACCACAGATTACGAACAATGGCCTGGTCTCTGGTGAGTTGCCGGTACAGCTGAGTACTCCATCAGGTGTGTCAAAGAAGAAAAGGAGAAAAAAACAAGCAACAGAGAAGATAAAAACCATGACAGTAATCCAGCACAGGTAGTGTTTGGCCCACTGGCATGATTATCGACCTAACAGCTTATCTGGTTGGTAGCACTCTGCAGAAGTACAGTGTTCGCGCTCTCTCTCTCTCTCTCTCTCTCTATATATATATATATATATATATATGTGTGTGTGTGTGTGTGTGTGTGTGTGTGTATTTATATGTGTATATATATATTTATATATATGTGTGTGTGTGTGTGTATTTATATGTATATATATATATTTATATATATATGTGTGTGCGCGTGTGTGTGTGTGTGTGTGTGTACACACACACAGTATATTAGTGTTGTAGTATTTGGGTCCAGGATCATCATCCTGATAAATAATAGCTACGTAGCTAGTTACACTGTGCATTTGCAATTTCTATCACAATGCCCAAAGGTCGCCACTTTTAACTAGCTATTGCAATTAGATCGAGCTAATTTAAAAATGATCATAATCAGATAATATACCATTTTTAACAGGTGGTTGCATTTAGTAGTGCAGATTCACCAGTATTTCCTTTCCATTAGCTTTACAGAAAGCTCAGTTGGGAGGATAAGGAGAATTTGTTAATTTACCCATCAAATGTTCCAGTTGAGCTGAGACATTGGTATTTTCTGTACCGTCGCTCTTTACACTATGTTATTGTTTCACTTCAATAACACTGGAATGACAATGAACCTCATGAGGTTTTTCTATTTGATATGTTTTGTTCCGTTTAGATTTGCTAAGGTTCATTGCAGTTGAATTTCGATTTTCTTATCCCTAAACAGGTAGCAAAATTATATAAATTCTTCGCCATACTGCATGAAAAATCATTTAAAGGTCATCACACAACTCACACAACCGTTTTTCTTTCTGAAACAGATATAAAGAACACCAAATGATTAGTAGGTCCTCATCATTTTTCTTCACGCAGTAAACATGACCACAACCATACTCTGCACACCTAAAATCTAATTTTTCATGAGGATTATACAGATTTTATTTCTTATTAATTGCTTTCTCTTTCTTTGTACAAAAACCCACAATCCAGGTCCCTTCATCCTGTGGGAAGCACCCTGCCTTTGCTGGGACTCTGTCCTGCTCTTAAGGCAATCCTGCTCCAGAAATAAGCTTTACCTCTTGAGTAGTGGTGTGAATTACCACTTAGTCACTACGTCTAAGTATAATTTTTTGATGCATTACTAGTTTGTCTTCTCTCAGACAGTGATTCACTTACAGTACAGGGGGGAATACAAGACTCTGCTGCAAGCATCATGTAACTGAGTCGGTATTTATCCCCCGAGTGGCTGATTGCCCTTGTGGCTATTAAGTCAGGGACAGTGCAAGTACAGCCTGCTGGGATTAGTTAAGGTCAATCTGGTGCATTTACGGCTTTGACTGGAGATCCCAGAGGAAGCCACATCTCCTGTTTCATCGTTACTTTGTCTGCTTTTGACTTTATTAGCTGTGTCCTTAAAAGTGGAACGTAGTTTAATTAATAAAGAAAAGAACAAACTGAGCATAATAATCTATTTCAGTTATTCATATTCCAGTTTGTCTGTCAACCTCATGTTTAAAATTCAGTGCAATTTAAATTTTGATGACTAAGTGTCAGACTGCACAGTTTGGTTTACCCTTTCCACACGCTTGAAAGCAATTAAACTGTTGTTTATTCCCAGCCCAATGGGGACCAGTTTTAGGACATGTTTTTACATTGGTCCGCAAAGAGTCTGCTAGTGAAGGGTGGTCTACGATATTACCGTGCTGCTCTGATTTGAATACTGTTATCAGACTTCTCATTGCTAAATGCCGCATGTTTAAGGACCTTTCGCGTAATTAAGAACTCGTTTTGCTTTCAACCGTTCGTCCTGCTGACAGCATAACTAATTGCAATAGTTGCCCTGGCTCCCATGTGTGCATATTTCAACAAAATCTGCCCTTGAGTACAGCCTGTAGGAGGGGCTGCATTAAATAATCAGTCTCACTGAACCGTTAAAAAGGAAAGTGTCCCTAACATCATTCCTATCATACAAGTAAATTAAATAAAAATAAGGATTTTGCAACCTTTTTGGAGTAGGTGCACAGTCATCTGTTGTGTTTTGGAGGACAAAAACAGGGGAGTGTGTTTCTCTCAGAAATCCATACAGTAGTTGCTAATCCTTGCCCTTGTGTTTTGATGTTGTGTCCATTTGGAGCAGTTGTGGTGGAAGAGCTCAGAATGTATGTCAAGGCCAGGCTGAGAGAATGTCAATCTCACTGCTTTCTCTGTTGTATACATTTTAGTTCTAACGAAAGATAACAGAATTTGACAAAGATCCTTTGGTTCCCCTGACAGTTTGCAGATGGTCACTGGTAATTGTATGGCTTTCTTTTATCTTAGCTGTAAAAGATCACATTGTAAATCTTATACATTGATTTTTTAAAATCCATGTAGCATGACATAAGTGCCAACCTCCATTACACCTTATATATTGACAGTAACAAAGTGGAAAAGCAGATCACTATGGATTCATTTGGAAAATGGCTGGCATTTACTCATGTTAATATTTACTTTTTATAATACAAATTTCATGTTCCTACTGTACTTTTTTGTATTACAAGAGGTGTCTTAGGGTGTTTCCATGCGAGCACTTTTTAATCTCGTTAAAACAGAGGTGTGGATTCAATAATCACACACAAATGCAGACCAAAATTGTACCGATCACACACAGATGCAGTACCAAAATTGTCTTGGTCTGGTCCCAAACAAATGAACCTGATCTGACCAGAATCCGACCCAACTTCCAGGAGTGCTCCGTGAGTTTGAGCTAAATGGCTCCCGTAGCCAGGTGAGCTTTGCATTCTGGGATGTGTGGCAGAGGACATAAACCAGTAGCAGCAGCTAGGCAAAAAAGGAGAAATTAACCAAGGTCATACTTGGTGTAGCAGTGAGATGCATTGCCTTCTTGGAATCTGGCCAGATGGCTACATTGTGTTTGTGTGTGTGTGTGTGTGTGTGTAAAATGTGATAAGAACCTGTTATTTTTATGCTGTTGGGACCATTTTCTCAGTCCCTACACAGGGAAACTCAACTCAACTAAAAAGTCATATTTGGTTACTTTGGTTAAGGTTAGGTCTGGGGAGTGGTTAAGGTGTTTTGCTCATTTTATTGCAAATATATTAAAAATCATTGAGAACTACCTTTGGTAGCTTGGAAGCAGCAAGTGTAAAACATTTCAGGCTACAACCTCATACAAACAAGTAACACCAGAAAAGTAAGACCTTTCATACCTCCAGATTAATGTAAATTACTTGCGGATGTATGAACAACAATACCTCTTGAGTAGGTACAGCACATGTAAGCGACCGTCTTGCAAACGGAGAGCATAAACCCTTCCCTGTGATTATTGTCAGAGTTATCTGGCTTTTACAGCAGCCCATTGGTTGGTTTGTAGCACATGATGAGTCTTGGCCGTCCTGTTGCAGTTTTCTCTCTCAGTACCACTATCAGTATGTACTGACTATGGCTGGTCATGAGCACCCCACAGGCCTTGCCATTTCTGAGATGAATTAAAAACATTTAAGTAATCTTAGTATGAAAAAAAATAATGATGAAAAGTATATATTTAGGTTATGGGCAGAGTGCAGAATATTTTGCATGTTTATCGTTCTATTTCACCAAGGAAACTATCTAATGAATAATTAATTTTTTTTAGGTTCCAAAGGTTTTACAAAAAAGTCCCTGGAGAAGAGCAAGGGTGGACCTAGTCCTGATGGATTCAGTACTATACTGCGAAGCATTTGGGCCAGAACCATGTGCTTTATGGTTGGTCCTGACTGCATCACAAAGGAAATATTTTCTCCACTGAGTGCAGTGGTTCCTATAAGCTACTCAGGTTACAGCAGCACCACTCCTAGGAGCTTCTAACATTTTCCCTTAAAGCTCTACTCCACCTGCTTTTCTTCGCTAATGTCCTCTGAGACAAAATGGCTGGCAACTAATATGATGCAATGTCAAAAAAATTAATTCGGAAAAGAGGTTATTAAATAAGTAGAAGTTTATAAAATGTTAGGCTAGAATGTGTATAAAGAAATCTATCTATCTATCTATCTATCTATCTATCTATCTATCATATGCATTTTTTGTATTTTCACATCTTTTTTTCCCACATATTTAAATGTGTCAGAGACTTCGGCATTTAAATGCATGAAGCTTATATTTGGGCAGCAATGCTGACAGACAGGTGGTCATTTATTGCAGCACAGAGAGTCATAAATAGAATATTTGCTTCAAATAGCTTGTCAAATAAGAAGGTTTGCCTTTTTCTGGCCTTCACATGGCACTGCCTGCTCACTCTGCAGTCCAGGCACTTCAAAGGCTCCCAAACTAAAGGGAATGTCATTTTCGCCAATGTGACGGTTAATTTCTCCACTTAGGTTTTTCCCTCCTTCCCCACTGTATACCAACTGTTTCACTTGCTGAAGTGGGTTAAGCAATGCAGTGCG
This sequence comes from Cyphomyrus plagiostoma, assembly GCA_019775915.2. Taxonomy (NCBI): domain Eukaryota; kingdom Metazoa; phylum Chordata; class Actinopteri; order Osteoglossiformes; family Mormyridae; genus Cyphomyrus; species Cyphomyrus plagiostoma. Next base: position 25,064,677 of record JABFEA020000038.1, read on the forward strand.
CAGTGCCTCGTCTCAGCATCAGTGTGCCTTTTGGCTCTAATGGTGGGGAAGAAAAGGATTTGTTGCCTCTCAGTCTTGAAACAGATTAACTGGCCTCTGAAAATCCACTGCTTTAAACAAAAAGTGTAGCTTTTTTTTCTATCTGTTCTGCTCCAATTTTATTTTGGCTACAGGTCAAAGATAACAGCAGTACACTTGTGGGTTCGGTGAAGCATACATGCTTTATGGCTGCTTCAGCGACCGATGGCAGCAGATCATAATTATAATATTTTGGGTCATCTTGAGTGGACTGGCAAAATGAATGTGGAAAATCAAAAGTCACTCAAACACACCTAAGCTGTCTTTTTAAATGTGCATGGTTCCTGCCTCTGCTGACACAACAGCGTCCCTAATGGACAAAGGTGGTGAGTGATTCCGCACCATAACCTTTATCAGGATACCATTTGTGAGGTTTCATTGAGCCCCTCAGACCTTTGGCAGACATTCACAGCGTGTCCTTTTTGTCCTCTTCTCTGGCTCTTCTTGTGTCTCTGGACATTCAGGATTTCTGTGTTCTCCAAGGATATATTTAGGCATTAAGGGCCTACAGATTATTCTGCTAGATGATAAATAATTTTTGAGAGTTGCTAAATTTACCATATTCAGAAGCTAAAACAAAAGTTGTGTCCTGCAATTACATATATCTATTTGTCACTCCGGAACTCCTATGCAGGTGGGGCAGGTAATACATCACATGCATGCAGGTGCCAAGCAGACAGCTAAGCTGCTGGGCTGAACTTCCAGTGAGTGACCAGGCGGAAGCTGGCACTGGGGCAAGAGCTGAAACATAGCATTGTTAGAAGCTCAGTAAAGTTCGTCAAATAAAAGTCCTCTGTGGGTTTGCTTTATACTAGATCAGTACAAACTGCATGAAAGGATCCAGGGAAGGACTGATGAAGAGAGGGGGCAGGGCAGTGTCAGGCTGAGTTAGTTGAGATGCTCCTGGGAGAGATGATTGGATTGTAGCTCTTTCCACCATCAAGGAACCACACAAAACATACATCTAGAAAGAGACATATCTACTGCTGGGATCACCAGGCAATATTCTCACTTGCTTACTGTAGGGGGCGCAATGGAAAGAACTTCTTATAAGCGTCTCATTGACATGCTGTATTTTAAAGTAGTAATACATGTCCTTCTATAGACTGAAAGCATCAGATTATTTGAATCGTGTGGCTAAATTGCCCAGAGTACATGTGTGCAGTGTTTGGATGTGAGTCCTGCGGTGGGCTGACATCCTGTCCAAGATGCCCCCTGCCTGGTGCCCTATGCTGCCTGGGATTGGCTCCAGGGTCACAGAGACCCTGTGCTGGATGAGCAGTGTGGAAGGTATATGGATAGTTGGCTAGATATTTATAAATTTCAGAAATATATTTGCATGCAGTTATGCGTAAACAGGAGATTAAAGGGAACTGCGTGGATTGTGGGGGCGGTGTGGAAGATGCCGGCTCCTTCTGCATCCTGATTCCTGATTGCTGCGGCATCAAAGAACATTTTAAATTGTGCAAAGCATTTGTGCAGCACTTCCTGCTGAGCTTCAATATCTCATTCCCGGGATCTATGTCAACATCAGCGGGCAACACCAGAAAGCATGCAAATTTAAATCTGAATGCAATCCTTTTTGGGCCCCCCCCCCCGCCCCGGGGGGGGGGGGTGTGGTTGGAGGTTGAGATGAAGGGCGGGTATTGCAGGTGTTGGGTGTGT
>JABFEA020000038.1:25075987-25112128 GCA_019775915.2 Cyphomyrus plagiostoma
CCTGCCTCGTGCCCGTTGCTTCCGGGATAGGCTCCGGACCCCCCGCGACCCAGTAGGATAAGCGGTTTAGAAAATGGGTGGATGGATGGATGGGTATTTCTCTGTTGTGTGCCATGTTCTTCCTGGAAGGTGTTCCAGGCCTCTGAGACTCTATGCTGGGTAAGATGAAGGGTGGATGAACATGGATATACTGAAACACAGGAGATATGAACAGTGGACTCCTATGTCAGTTTGTCTGATTTTATGTTTGTTCACAGTTGAAATATACTTCACTCACCTGCTGGGCAACCATATACCTCTCTGAGAAATCGCTTGACTCCCCGAGAAACCTTAAGACATTTATTAACATGTTACTAATAATAACTCTGGCAGTTTCGCTAATGAATGGATTTATGCATTATTAAATGGTTTTGATGAAGATTCCAAAACAGAATACACAAATACCATTGAAACACACACACACACACACAGTACCTGTTGCATACATATTTTTTCCATTATCTAAAAACTGATTTTGCATGTTCTACAACCATAAATTTGATTTCCCTGTTATAAATTTCAGACTCAAATGCCACTGTAGTATCCGCTAGTAATACTGGACTAGTTTTAACAAAAGTAAATGGACATGTGCTGTTGTTTAAAAAAAAAAAAAAAAAACATGTTGTAAAAACATCAGTCATAATATGTTCCTCTGTTAACTGTGTTGTGGAAAGCTAAGGACATCTGCCGTCTATTCCAAGTGACGAGTAAATTAATTTTGAAACAAGTTTACACCTATAGTCATGCTAATTAAAACACTGTTCTAGATAAAATCCATAGAACATTTTGTTAGCATCATCAGGACTCATAATTATTCATATATAACAACTAAATATTTCTCTAAAGGCCTAATTTTAACCATCAGGCCTTTAATTGGCATTCTGATCTGTAATTTTCTCATAAAAATACACATTTGTAAACTAGTGGAGTGTTACCTCCTATCTTATAAATAGCAATTTATGAGCTGAGTAATATGAAGCCAATAAAAGCATAACTTTATATCATCGACCACTGCTTTCAGAAATATGTACAGCAACTCCTCAGTTTAAGGTAATATTCAGTTTACATTTTTCACTAGGAAAACCAAGGTTCATTACTAAAATTTAGGATTTTCAGACAGATTCTCTCACTATGACATTTTTGCAAGCAAAGAAAAATGTTTCAGCCAAACATTATCTGCATCTGCATCTCTACATTTTTTTTAATTGTTTTTATAATTCTTAAATTAGATTTTCTGCATCTTTGATCCCTCCACTGATAAAAAACCTGCTATAAATTTAATTAATGTTGTGTTAAAGGAAATACCAAGTCACAGAGGGTATATATTGCATAATTAATGTTGGTAATGGAGAGCATTTCTGTGCCAAACCGGGTTAATTCCCTTCAGTGGATGTTCAGTCAGGAACTGCTAAAATTCCTTAGCTTTCTGTATAAAAAAAAGAAGCAAAAACGTGCTTGGAGTGCAATATCACCTCTATCTCTAAATATGATGTTTTCTGGGAGCAGGTGTGAGGCTGAGGCGAGGCGAGGCAGGGAGACTGGATGGAGCAGGCAGCTGTGTAATTGGCATCAAAGGGAAGAGGGCTTGAATGTCTAGATGACTCCCTGGGCTGGAGGACTCAGAGTTAATTAAAAACACTTCGTGGTGGGGCCTTTTCCCCAGTGCTCATGTGTCCTCTGTAGGGGGGCGGAGACAAGGGCAGATAAAAGTAGCAAATAATACATATGACACGGATACAACAGCATGGCTCTCCCCTCTGAAACAGACAGAAAAGTAGCTGTACACAAGGCCAATGTCCACTGCTGTCCTTCTCTTAGCCTTACTGAACCATACTTTTTAAGGTCAACTAGCAGACCGGGAATTACTAGAAATAAGCGAACAGGAACATGGTTATAAAACCATTTTATACCACATTTCACCTTATATTTTCTACCTCACAAAATTCATCTAAAGCCATTGCCCCGTTTCAATGACCTGTTTCAGACAGTCTTTTGGCTAATTCTTGGAATTTATGTATTGTTTTCCCGCAGCAGTTTAACAATTGCCTTCACGTAATAGTATTTGAAAGAGTCTGTTGTCGAAATCAAGTGCTACACTGGTAAAGCTTTTGGAGAACATTTTTCACTTTGAAGCTTCCCTTAAGGTGGAGTATGGGATGGCACATTCACACAGGTGTATGCATGCAGACACACACACACAAAGGAACATTTAGGCAAACCCGTGTCCTGAATCGTAGGTCACAAACACGAAGACCATCGCAAACAAACACTGGGAAAATATGCAATCTTTGAGGAGGCAAATCTGGCATTAAGCATTAATATACCTCCGTGGACGTTCCAGGTGCTACTTCTGCTCATCAATGAATATTTAAAGTCTGTGGTATTATTCATATGTTGTAAGAGCTCAGTCCTGTATGTGGCCGTAATTCCTCATTTCCTGAAGACACATCAGCCTGAATGCCCACAGCAGAAAACATGTAACATAAAGGAAGATAGAGTAATGATTTGGAAAGAGTATCCATTAACATCCAAGCCAACATTTCAAACATCTGCTATTTAAATTTAAATCATTTAGACCTTTTTTTATGATATGCAGCATCAAATATCTCCCTTATCTAAACAAAGATATTTTCCTCAGAAACACCCCGTTCGGGAGTTAATTTCCTTTTTCTTCTCTGCTTTGATCCCACATCTTTTACTCCTCACTCACGGTCACAGCTCAGGTAAGCATTCCTCTTATTGTTACTCAGCTCTGTCAACTGGGAGTATCTCATGAGAAGCAGCCCTGCCTGCCATCATGTCCTTAGCAGTGTGACGGCTTCTCTGCACATTGAGGGGAGCCCTGCATGTGGTATGTTTCTCTTTGCTCCTAAAAAACTGAGATGGGTAGGTGTTTGTAAAGTGACTCCAGAATCTGGCCCTGGATTTGAAGTGTATAATCTGATCTCCAGCTGGGTTATGTAACCTACCTGAAAGAACAGTTTATTTTGTCAACAAAGAATGAGCGGTGCCCCATTGTTCACTTTGATAGTAACGAATGGCGCTGGCCCTCGTGGAGAGTTCTGCCCCATTCCACTTGGCTGCCCTCTCTCTACTCACACAACACGCTAATGCTATATGCCTAATGTTCACTTCAAACCACAGGACACTGGCATGGTTTACCCCACCACTGATTACCATCTGGCAAAAGTAGATTTTGCATCCAAAAACAAAATCATTTGGTGCTAAATGGTGGATTGCACTTTCATAAATAAAATATAAACTACACTGTGTTTAATGGCAACAAAATCAAATTTCCCGAAAGGATTAATAAAGCATTCTGATTCTGATACAGTTGTAAAGCCTTGCGGAAAGAATCCAGATCTTTTCCTAAAATACACAGAAGATGTCACAATAGTAAGGTCGTAACGCATGATACAGATGCAGCAATGTTATTAATGGTAAAACCAGATCAAAAAGGCAGAAATGCAATTAACCAGTAACTAAATGTTAAGTATTGATCCCATGTTCATTCATCATTAATTAATCATGACAGTTAATATATTGCATGGAGAAACCTATAATATTTCATGACTTGTTTTTGAGTGATAAATGAGTTCTGTTTTTTTTTTCCTCTCAAATGGTTTTACCATTATTAACTGATTAGAATGTAATGCATGAAACTAGCAGTAAATAACTAACACTTAGTTGCTGGTTAATTAATGCATTAAGTAAGCATGTCCTACTACATTAGTCCTGTTCCCTCAAGTAAAGTGACCAAATTTAATTTCACGAAAATACACAAACAAAATATTTTCTGCAAATATAAAGTGCCTATTCCTCAAGCAGTAAATTAACTTTTGAATGCAAAGTAATCTATGAAACAAATGACTGGAAAACCAGGAGACATTATTTTTTTTTTCAAGATGTAACAAAGTTAAATATTCATGAATCCGAAATTTAAATATCAGGGTTGGTGGGGTGTAAAACACAGTTAGCTTCTGCACGGACAGTGTATTTGTGTTGGTGTAAAACAGTGGAGTAGGATGATGAAAAACAGGAAGCTGAATTCTAATCTGTTTATTATTGGAAAGTAATCACTGAAATTTAAGTGCTAAAGGACTAACAAACCACATGGAAAATTATGCAGATGAAAAATGAGCATAATAATTAGACAATTAAGAATTCTGAACATTTTGGGGGGGTTGTAAGTGTATGTGAAAATGCATTACTAATTTGTCTATATCACATTTTTTCATTAGAAGTTTTTATTAATTTTTCATGCTAAATGTGTGTATTAGGGGGTATATGAATGTGAATAAAATGTTTCATAATTTAATCGTTAAACAGATTAATTGGAAACATCAACATTTAATGAAAAATATATTTAAAAATAACAGTGAGAAACATAATTTACGTAATTTGCTGTATACACAAAAATGCAATTTGTAATTTTTATAAAATGCTACATGAATAAACACACAGAGCCTCCCCAGGATTTATCCCCTTATAATATGTACATCAATGATCAATTCTCCTAATGGCAGTCTCTTTATGTGTGGTCTTTTTGTGTACAAAATGAAGGCTTATTTCTGTGCTTCAAAGCAAGTCAGCATGTGGGAAAAACACCCTTTGAAAGAAATACTCTTTATGGGGAGAAAAACCTTTTTCCAAATGAGTGATATTGGTCCCCAGCTGACTTTCACAGTGAATCATCTACTCAAAGCTGTCATGTGTTCCAAATTGTATATCTTCTGACACTTCCAACAAAAGGCACAGCACAATGAATGCAAGCTTTTTTTCAATATCTTTGGGACTGCAGCTTAGGATGAAAAAATACATGAAATCTGCTCTGCCTTTAGCAGACGTAATGCAACTTAAATTGCCAGACAACAAAAGACAAGGTGCCTAGAGCATCAACTCAGAGTCGCACACCCATGTAGTGAGAAGGTGATGTGAAATTTGTCATTTTAGACATGACACTTCATAATCAGATAAACGTATGAATACTATAACATATCCAAATGGAGAACCCAAAAGTAAAGCCTTTTCTTGTTATAGGGAACATATTTCATTGTACAGTTATATGCATGCAGGTAGTTACACAAGCAGTGTCTGTAGCACAGCATGAAAAAAGTACTGGATCATAATAAAATAAGGGATAAAAATGATCGTACTGAAAATATCACTGTCATTGCCATTTTACTCCTAAAAGTGACAAGATCCACCTTTTCACCATTTTATATGTGAGTAACAATAATTAATATATTTCGAGAGGAAAATGGCATAAATGGTTATTACGTATATAATTTACTTAGTTCAGTGACTTGTTTTTCTGGTGTGTCTAAGGTAAAGTAGGTTGGCAGGGCAACTGTATTTGTTTCCGGTTTCATGCTGTGAAAACCGTTTTTGTGTACATGTGTTTTTTTTTCAGTTTTGGCATAGAAGTATGTGTTTCCACCATCTGAAGTCAGGAAATTGAGGAAATTCATGTGCCATATGTTATTTCACTGTTGAGAAACATATTCTGATAATTAACATGTTCAAGAACAGGAACGGCTCAAACCAAATAAATAGCTAAATAAATAAATAAACAAATAAATATTCAAACAGCCAAGTGAAGGGAAAAAAAACATAATACCCAGCACGTTTAAGATGTCACTGAAAACAATGGGTGAAAACAGGCCAATACTTTGCATAGTGCTAATTATGAAGCCTATTTATTTAGCTACTTAATAACTTGCTTTTGTCACAACACCTGTGGTTGGTTGTAATTATCAGAAAAACTGTATCTGGGCGGGACCTGCTGTCATATTAGTGAACATGCACTGAGTCCAACTTATATATTAAACTGTTAGTACTGAACACTGTCACAGAGACTGGAGACAGGGGCTATGGCTGTTCCACTGAGGATGTGCGATTTTTCATCTTATGAGTATTTCTACCACCCTAATGCCTCACCAGTTCTCCTCTCCAATAAAAAGTGTTAGTTAAAACTGTTGTTGGACTTAACTGATCAGGTCAGTGCACTCTCCCCACTGAAATCCAAAAATATTCAGTACTGTTCATAGCTTTGCTACCAATAAACACGCCTTTCTCCTACCCTTTTTTAGCTCAGTCTCCTCAGCCTTAGAACACTGATCCCTGAAAAATACAAACAAGCAAAAATCATTTTAAAATCCCCAAAAAGAAGAGCCTTATCTGTGTCTAGGACGTACCAGTATTACTGACGTAACATAACATTTTCTGTTACCTTCCTTGTTTCCCCCGTTAAGGTAATGCATATCTGTTTTAATTATGTACACTATTAGTCACAATAGAGGTGTTCAACCTGTTAGATTTGCCAGTGCACAAAAGTCCACATATACCTATCTACATCATCACTACTACAGCAGTGGAATACTCAGTAGTATAGCAGGTTTACTCATAAGCACAGTGAGGTACATTTCCAAAGAAACATTTACATTACATTATATATTCTCAACGGTGTTCGCTACTGCTACAATCTGATGATCCTCTGAATCCAGGGTAATTTTTCTCATTCTCATTTCATTGTTTATTTGTAACTTTATTCACTCTTGTTCTTAAGCAATGTTCATTGGTTATGTATTACATTTATTTCTTAAATAAGAACACTTAACATAGGCATTATGTGACTTTGGCAATAATAATAACAACAACAACAACAATAATAATAATAATAATAATAACCACAAGAACAATAATAACAATAATAATAATAATAATAATAAAAAATCCATAATCTGTGAACAGCAGTCTTCGATATTTATAGACTTCTGAGGTCACCGCTGAGGGCTGTGAACTTTCAGATACTGCAAGATGACCCTTATTACTGTTGCTGTTAAGGTTACGATCAGCTCTGAGAGTCAGGAGTTCTCCACCCACCTTGCACCTTATACTGGACATTATATCCTATGCAATGATCACATGACTTCCATCTTGTCTTAAACTGGTTGGCAAAGCAGAACAAGAGGCACCAGCTGTAATATCGACCTTTGCCACAACCCCCGTGAAAGACATCGAAAAGAAAAAAGAGTGAAAATGTGCAGTGCCCAGATTCGCGCAATAGAATTTGCTCTTCGATTCGAGACACCTTCAGAAGAAATTCGGAACACGCCCTATTTCTACATCTCTTACTATTGAAACACAGAGGCCAGGGGCCAGATAAATGCTTATTAAATTTGGAAAAAGCGAGACTTAACTTTGCCTGTCATCTTGCTTGATATACTCAAAGTAGAAAATAAAATGTGTACTGATGTCTAAATATGATGCGTGAAGTGAAGGGCCCCACCCTTTTTGGTGAGTGACATTCTTAAAAGAGAGTACAGCGCCTAGGCTGTGGCGTTAGAGGAATGGGCTCAGTGGCAGGCAAGCTGTGTTGAGATTTGTACTCCAGGGATTTTTTGAGCACAAATGCACATAGTGGTTATAAGATAGAGGCCTTGTAGTACCTGCCTCTGTCCATTTCCAGGTCCCTTGGTAGGGGCAATTTTTGAAATGGACTTTGGGGACAGGGAATGGAAATGCTTTTGAATATCCAGTCATCCATCTTCCACATGCTTTTCTTCATGGAAATGACAGTTAAAATGTTCTCATAAACTCAGTTTGCATTTTGTACAAAAGGGTACATTCTGATAAAAGCTACATTTAGGAGTGCAGTGGAGATCAGCGTCTTCTTGTAGATGCAGAATCAATGCCTGCATTTTGAATTTTACAATCACACCTTTTGAATTGGCCCTGCCAAGAAACAATCTTGTTTCGTTCTCAGTTTCCAATTGTTACAACCATTATATCTCCCAAAGGAGAAGATAACTGTGAGGTAGTTCACATACTGTAACTAGCAGAAGCTGGACAGTTTTACTCAGTCATGATATCCCCATGTGACACCAATGCCAGGAAGATTTTTTAAAGCTTTTAAACACCCTGACAGTTTCTCTCTGTTCTTTGTAGGCAAAACAGCAAAGCTAAAATCTGTGTCAAATCATAGTGAAGTGTTTGCTACTTTGTAGTGTCAACTGAAACGAAATGTATCTGGCAAAAAAAGGCTATAGTCTTATTTGCATTGAATCGCCACTTACATATTCATTCCTTTGTAATCCAAGAAAGTGTACGGTTTCTGTAATAATTCACTGTAAAATAATTGCACATAATTCCATTAGAAGTATTAATGTGCTAACTTTTATTATTGTGTAAATGACTGCCATGGGGCACTAATGACCCGGCGGCTTGTTCTGACTGTAATCACGGTAGTGAATACATTTTTATTGTACATTTCTCAGTTTTTGTGTTTTTGGATGTTGATAAATCATTAATATTTTCTCAGTCAAACCTTGCTGAAAAAGTGTATAGGGTTGTTAAAAACCTATAATATGTATTGATGTAATTTAAATATATTTTTCTTAATTTAAATATATATATATTCTTTGCTGTTGTTGAGTTTTGGACCATTGTAGGCCTGTGTTTAAAAAACCTCTTATCTTGTTTGTGTAGTATTCTTTTTAGCATTGGCAATGGTAATACTTTATTATTTTCTTAATTTACTTTCTATGCCTGATTACTTAGTCTTCTCAAAAGTCAATTAATTTTATCATGCATATTGCTTGGACATAGTTTTTCCTTTTTAGAGTCATTTATCCATTTACTGTAACCACTTGTCCTATTTAAGGTCGTGGGGGTCTGGGACCTATTGGCAGAAGACAAGGAACAACCAAGGATAGGGTGTCAACCCATCACAGGGCACATTTACACCTCTGGACAATTTAAGAACTCACAACAACACAGGGAGAACATGCAAACTCCATACAGGGAACCCTGGCAGAGACTTGAACCCAGGTCCCAGAGGTGTGAGGCAATCACTGCACCATCATGCCACCCATTTTAGAATCATTTTAGAACACATTTTAGATAATATGACTAAGAAGTGTGCACTACTTATGTAATATCTAAAAAGGTAGCGACACAATTTCACTGCAAGACAAAAGGGATGAAGAGGAAGATACTGACATCCTCTTTAGCATTGACACCTCCACAATAGTATATACTGACAAAAAGAAATGTCTTCTTCTCCACATTCTTGCTTTGCATCATAAAGCACACTACAGGGGCACCAATGGATAAAGTCAAATTTGCTGGGAGTCTAGGGGCCCTATTCTGCATCTGGCAGAAAGCAGAGTCAGGCGCAATGCTGGTGTCTTAGGTGGCACAAGCCTGACGCAATTGTCATTTTCCTGTCCGGTGCCCACGTCCTTTAAATAGTAAATGTACGCATCGCTATTTTGAGGTAGCAGTAGCAGAAAGCGATCGCTGGACTGGCCAACACTGGCTTGGTCTAAAGTCAATGGTGCAGTATTTCACTGTTATTTAAAGGGTGCATTACCATATGCACCAGTTTAGTGATATGAGTCACATTCACAGAGTACACAAGTGATTGGTTGAAACAAAATCTTGTTTCCACCTTGGCAACCTATGGTAGGCAATAGTAAAGCAAGGGTTAACATTCACAACCTGTAATTCATGACATTTTTCAGGAATAAATATAATATGCAAACATACATATGGAGGCTTGGTTTATATCTATAGAAGATGACAACCTTTATGCACACGGAAATGTTGTGCATCTTATGGAAAACAAATAATCTTGGTAGACACCAACATACTGTATTATGAAAGCAGCATTTTATTTATTTATTTATTCCATCTTCTTTCTTGCAGTGACACACCCAACAACCTTGGCTGAGAGGCCAATCGAGTTTTTTCTTCACTGGAACTAATTAGCAAAATGTCGCTGACAAGTTTAAATCGATTCTTAAGATGAACAGTAAATTGAAACAAATGAGTTTGCCAGAATTGTTAACTATTTCCTCCAAGTTTCATTTTCTTTCCAAGTTGTACTTACATTTTATGAAGTCAGTTTAATTTCCAGAACCTGGGAATGAACTTAAAACCCATGCTTTTTAAACCCACTTCAAAAATAATCAATTGCCCACAACAAGTATTTTTAACAGAGGATATACAGTACAGTATATGTATATAGCATATAGAGCAAATATGTTTGCAGTTTATTAGTAGTAAATCAGCATGCTTCAGACATCCTTTAAAAACACCATCTCTTGCTACATTCTTTGGTTTTGAACCAGGTAGAAAAATAAACAATGGCTTTGATTCCACTGCTGTTAGTGATTGGTTACATTTGCACTGAATGACAAAATGGTTCCGCACACAGTCACAGATAGGAGTTTGCAGTCATGTGAAAGGCGACAACTGAAGTACTAAAAATAAACCATCAGCGTTTGTTTTCTCAAACACCTGCCGGAGCACGTGAGTGTGCTCCGGCTGCCGCCACGCTGACCTCTCCTGAAGGAGCACTGCCACACGGCCCGGTCTTCGTGGCATGAGGATGCAGGCTGGCACGCGGGGGGCGGCTTCTCTCCAGCGCGAGAATCTTGAAACACCTGTGGAATTTCTCATCTCGCTGGGAATGGGGGATGGGGCTCCCATCTGCTTTCCGAAATCTTAATCATATTGCTGTATGGAAAGGCGCCCTTCAATAGCCAGTAATCATCATTCATAGGTTTGGATTGATGCCGATTCCTGAAGCCTCCTGTCCCTGTCAGAATACAATGCCGTGTATCTGTACAGTACATGACACAGGAATCTGCAAACAATAAGGAGCACTACATAACAGATAAAGATTTGAAAGTGAAAAACTGAGTGAAAGTGATTACCAACACACCACAACACAGAGCATGTACGCACACGAACACGCACACGCACACGCACACGCACACAACCATTAGGTCACCATGTTTATTACCACACATATTTATTTTCATTTACCACACAAACTCTAGGATACAAGCAGTTTTCAAAATGAAAAAACACATGGCTTGGGTGAATTCCTTCTGCCATTAAAAGTAAACCTTTATCCCAGATCCTCATACAACCTACACAGTGATAGAGAAACTTTCATTTCTACTGTTTCTTATTCATTTCAAAGGTTATTTCCTTGATAGAAATTCACTAATGACAGAATCCACTAGAATAATAGAATGGATTTTAATTCAAAATGTTCATTCACACACAGATTGACAGGGAATGACTTTCTATACCTATTGACGTTTATAAAGTACAACATCTGCAATTCACAGATTTTAAAAAGGGTTTGTTAAATGTCAAGGGATCTTTAGATTTTTAGAGTTAACATACAGCACATAAAAATGCATTTGTCTTTTTGTGAGATGCCTATTAATGTATGTAAATACATCTGCATATAGAGGATGCACCTTACGACTATAATGCACCATAATGAGACTGCACTTTCTCATTTTAAATTATGTATTTAATAAGTGAGAATAACATCACACACAATTAAAGAGAAGCGTACTATAATGAGACACTTATGGTGTCGAAATCCACAGGATTTATTCATGTCACCTATTTTGTCACCTATTTTGCCAGTACAATATCTTGGTAATAACACATTTAGCATTTTTATGCTGTGCTTTATAACTAGGCAAAACAGTAATTGGCATATCATTTTTTAAAAAAAAGTTATTGTCACCTTCATATTATATAACCACGGTAGTGTTATTTTCAGGCTTCTTTGTAAATGGATGAAAGGTGCTTAAACTCATTTGAAGTTGAGGGTTAAAAATTTTGGCATCATATTTTTAAAGCCTGATTACAAAGAATATGGCTCAATAAAAATTATGCATTCTTCATTGCCATTTAAAATCATCTAAAAATACATAAATAAATAAATATTTCAGTGCAGTACAAGTGATAGCAATAATGAATAATTCTACATGTCTGATTAATATCAAACGGTTTGTTATACTTGAGAATGGTTTGTTACATTTACATTCATCTAGGCTATGGAAAAAAAATGAAAAATCTATGAAGTCCTGTATAATATTATGCAGATACAAAAAAGTAAATTGCAATGCTAATGCAATAGAACAAGTTGTCCAGCCTGCTCCATTTTTAGACGATGTGAAACCATAAGCAAAGTTTGAATTGCACTTGACCTGTTAATAATGCTTCATCAGAATAACGCCAAGCACTCCGCATGTTAGAGTACAGTCAGATATTTTTTTACAAAAACTTTAATCTATTATATAAGTAATGAGTGGTACATTATAAAACCAGCAAAATGAGGCCAAAATTATTCTACATCATATGTCTGGTTGCACATATACAAGATGTATATGTATAAAAAAACATAAATAAATGTGTCATGTATTTTCAAGCATTCTCCCAAAATACTAATGCATGATTAGTGGTGCAATGTTGCTACTAAAATTACCAAATGCCTACCTCTGAGTCTTTCGTCCATCATGCCATCACAATGGGCCCAACACATCCTTTACATTGAGGTCAAAAAAACTGCAAACATATTATTATTACTCATTCTGTTTTATAGAAAGCAGCTATACCATTTCTAAGCTATAGCAGATAAGGTTTGGAAGGAAACAATTCCTGTATTCATTGTTAGAGGGTCATAATTCAGTCCCTTTATTAAATCCTTTAGTTGTCTGGATTATTTTCCTCTTTTTGTGGCCACCAATTAATTTTAATATGGCAAAAGGCACCAGACCTGTACCTGCAGCACCTGCAGATCTGGAGAGGCAGACGGAGGGCTGGAGGGGATATGTTCAATGGGAAGCTAGGTGGAGCACAGCAGAGAGATATTGGGGAGCAGAAGGCTATCATCCCTTGGGTCTTAAACAGGTAGCATGCATGGTAAGAAAGCTGATTGGCCATTGGGCGCGTGCAGCAAGCTGTTCCAAATGCCACTCTTTGTCAACTGAGTTTTGGCCAACACAGTAAGATCATCGTCATCTGCATTCAGTCCCTGACCTCAATGACTTATAGCCCACACACACCTGTCTGTCATGCGGCGAACTTCATTCTGACCAGCCTCTTTCCCATGACTGTTGACTCCCCCATGGTAGGTACCTCCTCTCTTTCTGGAATAGGGAAGGCATACAAAAATATCTGAAAGATGTAGAGCTGCCAGGTTAAGTCACTGGAAAAACGGACACTGGAGGTTGCCAGTTCCCATGAGGATTTGCGTGGTGATAATTGGCTACCCTTAAGCTAGTTATCTTCTGAGGCAAAGCATTGCCCCATCTATTCCACATTCAGCGTGAAAGGAAAGGAGCTTTGATAGAGGAGGTGGACGGATGGGCTAGGGTAGAGCTGGAGGGTGTGGGGGTGTTTCATTCCCTTGCCAATAGTCTTACTGGTGGGAAGGGACTTGCAGTGTTTGAAGCAAGGCCTCCTTGAGTGTGCTGAGCTTCTGTTTGGGCCTTGTCAGCGTCTCCCTGGCAGTAACGCTCTGCCCATTTCCTCCTGCCAATTCAACAAGGACCGGCGGGCGAATTGCATTAGAGAATCCTCAGCCGCAGCAGACATGCAGCCTGGGCTCCAGAATCACCATCACATTCATCTCTAACAGGATCCCTACAACACTGATCTGCAGTTGAGGGAATTTCGAGGGCACATGTGGCAGTGTGGGTTTTGCTGATAAAACAGCAAGGTGTGAAATCTCAGGGAAGCCAGGTGATGGAGATTCACCCGACATTGGCCAAGCAGTCACTACTGTTCCAGCATTTAAAAACTTGGATAGGACTTGATCAATGTTAGTTATGATCTCTTTCTTCCTGTGCCGATATGCTTCGATAGACAGGTCACAAACCGTTTGCCCTTAAGTTACTCTAAACTTTTGGTGATGACATAAATCACAGGCAATATGTTATCGCGGTGAGGAGGATACAGTCATGCCGACTTCTTGTCAGTTCTGCTGTCACTGCCAATAAAACTCACCAACCTATCTGTATAGCTATGAATTTTACCCCAACATTTTCAGATTTTAATGGAAAGCTTCTCAAAAACTCCAATATAATCTGTTAAAAGTGTAAATGCATTTATGCCTTAGGTAAAAACAAATAACCAGAAACTCATAAAAGCAAACTGCAAACTTTTGGGAACATTAATGTCTTTTTATTAAATGAAACACACATTTCAGTTTATCTTCATCTGAGTTTTACACATTTGATGTGTGGGGGGAGGTATATATACAGTAATTACCTACTCTTAAATGCTTACTTTCTCTCAGAAGCTGTTACCAAAGGAGCTGTGTATATTTTTAACATTAATGATTCATAAGCTGAATAGGATTTAATTATTAATTGGTTTCATTAAACAGGACTCCTTTTCACCCAGTCATTCATGAAACCTGTATGGCATGCGGTTTGAGGTTTAATTTTAGCTTAAGGCCAATGAATCTGAATTTTTAAATTAGCTTTAATAAGCCTGACATTCTTTAACTGCTTTCGGGAAATACACCTAACTTGTTGCAGCGCAAATTTTTGGGATTGTGAAGAAGCTAATTTACAGTCTATAATGAGTTATGGTTTTTCCAAAAATACACCCCTCCCTCCTTGGAGGCCCCTGTATACCACTTCATACATATATTATAGATATTGTGTGTTAACTGTTGGTTTAAAAGGGCCCCAACCAAACTGCTCTACAGCCTTGTACCCTATGCTGCCTGCAGTAGACTACAGACACCCTCAAGATTCTATTGGATGATTTACAGGTGTCACAAGTTGTGAGGTGGAATGTTTTCGTATTTGCAGTCAGGAGGAATTCATTATTTAAGATCAATATGTACTTTATTGACCCCAAGGGTTCCATTAGCACCACTGGCAGTAGATACCAGTATAGTATTTACCTTAGTACTGGATATTTTGAGTTTTACTGTATCCTGGAAACAATGTGAGACCCTTATACTGAGTGACAATGGTCAGCTGTCTAAACTACAGAACAGTAATCTACAGATTTCTCTGCACTAAACCAAGCAAAGATAACTGCTGCAAACCCAGCATCTGCACGTTGAATAATAAAAATAAATAAATAAAAAGCAAATGTTCACTTGCGCAAATTTAACTGCAGGGGGGCAAATTAGTACCTCATCATGAGAGGAATGAAAAAGATGCCACAGCAGAAGCAGTGGGGTGGTAATGTCATAGAGAATCGTCTGGTGCTGAGGCACAGTGTACAGTGTACTCTTCCGCAACTCTACTGTCAGTGTGGCCAGGCAGACGGTAACTAGTGCACTTACAAATCTTTCATGAAAGACGATTTTTGGCTTTGTGAGAATTTCGCTTGGCTGTTTGAGTGAGCTTTGTTTCATGATTTAACCTTGCAAAATATTCCACACAATAAGAGAAGATGCAAAAGTGTGAATGCATGGCAAAGTGGGAAAGATAGGAACCACGGAGAAATGAGTGGAACCTATCAGTCTAGGGGTCCAAAAAGCCTAAACCTCAGGACCAGAATTTGGATTATGTCTGCAAATGCAGTATCCTCCTGGTAGAAAGCCTGGCAAACAATATACTATACTATACTATACTATACTATACTATACTATACTATACAGTCCTTTGATTTTGTATCTCACCTTACACCTTTCCAAACTGATGTAACTGCCCTAATTTTTCTAAAGATTTTGATGGAGTGATTAAATCAAGTATGATAAGGTCTCTCACTTAACTCCGAGATGTGGGACTGGTAACCTTGTAAAAATCTATATTAAGGTGTATATTACCAAACAAAACAGAGGCAGCACTTTAAAAGTTCTGGGTACCCCAGATTTAATTTGAGGGTGTGAAAGAAAAAGATACAAAAAATTAAAGCATCAAATACGTTTTGTATTCTAGTAAGCACAAATTAATCCAAAATAACTAAAGGAAGAAAAAACTGGCTAAAGACTCACATTGTGGAATTTATAAAATGCTACAACCTTCTGGACAGATATTCTGCCTAGAGGTAGAAGAACATGTACTACAACAAGTTATTGCCTGATCTTCTGTCCTTATGTTGTAGCTTACAGTCTGTCTGAGTACCTTTTTCACATACACTGTGTAAATGTTACTACTTAAAATACTGTATGTAGTCCCAACTAGTTCCAAACTAAATACGAGACTTTTGGCATTTTTCGTTTTATGATTGCATTCACAGATCCTTGTGGGGACCTGAAAAATGGTCTCCAAAACGTCAAACATGCTTTTATCTCACTTTGGGGCACACACACACAGAAGACCAGTCAAATGTGCAGACATGCCAAGCCACCTATAAGAGAGAGTGATAGTGTTGCATCATATGACCTGGCCACCTGACCTAAACCAGTTGTTTTGGTTGTGGAGGAATTTGATCAGAGAGTGAAGGGAAAGTGGCCAATGAGTGCTCAGCATATATGTGGGACCTCTTTCAGCACAGCTGGAAAAGCATCCCGGGAGACCACCTCATGAAAATGGCATAGAGAAGAAAGCAGGGTCAGCCAGTCTCTGGAGCATGCATTGGGTTTAAGGGCCTTGCTCAGGGGCTCAGTAATGGGGTCACTCTGCTGACCTCAAGGTTTGAACCGACAACCTTCTGAGTCCCTTCTCACAGAGCTGCCACCGCCCTCAACAAATTATTCTTTTTGTTTAATACCATTTTGGTCAGTGCATAATTCCGTATATGCTATTTTCTAATTTCGACGTATAATTATCCTAAAATGTAGAGGACAGTACAATGAATAGTACATGGGTGGGTGTGTGTGTATATATATATATATCCTAACAGTGCACTTCACACCTGCATGAAATGTTCCTCATTCCTTTTGAAGGTCACTTGATGTTATCCTATGCTTCATGAGAAACTTTTGGATAAGTTAATGGTCATCTCTAGCATCAGAAAGGCACTTCTGCCCTTTACGTGGTTGTTTTCTAGTTGTTCGCAGTGTCTTGAACCTGGAAGCAAATGAACACAAGTGCACAAGTGAAAATTTGCCTGGAAGCTATCCTTAAGCCAGTACAGCCATGATTAAACCAGGATTTAAAAATGTAGATGTATTTGAAAGTATAGAGTTGTCTCTTATTTTATTCCACAGCCATGTGTATGTGTCTATGTGTGCACACACATATATACACACACACACCAATCCATTATCTGATGCTTATCTGGGGCTGGATTGCGGGGGCAGTAGTCTACCCAAGGATGGCCAGACCTCCCTCTCACCAGCCACTCCTCCAGGTCCTTTGGGGGAATTCCAAAGCGTTCCCAGGCCAGCCGAGAGACATAATCTCTCCAGTGTGTTCTGGGTCTGCCCCAGGGCCTCCCCCCTGCTTGGATATGCCCGAAACACCTCCCCAGGGAGACATCCAGGAGGCAGCCTACGTAGGTGGCCAACCCTCAGGGGAAACTCATTTCTGCCACTTGTATCCATAATTTCATTCTTTCGGTCACTAGCCAAAGCTTGTGACCATAGTTGAGGGTAGGAATGTAGATTGATGGGTAAATTGATTGCTTTGCCTTCCAGTTCAGCTCTCTCTTCATCACAGCAGACCAGTACAGTGTTTGCAGAACTGCTGACAGGGGTGTAGTACCAAATTTTGGGCCCTGGACCCCAAAATTTTAAGATTTTCTGCTTGATCCAGAGAGTCAGAAAGTGTGAATGTCACACCAGATTTGTGATAGTTCGCAACCCTGAATTCAAATGACCTCCAAGGCATTAGTGTGTGTGATAAATTTGATAGTGATAAAACACACTTGCACAGCCTACCATAGAGCTCTGTTGAGTATTGGCGTTTCTGTACCACATTGTTCATATGCTCCCATCATGTGTTTTTGAGGTTCCATGAAGTCACTTCCTGTACCTTGTAGAATTGATTTTAAAGTTCTCTTGCTATTTTCTAAATGTTTACATGGTCTAGCTCTATCCTACCTCAGTGACATGACTGTAAAGTATTTCCCAGGCAGATCACTCAGATCATCTGAAGGTAATTCACTGATTATTTCTGAAACCTGACTGAGGAGGGAGGAGACAGCTTTTAGTCACTATAGTCCTAAACTCTGGAACTCTCCCCCTGAATACCTGAGAGCTACTGAGTATCTTAGTACATTCGAAACAAGGTTGAAATTACATCACTTCTACATTCCATATAATAACCTACAATAGTCAGTTATATTATTGTTTTATGCATATATTAAAATCAGTTATTTTATTAATTTGTTTTGGAAAATATGGAAGTCATTCCCCCCAGTGAGGTAGGGGCTAGAGTCCCCAGTGAGGTAGAGGCTAGAGTCCCCAGCGAGGTAGGGGCTAGAGTCCCCGGTGAGGTAGGGGCTAGAGTCCCCAGTGAGGTAGAGGCTAGAGTCCCCGGTGAGGTAGGGGCTAGAGTCCCCAGTGAGGTAGAGGCTAGAGTCCCCAGTGAGGTAGGGGCTAGAGTCCCCAGTGAGGTAGAGGCTAGAGTCTGATTGGGGTAGGGGCTTGAGTCCTTTATAGATATAGTGAGATATGTGTGTCCAAAGCTACTGTCATACCCCCCCCCTCCGCCCCCCATTAAAATTGCTGTAACATGGGTTATCAACATCTGGGCCAGAAAAGAAAACTGCATTTGGGTTTGGCTCTAGGAATGAATTGATCTAAACTGCTGATTGAGCAGAAAACAGTTTTAATAAGAATACTCTACAGGTATTGGAATCACACTTGGAAAACAATGAGACAAAAATAGACAACAAAAATCAACAAAAAAACAGCTCCTTGGTAAATGTGTGGATTCCATCACTGGGCCAGTGGGCTACTTCTTATTGACTTTAAAGGTGCTCAGTGGTGTTTGCATTTGCTCCTAATACCAGGTCAAAAAGGCAAGCAGCAGGAAGGGAGACACCCACCCGGAAAGCCCCCCAGCCCGGAAAGACCCACCCCACTCCTTTATCGTTAACCAATCAAAATAAAATAAATGTGAATAAATGATGAAAAATTAATGATCAGAATAGTTTCTAATTGGATGCCTCTTCTTGAAAAAGACAAGGCTTTTAAACTTTGTTTTGTATAAATAAGCAAACAGCAAATGCAAATATATTTTTCCTCAATCTTTGAAACATTGGCATGGAGTTTAGAAATAAGTTATTTCAAAGTCTGTTCGTATATCCTTGGGAGATTAGATTTTTCATTTTAAACATGGGTTACGTGGCTAGAATTTATTTGGAAACAGACTGCATGTGCTGCAGTTTCTCCTGGAATGTGATTAATGTAAGATGAGTTCAATTGTAATTGTTTGTGTGAGGGGTGAGCATGGGGTGACAGGGTCATAACGCTGAAGGGAATTCTTGTGTCATAGCGTACTAGCAGATTTACTTGACAGAAGCACGTCACACAGCAACTCCAAGCAATAAAATATCTTGCTTTCATCTGAAGAAATGATTTAAGTACAACCTTTTGTAGTTAAGGAGAAAGGGCCCAGTTCAATATTATAAACACATTATAGATGACGACAAATCTAGCAACTGCCTGCTCCCTATACTCTGTATAATATCATTGAAGTATCATTCTTTGGCTTCAAGAAAAATTACTTGCTAATTACTTAGCTCTTAAAGCTGGAAAAATAAATTAAATAATCTGTTTTTTTTTCTGGTAAACACACATAATTAGTTCTTTAACCCGCTTGCATGGTTTCTGAAAGTCTGTGTAATACTGCCAAGCTTGATGACAACAAAAACTTTTCATGCGTTTTACACTTGAATGTATACACAGAAACCTTCAGTTTTACAAATTCAGGACAGCGTTATAATTTGAGAGATGAACATCAATGCAAAAATACACAAATAAGGTAAAATGCAAATTTTCCAAGTGTGTAATGGCACCTTATTCTTTTTCTTCATTCATCAATATATCTGCCTTTCACAGTTAGGGCTACTGCAGATAATGAACAAAAGAGCAACAGGACGCAGTCATTTTGAAACATAATCCCAAAACATTACGGTGTCGTCTTAAAAGTGAAAAAAATAAAGAGCTATCCCTAATTGCCTGATTGCCCTACAGCGAAACCAACAGATGGTGATACATTCAAAGAGTCTGTTCTGGGCACTCGGTTCTGCAAAAAATAATTAGCTGAGGAAAATAAGAATTATCGAGCAATGGGGCCCTATCGGGCAATTATATTCAAAGCAATTGAAGAGGTTGGGAAGGGAAGCCACAGGACATATGAGCAGCCCGGATATCCTCAGCATCTCTGCTGTACTGTTACCCAGTCTTCCCTCCCCAGTGCTTGACTTTGTTCAGTATTATCTTACAAAAAGGTCAAAGTTTAATCTCAATATCAGTCACATGGATTGATCCAATTAGTAAAGGGTGCCACCCAGTCTCGTTAATGCCCAAGATGTTGATGTAGGATTTGCCCTGACATTTCACTGACCTTAAATGACATGGCAGACTGGAAGGGGAAACAAGAGGTACTGCATGCATAATTTTTATAGTATTAGTTTGGTAGTAGTATTTTATGGCCAAATCTATATTTTGAGCTCAGACATCTTTTAGAAGGAGGAAATGATGCATTTATTAAATTAAATGACAGTATATTTTAAAAACCAAGGGGGTGTGTCTGCTCAGCAGGATGTGCTGGACCTTCGGGGGCTGGGTCAGGTAGCAGTGCCTCTCTAAGCTGATGCTCGTGTGCTGTGATCTCTCCCTGCAGGATGTGGATTCACTGCGTTGGGTTCTCCGCCTGAAGTGGGGGTGTGAGTGTGTGTGGGGGTGTGAGCGTGTGCATGTGCACCCTGGGATAACAAGTCGAGCAGCATGTCCCCCCCCCATGTACAATATGAACCTCATTAAAAATTTCACCTAGGCCGTATAACACTATTTGGACCCGTGTGTTCAGTGCTGTTATGTTTACTTTAAAGTAATCATGATGTAGCCAAAATATATTTTTTATACATTTTACAAGCTTTGAAATTCTCTCCCTGCTCAATGGACAAATCTGTAAGATACCTGTGAAAAATCTCAGCAATTTATAGTACAGTGGTACCTCAGAACTTGAATTTAATCTTTTCAGAACTCCGGATTGAATCCTAAAAAGTTTGAGTTCTGATCGAATTTTCCCCATAAGAAATAATGGAAAACCAATTAATTGGTTCCCGGCCCCAAAAAATTACACCAAAATATGTTTTTTTTGTTTAGCATTTAAACAAAAAAAGGACAAAACAAGAAAAGCATGTACTGTACTAAATACATCTAAGCACATTTATCAAAACAGTCATTTTTAAAGTAAGAAAATAAATGTATCCAAACAATGTGTAAAGTTAAAAAAAACGATGCGTCATCCCCTGATCGTCTAGTCCTTCTGTGTGCCACGCCCCCTCCCACACCCCGTGTGATCAGCTGTTTCTGGTTGTTGCCATTAGACCTCTGTGTTTAGTGCGTGTTTGTTTCTTTCCCCAGTCTGGTCATTGTATTGTCTGTCTGCGTTTTTCCTGCTTTACCTGTAATTAAACCCCATATTCCCTGATACCCTGATGTCTGTGCCTTTGTCTCCATTCTGTCCCCGCTGGCCATGACAATATTATTATAATTAAATCTATTAATGGTTTATTATTAATATTAAAATAATTCATAAAAAAATCTTTATTTTTAAATGTATTTAAATTATATTATAATTACTGTCTATCATTATCTAAATGTATTTTTACTGTATAAATATATATATTCAGCTAGTGTAAACATGCACGATGCTATCACAGTGAATGCGAGGCTGAGACTGAAGCGTTACCCTTTGTTCCCACTGAGAGACGTGCCGCGTGACTCATTTCCCCGCGTGTACAAGTTAACTTAGGTCGGCGTTCACAGTCTGATTTCCGAGATTCAGATTGAGTTCTTGGTATTTTTTTCGAACTGGCTGGTTGGTTAGACTTTTAAGAAATTAGAGTTCTAATGAGTTCGAGAACTGAGGTACCACTGTACTGAATTTTTAGTGCAAGAAGTATGGTAC
Source organism: Cyphomyrus plagiostoma (assembly GCA_019775915.2). Classification (NCBI taxonomy): domain Eukaryota; kingdom Metazoa; phylum Chordata; class Actinopteri; order Osteoglossiformes; family Mormyridae; genus Cyphomyrus; species Cyphomyrus plagiostoma. The sequence continues at coordinate 25,097,845 of JABFEA020000038.1, forward strand.
CTAGTGCAGTGAAAAAGCCCCCCGAGATAAAAGGGTACATCTATAAACTAACCTGTCCATAGCCTAAACTCCCCTCCCCCAGGTGTAATTTTATACCTGTCCAAATATTACAGTAAAAACATAAATATTCGATACAGTAGTCTATATTTATCCAATCAACTACTAAATAGAAAGTGATGAGAAATACCCTGAATTCTATGAGTCTAGTGATGCAGAAAATATTTTGCTTCACTGAAGTTCCTTTTATCAACCTAAGGGTGGTGCTGTTTTGCCCAATACTTTGTCAGACATTTTTGGTTTCACATGCAGTCCTGTGAAAAAGAAAGTGCACTGTCTTTCAGTTGTCTGGTTTTACGTATCAGGTCATAATAATGAAAAAAAAAATCATCTGGTCCTTAGCAGTTTCCAAAATTTAACCTCAGGTGTAAATTTAGTGATTGTCATTGTTGACAAACCACAGTGAAACAATCGGAATGTGTTCCTAATGTGTTGCACCCGGGAAGCAGTGCTTGGGGGCGGTACTTTTCTCAGGGAACCTCAGTAATGCCTTGCTGGTTGGGGATTCGAACCTACACCCTTTCAATTACAAGTGCGCATACTGATCCATTAAGCCACCACTGTCCACAAAAAAAGCAACACACGTCAGATTCCATGTTATTATTTAAGAAAAATGAAGCCAAAGTGGAGAAGCCATGTGTGGAAAAACACCCTGGCTTGTAGAACCACCTTTAGCAGCAATAACTTGAAGTGATCATTTTCTGTATGACTATCAGTCTCTCACATGACTGTGCACGAATTTTGACCCTCTCTTCTTTACAACGTTGCTTAAGTTCATTGAAGTGTGGACACTCGTTTATACACAGCTCTCTTAAGGTCCCACTACAGCATTTCAGTCAGGTTGAGGTCTGGACTTTGACTGGGACATTGCAACACCGTGATTCTTTTCTTTTTCAGCCACTCTGTTGTAGATTTGCTGGCATACTTAGGATCATTACCCTGTTGCATGAGAAAGTTTTGGCCAAGCTTTATCTGTCTGACCTAAAATTTGTCTCTACAATACTTTGGTTTACAGCGCTCAAGATCGGCATTGCCACACCCACCACACGACAAACCGCCTCTGGGAGGAGAACCTGAAAGCAGACGTGCGGCGGGCGATACCTCAGCGCCACATTAGTTCAAATGGAGTGGAACAACGTAAAGTTTTCTCTAGTGGCTGGAGCTGCAATTCTGCCACCAACTCCCAAATTTTCCAAAGCTGGAGGACCTGCTTGCAGGATTGGATGCAGGTTAAGGTCATAACCAGGATAAAACAACTGCAGGTTAAGGGCCTTGCTCAAGGGTGCAATGGAGTAGAACCACTCCTAGCATTAACAGGATGTGAACCGACAACCTTCCAGGTACCAGCACAGATCTTTGAGGTCCTGTGACTGTAAAACAAGCCCAAATCATCACACTTTCAACACTGTGCTTGACAGTTAGTATGAGGTGTTTGTGCTGATATGCTGCATTTGGTTTTCTCCAAACATGTTGTTATGCATTATAGCCAAATATCTCCACTTTCGTCTTGTCTGTTCCAGAAGTGTTGTGGTTTGTTGAGATGAAACTTTGCAAGCCTAAGTCGTTCTGCTATGTTCTTTTTACAGAAGAGAGGCAAACATTCTCCTGGCAAACATTCCAAACAAGTCATAGTTGTGCAGTCTTTGTGTAGTTGTACTGTCATGCTAACTGAGTCCTATAGAGTCTGATATGTAGCTCTTGGGTTTTTTGTCTGACCGTGGAGTGAATTTACTGGGATGTCCACTCTTGGGAAGATTGGCAACTGTCTTGAATGTTTTCCACTTGTGAATAATGTTTCTCACTGTAAAATGATAGACTTCACATCATTTGGAAATGGCCTTATAACCCATCCCATTTTATGTGATACAAATGTTTTTTCCTTTTACTTTATTTTGGTGAAGCACTACTTCACCTTTTGTCACTGCTGCACACACATTAATCACCATTCAGTGACAGGGATAACCTGCGATCAGCGCACCTCCCCCTGCGTTTCCACTCCCAGGCCGCAGCCGGGAAAATCCTCCCACAGTAACAGAGTCTCCTCTGTCTCCTCCCAGGCCAGACTGTCGCAGTCGTCCTCAAACTCACTCTCCCGCCTTTTAAAAAAAACAGAACAAAACACCAACCTCAGATCCCACCCGAGGGAATATGATAGCTTCGATACAGATAGAGCCTGAAAGCCATACCCCTATTTGTGTTCACTGAATTATTCCTGATCAGTCAAAAACACTGAGTTATACAAACAATTACAGGTATAAATATATTTTTCATTTTTGTATGACTGGTGCCTAGGGTCAGTACACTAAAAAGAAAAACAGAATAGATATATTCTATTCATCCCCTCAGAGAAACCTGTCTTGTTCTCCATGAGACACATGAATATAGGTGAGAGTAAGTTTACGGGTCATACTGCGAGTTCAGCCAGTATGCGGCACCCCGGGAGCAATTAGAGGTTAAGGGTCTTGCTCGGTGCACCAACAGCGGCATCACTATTCCGACCACAGTATTTCAGCCACTGATCTTCTGGTCACAGGCCTAACCCTAAGCCACATACTGGCTCATTAATCTGAGGAATCACAGTCTTCCACAGACAGTATACTATTATTCAAGGATTTATCGTCACTCACAATTGATTCAGCATCCTCTGCATTTCCTCGTTGATCTGATTGGCCGAGGAGGGGTCTTCCCTGGCTCCACCCCCCTCGCTCTCAGAGGCGCTTGTCAGGTCATCCGCCTCACTGGCAGTCGCAGTGGTGGGTGGGGGAGCATGTCTGCGGGGGCGCCTGTTCGCGGTTGAAGGTGAGGTCGGCACCTACACGAGTGGATGAGGAGGGTAAGGCTGAGGGGAGGAGAACATGGGGGTGGGATGAAGCCACTGGGGCATCAGAATCAGAGGCTACCTGGAACATCTTGATCATGTCCTCACAATTCCTCTGCTGGGCAACGTCGCACAGCCGGGCAGTGATGTCAATTCGGCGACAGATGTCCATGTCCACCTTCATAGCCTTCTCCTGGATCTTACTGTCAAGCTCAGACAGATTCTGACAGACACAAGGGGACCAGTCACTTACACGGTTCACCCGAGTCAACTAAGAAGGGCAGAGGAGGCTCCACATACCAAATATTACAAGAATCATCACAAATGTATATCAGTTATAATCCAAGACATGGTAACATTTTTATGTAGCAGATGTTTTATCCAAAGAGAAAAGCAGGCTCAGCCAGTCCCTGGTGCAGTCAGGGTTAAAGGTCTTGCTCTAGGAACCAATGGTGAAATCAACCATAAGATTTGATCCGACAACCATGTGATCGCAAAGACTGTGTCCTAACCTACACACTGTCCCCTAATATATGCTTAATATGCGCTCTTATACAGATCTTCCAACCCTGTCAACAGGAAGTGTTCAGAATCAATCCTGGATTCAGATGAGCAGTGTACTTCCTACAATTACTGATTACTACCCAGTAGCACACTACACTTGACTAGGGGTGGGAGATATGACCTCAAATTATTATCACAGTATTTTTCCACTTTTGGACGGTGATGGTATTATATCGTGGTTATTTTATGGGAAGAGTAGCATGTCCCTTCATGTAAATTTTTAAAATATTTTATAATATATTAAGTACACTTTAAGATGGGTCTGGGTGGTTGTATTTCAAAAAGACATAAAATGTGTAATGTTTTCTCATATTTGTTTTAAAATTGTCAGAGCAACTGTTTGACTGCTTCAGCCGAAAACAGTGCATTTTACAGTTCATTTCAAATAAAACACAGGGTTGCCAGCTTCGGTTAGTTGGCTGGAGAGAAATTTTCAATTCGAGACAAGTCTGCACACACACGCAAAGGCATTAACATGTACGTAACCATTTTATTACCTTCTAAAAAGTCAGTAGGGTTTGCAAGCTACTCCAAAACTTTTTCGGTAAGATTTCTAGCGTGAGCATGAGTTTGAAAGCCTGAGTGGCTTTCAATGAGTGGCTTTAGATGTGTGACAATTGGCAACCCTGAAAATGTACGTTTTTTGTTTCACATGAGTTTATTTGTATAAAAATTGTATTTTATACAGTTGTTTGACAAATCTTTGACAGACATGAAATCACCAATTATGTACATCCATTTATCCAGCATTTTATAAAATTGCCACGTTTGAAAACTTTTCAGCTGTAGAATTTCAGGGCAGAGCAGCCACTCTGTTAGGAACTTTGTTAGATTCACTGCTGTTATTAACACTAATGGCACATTAGCGCAGACAAATGGGCTGCACGCGCCGACGTAAGTCTTACTTGGAGTTAGAGTTTGACGTTCATTGATGTGGGAAACAGGCGGTTATATAATTGTATAATTAAAATGCTGAATTCTCGCAGTGTTAACGGTATAGTGTAAATCCATATCTTGGCGGACAATCACACCGGTAATGACTTGACTGTGACATTAGTGTACCACCTATCCCTACACCTGACATTCACATGACTGCCTGCCTTCCACAGCCATGCATCCAATATCAAACATATTATAAATATTAGGTACACAAGCAACACAGATACACAAAGTGTCCCCTACATTTCTGAGAGAGCATTCAGTATGCTGAGGAGGCTTTACCAAATAACAGGCCTGAGAACACAAAGAAGCCCCAAAAACAATCTCCTTCTGTAAGCTTAGAGTTTAGAATTCCTGCTTCTAGTAAACACCGATGAGGTGACCACAGGGTAGCAATGAAACTGAAAATAAATGGATTTATTTGGCCTAAGGTTGGAGACATCTATGTCCTGAGGCCATTAAAGGCATTTCATACTTCCCTTGGCAACTATGAGTGTGAAGCTAAGTGTTTTTGCCCACAATAACCAGTGCTGAAAAAAAGTCATGCATATATCACAGTCAAACACTGTAAACTAATGCCGTTATACAAGCTGACACACGATTAAAAATACCTTCAGAAATATTCATCACCAATCCAGAGCTTTCCCATAAGATATCACATCTTAAAATGTCTTGAAGCAACTTTTCACCTTTAGGGCATAATTTTTTTAGACGTCACACTGAAAACAACTATAGGAATATAATGACCCCCATTCTGATGCAGACAACCTTAAATTTAGTCAGATTTAAACTAATGGAGATTTGTCAAGCAGAAATAAAGGCAATTTATGCAGATTTCACAAATAAAATACCATTTCAAATGTATTTCATTCAAAAGACCAATATTACCAGTGAGTGGACCAAAAAAAGATGAGCACTGCTACTTAAATCCCTGACGTTATAATTTTTTAAGAAATGGGTCAACAGAAGAGCCTAAAGGGACAACAAAGCCAAACACGGCAAGTTCTGACAGGACAGAGACGCCGAAAACAGCACAAGCACAGACAATCCCTCCCAAAATCAGCTCCAGCTCCAGAGTTCATCCCTCTCAGAGATGCAGGAGACTGAAATCACTGAAGTGGGAAGATGGATGAAAATATGATTTACTTGGCCGGGCTGCAGGGTTTGGGGCAGGTGGTGGGTATTCATGGAAATGCAGCGCGTGTCGCGCTGAGAGTGAAGGGGCCGATCAGCGGCAGAGACTCACGTTACTCATGAGCCCCTTGAAGAGGACGAGCTCTGCCTTCAGCTGCTGCACCCGCAACGCCAACTCATCTTGGCTGGACTCGCTCTCCTGCAGGTCCTGCAGGGGGCGACAGGCACGAGAGATGCATCGAAGCCGGGCCGCGACAGGGCGGCGCTGTTGCAGAGACGGGACAGAGTGGCTTGGAGGAAATCCAGGCAGTCAGGGTCACTTTGGAAATAATGCGCCCGCAAGCTCGTCCAGTAGCTTTGGACGGGATGGGAGTTTCAAAGGTGATGAGCCAGGCAGCTTTGGGCCTGCAATCTTAGCTGGATTCTAGCTGGTGTGTTTCCAATCTTACGTTGGACTGCCTACACTAAAACCAAACAAGCCCTTATCCAGCAAGCCTTCGCGTCTAAAGTATTTAACACACAATTATCCCCGAGTAGCAAAACCAGAAATGGCAGGGGCATGCAAGTATGCAAAGCTTCCTAAACTGAAGTACTGTTCTATCATAAAATAAGGCCCTTTCCCTCCACAGGAACTTTTTTCAAGAAGCAGGAATTATTTACGAATTCTGGAATTTCTGTAACATTCCTACTGTAGGAACTTGGTCCGATTCTAGTTCCTGGTCCTATTTTATTCCCTACTCCAGGGACTCTACCCCCAAAGTATTCTTTGCTCGACCAGCAAATACTTGGGGAGGGGCTTATAGCGATAATCTTTGCTGACCTTTGTTGTCCACGAGCAAAGATACCAACTTGGAAGTTTGGGTCAGAAAGACAGAAGTAGTGGAGCAAAAACGGAGCAAATACATCTCAAATACTTTAACTGTTTTAATGAATACCATTTATTTTTATTTGCATATTTATCTCCATATTTTTGCTTCAGAAAGTTTTATCTCCACAATTCAACATAAAAATCGTCTTCTCTTTTGTGCGCTGGCTTTCTTTTCATATGCGTCTGTTTATCTACAAGATCTATGAGATTTTTATTTGCCATTTGTGTATAAAACCAACATTTCAGGCACATTGGAATTCTCGTGCAGAGCTCTCTCATAGTCAAGGAAATAAAACACATTTACAGAAAACAGATGGTAATATCTTCACAAAAAGAAAGAAATTTAAATATAAGTACTGATCAAGAACGAACTATGAAAGAGCTTATAAATACAATAAGTATGTACTATAATAGATGTACATTATAGTGATGCACAGATGTGTATATGTTGACTGAAGACCAATATATTTTTGTATAATACAGGCAATATCAATACAACTAGCTAACCTTCAAGACTTGCCAAACATAGAGGCTGACGGTAAAACTTGCCAGCATCGATAAGCGGGATGACGTTGCATGTTTTTTTATTCTGCGGTAAATGAAAGATCGATCTGCAGGCTGTATTTCATAATGAATTATAAACATGTCCCAAGCCAGTACTCTGAGCTTGTGTTGTCACCTCTTCCAAGTGGTGAACGAGCCAATAAAATCCCTCATTGTCCACCAAGGAAAATGGCTTATCCAATGGAATCAAATCCTTGTTTCAGTAGTTGGGTCTTTGGTGCTGCAAACTTTGAATACTGATAAAGTTTAAATATCAGGCAGCAATATCAGCAAAGACTGACATATCGAACCGATGCAAAAATCTTTCAACGAATACCGGCCAATACCACTACTTCAGGCATCTCTCGTACAAATTCTAATAAAAATATATAGAACAATATCTAGCAAAATGAGTTGTTCATTCTCTACTGGTTTGGAGCAGTAGTGTACTTTCCCCTAATTTTAACCTACAACCTTCTGGCATCTCTCATGCATATTTAGGATAAAGGTCACAATGTGATGGGAATGTGACACACAAAAGTCCAAACAGCTCGGGAACTCGGAACCAAGAACCAACTTTCTGAACTTTGCCGAGGACAAACCTAAAGCAATCGGTCTGCAGTAATGACCACAAGAATTGACCACTTTTGAAATGGTAGTTAATGTACCAACATCCAAAACTGTAAAACCTACAGTGTCCAGATTACATAGTTGCTAAAGATAATTTCAAATAATTCACTACTTAAATAGTAACACACAATAAATGTCTTGTTTACACAACTGCAATGCTAACATTACACTGTATCCTTGCAATCCCAAAAAAGCTGTTGGACACCAGACTGAGAACAGGAGGTAAAGTAATTCAATAGAAATATACAAACAGTCAAGCTGGCAGTAGGTACCGCAAGATCAAGGCTTTAGGATTTAGACACATAAGAAGCAGGATAGCTCTGTTACTCTGGCTTTAAAAACTGGGAAGAGCAGTTAATGGTCTTGGAAGCAGGCGAGTTTAAGCAGGCAGTTTTGGACAGATGCTGTCACGAAAATACAGGTATGCAAAGCTCTCCAAAGGGTGAGCATGGGGCAGTGTGCGGAGTGGAGCGAAAGCCCCTGTCCTCTCACCTCCTGCAGCTCCGAGACCTTCCCCTGGAGATCCACCCGCATTGTGTACTCCTCTTCCCATCTATGGAGAACCGGGGGGGACAAAAACAGTGTGTTGAAAATGTAAAGAGGATCAAAGTATCCACACAAGAAAACAAATTCAACTCTGAATTACTCCTAATCAATACTCATTGCTGGTTAATTAATAAGTTAATTAATGTGAGACAAATGTTTTCAAAAATTTAATTGAGACCACCCTGTATTACATTATGACTCAAAAAAGGTGTACAGTGCAATTCCAGTAATGCAGAATGTCATAAAAAAGTCACACCTTTCACAAATCACATATTGTATTATGTAGGAACCAGATAAATTGGTAAGATGTTGCTTTGTTTGGCCATAAACAAATGTGATTGTGCTATAATTATAATAATAATTAAATATACTGCTGTAAGTCAGGGAGGGGACTCGAATTTCAGGGGGTGTGTCTTTAAATTCCCTTGAAGGGCTACCAAGCAGTAACTGCCAGTACAAAATACTGCATTGCAGATGCAGTGTGAACGCATATGTGGAGTGAGGGGGAGGGGGTGGCGTGGAAGGCCACAGGCTCATAAATAACAGGAAAAAGACGAATTAGAAACACAAATTGTGATTTTCTACTTTGGCCAGCAATACATATACTGTTCTAAGCCCCAATCGAAGCACCCCGGGACTGATCCCACACCATGATGTTAAACAAGCTTGTCTCGTTCACATAATACGCTGCCGGAACGCACAGCATCTGTTTTAACCTAGTTATCGTCCATTACATGGCCAGGCAATGCGATCTCGTTTACTAAGTATACAAATGGGTCTAAAGCCATATTATTAAGAAAAGCCCGAGTATTCTAAAATCTCTCAAAAGCGATTTTTATATAAATCACGTTTCATTAATTTTGCTGCCCGCTCATAACGTAAGTATTCACTACATTTAATGCCTGTCTGTCGATACACTTTCTTGACACTTATCTGCTGGAGTACTGGTTTAGAAACCCAAGGGATTTTTGCAGTTAATCCTGAAACGTCGAAGCACTAAAGGAAACCAAAAGCCCGAAAATCCTTCTGGTACTAATTCCTTGTATTTAATAGGTAAGGTAAACCACCAGCCTATAGGTACATGCGTTTAAATAACTGTGTACTATTCATAGTTTCCTGGCATGACATCCTAATTTCCTTTAAATAAGGCAACTCACGGATTAAAAGAGTAGAAAAAAACGATACATTAAAGAACTTTAACTACTGCTTTGACACGTGAAGCTCCATTTTAAGTCATGAACATGTCACTTAAACGAAATTTTGCAAGATTTTGATCGTTTCTGTCAAATAGCAGGCAATGCAAACATAACTGAAACAATCATCCCTTATAGGCACACAGTGTGGTTGGCTTAATTATAAAGCAATGATAAAGTTCGAAAATTATACACCAGGCTTATTCTTAACAAATCAATCTAAAAATTAATTAGCAACAATATACACACATTTATTGCACTTGTAATTTTGCGGTTTTATTCCCTGGACCAACACCTTAATTTGTCATTTAAAAAAATCAGGGAAAAGACTGAAATTTAATTGCAGTTATGCTTATCACCAGACACACTTGCATCTCCTTAATAAGCATCACGGTAATACACAAAGTAATACTTTGCACAATTTAAATAACTTGTATTAATTAAAACCAAGCGATAGTTACCATACAGAAAAACTGCCAATTGTTTATATTTAAATGCAGTTTATCTTTACCTCCGCTTGTACTCGTCTCTCTCCCTCTTCACTTTCCCTAGCACATTGTAGAGAGCCCTTATTTCAGGAGTGATGGTATCGATCTGCACCCCTACCCCGTCCGGGTGCACCCAGGACACCCCAGGGCTCGTCACCCGGGTCTCGATGCCAGATCCCAGCTTGCGAGTATGGTTGTAAGACCAAATGGTACCGGGAAGAAACCTAGGAGGCGGGTTAGTGGAGGTGACCGGCCCATTCTTGGTGTTGATATTAGAGTTTGCCGGCGTCCCGTTTGGAGTCGGCGGCCCCAGCACGATATTAGGGTTGGAGTTAGTGTTCGGACCGCCGGTGTTTGGGTCATCGGGACCTGCCGGGGTTTTGCTGCCCTGATCAAGGGTAAGGACCGTAGTGAGGGGAGGCATGAAGAGGGTGGCAGGTCGTTGTAGCGGGTTATTTGCGTTGTGGAAAGGCAATGAGCCGGGCCGGAGGGAGATCGGTCCCACGAAGCCCGTCTGGACAGCCATCTCTTTGGTGGGCGGCTTCTTCGCATCCCCGACACCATCGCCTTCCAGCGCCTGTTGCAGCTGCTTTTCCAAAATCTTATTCCGCCTTTCCAGCTCATGCACTTTGGCTAAAAAGCAGCGGAAGCGTAGATTCAGGGACTTCAACGAGCTGATATTGGAGCCCAGGTCGTTTCGGAGGGCCATTGCTGCGGGTGGAGTCGGAGGGGGGATGTGCAAAAAATTGTTAATATGACAGTAAGGGACGCCGGTCTGCGCTTGGGCGCTGAAATCCAGTCCCGAAATGCTTCCTGTACACAATCCAGGCTGCTCGTTTAGAAAAACCGACGGATCGGACAGGCCTGTCGGGGACTGAAGCTGGAGCTGAGCCGATCCCTGGTTCTGTTGCTGCTGGAGAAGCACATTGGCCCCCAACGAAGGATTCATTCTACCACTCGAAAATCTGAAATGCTCAAGATCCGGCATGAACACGGACTTGATGGGCTGATTTAGAAGAACGGGTATTTTCCCAGCTATAAATACCAATAGGCTTTTAGTTAATTAAATGCACCAGTCCGGTGGGTATCTGTAGATCAAAAGGACGAGGCTTTACAGTGTTTTAAGAGAGAACAGAAAGTCTGCGAAATGTTGAGAAAAAAACATATCTGGCTACTGATTTAAGCCTTTTCTATCTACAAAATACCACAATTTTAAAGTCTGCACAGATTGACTTGACTCGGCGACATAGAAAACCAGCTGCCCGACTCGACGGTAATCTGGCTGCAAAATGGACAAACATGGGCTAATGCGGGATTTCGTGTTACTACCGTAAGTACCCAAATAAAGGAACTCTTCGTTTGTCTCCAGTTGCTGTTCGTTTTACAACTCAATTTGATAGTCGATAATCTCCGTATTTACGGTAACGCGGCTTTTATGTCAAAGCATAATTAAACATTATCGGTGGTCTTTTTATATTAAATTTATCGAGCAATATCGCTGGAGGTTATTGCTATTAAAGCTGCCTTTTAAGTTTATGTACAAGTGCACTCTACTGACCACCTTGAGGATAATATTTTTCATCCTTGTGACGTGATTTGTGATGTATAAGTGAAAGTGCAAGGATTTATGCGTAAATAAGATCTGTAAAATGACTTTATTGAGTAGCATTCAAACAAGAGAGCGCACAGAATTCTCGAAATGTTTCCTATATATAGCTTTATGTTTAAGTATCATGTATAAAATAGTGTTCAGTATTAATTTAACATTTTAAACGGCCATTGTACAGTGTGGCATTGTACATTTTCTTTAAGATGATGTGTGGCACGATGTAGACCATGGTGAAATGCACTTAATTCTAACAATAATCTGTACAACGCTGCAATTTTAAAATGTAGAACTATTGTTATAGCCAAGGTTATTCTTATCCCGATTTCACATTTAATGTGACAGTATTGGCTGTTTGCTTAGTTACATCTGCAATCCGCACGACAATTAAATAATATCCATCCATTTGTCCATCCACCATGACTGTGTATTCATTGCAGTGAACAAATCTTCATGAAGGGGAGCGTTTACGTCGTTACCAGGAGGCCATGGGACTGTAAAACATCAGAATCAGAACTCACTTTATTGCTAGTGTATGAACATACTACAATTGTTTCTGATCCAGTGCTCAACACGAAATGTATAATAATATAAACTCCTTCGTTTGTCTCCAGTTGCTGTTCGTTTTACAACTCAATTTGATAGTCGATAATCTCCGTATTTACGGTAACAGGGCTTTTATGTCAAAGCATAATTAAATATTATCGGTGGTCTTTTTATATTAAATTTATCGAGCAATATCGCTGGAGGTTATTGCTTCATGAAGGGGAGCGTTTACGTCGTTACCAGGAGGCCATGGGGAGAGGCAACTTTAAAACATCAGAATCAGAACTCACTTTATTGCTAATGTATGAACATACTAGAATTGTTTCTGGTCCAGTGCCCAACACGAAATGTATAATAATATAAACAAGGCATATAGGAGAAAAACTTCACAGAACACGCGCAAAAAATAGGAAATCAAGTAGGAGTACAAAACGTTACAGATGATGATTATATAAACGATACATTGTAAGACGTCTTAAGACAATAAATTAAACATTAAAACTAGTGCCATTGTAGTGCAAGTTGAAACTATATTGCATGTATGCTATGAAGGGAAGATGTCAGATAAAGGGAATTACACCTGGGTGTTAGATTACTGAGGCACTAGGCAGGTTTATTTAAGGGCTGGACGGCTACGGGGAAGAAACTGTGGAGAAGATGTGAGGTTTGGGTCAGGGGCACCTAGAAACTCGCCGAGCAGTCACACACCACAGGAAGCAAAAGGCATGTTACCTGTGCTTGCAAAATTTGTCTTAATCTTCCTTTTTTTAGCAACTTTAGGTGATTTTTTTTTGGGGGGGGCAGCCCCATGGTCATCTGGGAAATGAGCTGGTAGGAGATGGAGATTTATGGCTCCGAGTGGCATCCAGGCTGGAAGGAGAGTGCAGCTGCAGCCTAACAGGGAGAGAAAGAGAGAAGAAGATGCAGCAGATGTGTGTGCACTGCCAGTGCACTAAAGAGGGTGCCACTAAGGGCAGGGTAGAAAGAAAGAGACGGAGGCATGTCCCATAAGGAGAGGCCACTGGAGTTTTGCTGAAGAAGGAAGGAAAGCTGCCAGGAAGCGAGTGGTGCAACAGCAGCTGGGTCATGACAAAATGCAGGTTCACAATCGATGGGGAAGTGTGGACAATAGTGTACATCAGCAGTGTTAGTACACAGCCCAACATAATGTTATCGACAAATCAGGAGACGGTCAGGAAGTGTCACGACCAGGGATCCAACCCTGATGACAGAGTTGGTGATCTATGATTTTTGTTGGGCGCATTAACATGGTCAGAGACCCTTCGGTTATTTGAGTTGTTAGAGGTCCCCCTACTGTATTCCACAATGGTGTAGTTATTGACTGGGATGGGGGCAATGATAGAGGTTTTTGACCGGGGGCGGGTTAAAGTTCTATTAAACAAGATTAGTTGAGCCCCTATTTTAGCAGAAGCCCCTGATGTCAAGTAATCAGATGGCTCATGTTTGTGGGGCTGTTATCAAAGAATACGACAGCTCTTTCGAAGAAACCAAGATTTAGTGATAAATTTTTATGTTGCGTTTTGCATACTGTACTGTTTTTAATTTTCAAGAACCAAATCAAAACATATGATGCAAAACATTATTGAAAAACTAGTTTCCGGGAAGTGTACTTAACAACTATTATATTTAAATACTATGACATGCTATTGGGGTCATATGGGTTAGTCTGAGCTTTTGATCAAAAGGTTGCTGGTTCTAAACCCATGGCTGGCAGCGTGATTCCATTATTGGGCCTTTGCAAAGCCATAACCCCTATTGTTCCAGGGGAGCTGTTGTACACTGGATGACCCTGTTCTTTGACCCTCAAAGGTTCTCTCACCTGTGTGTGTGTGTGTGTGTGTGTGTGTGTGTGTGAGTCGAGGTGAAAAGATCAATTCCCCACAGGGTGAAAAAGGGTCACATTAAATCTGTAATTAATATCAATATTGTACTCCTTGTCGCTTACACCCTTTCACACAACCTATGTTTCTCTTTGTCTCACTTCGTGACCCAGCACACCTGGATGTTACTACCTTCTCCCTTTACCAGGATGGCAGATGGCAAAATGTGAAGAACACAAGACGGGAAGATGTGCCGTGTGAAACTGAAGCAGATCCTCATTCACCTCCTTGGAAAGAGACAGGCAGAGGGTCATTTAGAGCATTCAGTAGTTAATACGTAAACTGGTAACTACACTCACCTAAAGGATTATTAAGAACACCATACTAATGCGGTGTTTGACCCCCTTTCGCCTTCAGAACTGCCTTAATTCTATGTGGCATTGATTCAACAAGGTGCTGAAAGCATTATTTAGAAATGTTGGCCCATATTGATAGGATAGCATCTTGCAGT
>JABFEA020000038.1:25112228-25129064 GCA_019775915.2 Cyphomyrus plagiostoma
TTGCATTTAAACACAAAATGAACCGGATAAAACAAGAAGAGCATATACTGTACTAAACACATCTAAGCACATTTATCTAAACAGTAATTTGTAAAATAAGAAAATAAACATATCCAAACAATGTGTCCTGCCCCGATCGTCCGCTCCTTCCGTGTGCCATGCCCCCTCGTTAACCCCGTGTGGAATCCCCGTGTGATCAGCTGTTTCTGGTTGTTGTCATTAGCCCTCTGTATTTCATCCACGTTTCAGTTTGTTTCACCAGTCCGGTCATTGTATTGTCCATCTGTGTTTTGCCTGCCTTACCTGTAATTAAACCTCGAATTCCCCAATACCCTGACGTCTGCGCCTTTGTCTCCGTTCCGTCCCCGCTCGGCACTACAGTATTATTGCAATTAAACATATTCATTGTTTTTTATTAATATTAAAATCATGAATAAGAAATCTTTATTTTAAAATGCATTTTATTATATAATAATACCGTTACTGTCTATCATTATCTAAATGTATTTTTACTCTCTAAATACATGTATTCAGCTAGTCTAAATATGCACAATGCTATCACAGCTAATGCGAGGTTGAGACTGAAGCGTTACCTTTTGTTTCCGCTGAGAGACGTGCCGCGTGACTCATTTCCCCACGCATACAAGATATCTTAGGTTGGCCTTCACGGTTTCACTTCTGAGATTCAGATGGGGCTCTAGGTGATTTTTTTAGAACTGGTTGGTTCGACTTTTAAGAAATTCGAGTTCTAATGAGTTCGAGAACTGAGGTACCACTGTATTCTACTTTGTTTATGAATGGTCCATACTCATGCAGCAGTTATGTTTGTGACCCTTATGGTGTCATGATAATCTGATCAAGCTGACAGAGCCTTCAGTATAAAAACAGCAGCTTGTCCTGCCTGGATCCTCTTGCATTCCTTTAGCTTTGATTTTGCCATTTTATGTTAAGAAAAAATCTTTGTGTGCATTACGAAGCATTTAAAGTAACACCTTGCAGAAATCAGACTAATATGAAATATTCATTTAAAATAAGCAAGCCAAAACCTTGACAGAAACTTTGGCAACCCTAAGTGATTTTGTTTTAAGTGATCCCACTGACATTTTAGCTTTTTATTTTTCTCCAGATTAAATATTGCTCTTCAAAATATGTCTGTTTATAAGCGGTAGCAGTTAAGGGATAGTTGAGGCAGATTTTCTTGTTAATATAATTGGTTTTAAAAATTCCTGATGAGATTGATTATGACCTAAATTATGCTTTTATGAGGCAAAAGCACCAAACTGCTCATTTAACATCAGCCTGTTACTTTGGATGCTTTAAACAGCGACCGTTGGAAATATAAATACCCTTTGACTCTAAAATGAAATCATTTTACAATAATACGTTTCTCTTACTATAATGAACTTAAAATGCATTTTACAATAACAAAACTCTTTAGTCACTAGGTGCTTGAAGCTCTGCCTCAAAAGTAGCAGCTCTAAGCAAAGTGGAATTTAATCATGTGTATCCACCAGAAACAGATGCAAACATAATTTTGCAACGTTTGACCAAACATGTTAATGATTAGCATTTGTGGATTTGGTGAATGGAAACATTACGATAAAAATGAAACTGTGAATTGTGTAGTTTGGTGAGCTGGAGAATAATTGCTGTTGGAGCTTGTTGATCCTCAACTCTCATCTCTTATGTGTTGCTTTGAAAGTGAATTTGTTAAACACATGTAAGCAAACTAAACAGGGGAAGACAGGACACTTATTTTCATATTCAGACAGGGAATGAAATGTCTTTGAATGATCTGGTTATAAATGGGAGCTGACACCCCTAAAAAACTGTCCCCCCCCCAAAAAAAAACAAAAAAACAAACAACAAATCTTTGTGGCATTTTACCAAAATGTGTTAATTCCACGTAAGTAGATCTGGAAAGCTAGCCATGTTTGGCCAGCTAAGATTGTTGTGCAAACCATGCTCTGCTGTACGCTTTAGATAAAACGAGATGTTCAATCATTCATATTCACAAAACTAACTGCAAACACAAATGCGACGCTGCTGGCCCTGGCTCCTGTGCGAGACATGCCATGATCTGCTAACACCCATTTATTCTGCGTTTTTGAACCACAGGCAAGTTATGCCAATATATTTGTTCTTCTTTCATGTTGTTAAGCTCAATATGTATAATAATAGTTACACTTGGATATCTTAAATTTTCCCAGACAAAAAGCTTTGAAATATGTGATGATTCCTTTAAGAATGTATAATAATTATTGTAACACATATTTAACAACTTTTAAAAGGAAGGGTTGATTCCAGAATCAATTGATGAATGGATGATTAAAACAAAAGCAAAATGCACAAAAATAATCACAACAGGTTGTGATGGTATCATGATGGTAAAGCAGGCTACTGGACTAATAGCAGTAGTAGAATAGAATAGAAAACAGGATGTTTAGTTCAAATACACTGAGTACAAAGTTTTCCCAAGCATAAAGCCAAATATAATCTTCCAGTCCTTTTTCACATACTTAAATTGACAGGACACATGGTGTGTCTTCTGTACATGTCAAGATGGGTATTAAAGCTCATTCTGAAAATGCCAATTGCAAACATTTTCAGTCCTTCAAACACTGAATGTCAAATGTGGCATAATCACAGTACAGTGCTTACAGTAGTCACAATTATTATTCAAGCATAGCTAAGAACTGCATGAAACTTGCAGCTGCCGTGGCATCTCCGCATTTCAGTTTATAGGTAGGAGTCTGTGCTATAGCCAATACAGAAAAAAAAACTCTCAGATATACTGTTAGGATTAAGACATTTTTTAAACAGCACAAGCAAGACCTTCCCTCAACTCACGAGAGTAAAACATGGTGATGATCAGAAATTTACATGTGATTTTCTGCCTGCTAATGAAGGATGAGAGGAATAAAGAGAAACCTTCTTTATGGCTGAGTATTTTTGGCCATATATCACATATTTTAAATACTGACTCCTGCTGAGCAATAATAAATGACATTACACTAGCTGCACCTTTCAGCTCAGCTCTTCAGCCTCCCTAGTGATGTGCTGATTGTGATAAAATGGTGTAAAGACACATATTATAGAGCTCAATGCTCTCTGAGGCTCCATATATCTCTCAGGTGATTAAAAGATACTCTTTAGACCAAGAATCGAGAACTCAGACTGCTCAGCTACCCAACATGACAAATTTAAATAACTCCTCAGAGCAGTAGCTTATAAATTCCCTTGAATTATGCTCAATGTCATTGCCGTAGAAAGGAAAACAAATATAATCGATATGTGTGCCATGACCCTGTCAAAGAATAAACTAACATTAACTAGCCTCAATGCAAGAAGACCACCACAAGAAAAATGCAATGAAGAACATACAGTATGACTGAAGTATGTAGGAGATACTAGCTGTGGTCAACCAGAGAAAAAACACTGATACATGGTTATAAAAGTGGAAAATTTTAGATACTGATTACGCTTATATGGTTTGAATTTCATAAATTTAATTTATAATTTTTTTCATATTCAGTTTTAATTGAACCAACATGAAAATTAATAAAAAGTTTGTTGTTTCTCAGAGGAGAGCAAATGAAATGCATTGCTCCATAACAGTTGTTTAACAAAGGACTCTGGTAAAAGAAAAACAAAAAAACAATTTGTATTGAAATGTATTGACTTTCTACTGAGAACTCTCCAATTAAACCTGGAAACTGTCTCAATGCTTTAAAAGTTGTGATTTTATGTACATTTTAAATATGGGGTGAGTGTTTTGTTTGGGTGGGTGAAATGGAGGTTTATTCCAGTGTTTTTCATTTATTTATAACGTTATAGGAAAGTTAAAGATACTGTATAAAGGACAAACATACATGATTATTAATCTGATCAGGAGAAACATGTAACCTGTTAACCTTCTAGAACTGGGAACAAGAAAACGTATTGGTTTCATTATATTACAAAGAAATCAATGGTAAGAAAAAAATCGAGACCATTTTCTTCAAGTAGGGTTGCTTCATGGGCAAGCCAAGTCAGCTAATTGTATGCAGAAGTTTGAAAAACAAAACAAATTATCATAATCAGACAAGAAGCAACATCACAAGTCACTCACCATTTCTGACATATGGCAGTAGAAGATGACTACACCAAATGGAGAGCTTTATCCCTGGGTCCACACTAATTTCCTGGGTACCATACTATTTGTGGCTTCTATCTAAATAAGAGCCATTCAGAATTAGTCCATAGTAATACGATACCTTGACTAATGAGAAATGAGAAATACACACAAATGAGTATATGCCCTGCCGTGGACCTGCATTCCCCGTTGAGCTTTGTGACTGATACTCTCTGGGACTCGCCCCAGGGTTCTCCATGTTCTTGCTCAGGAAAAGCGGTTGGAAAATGGATGTAAAGCACAAACCAGTCAAATAAACATCATTTTATGATATCAACATTGTTTTATCCAGATTCATCTTAAGTAGCATAAAAGTTATGCCTATCAAGTTCCTGCACCCTTGTAGCTTGCTTTTTTTTTTAATAGAAGCTCTAAAAAACTGCTGTAAACCATGAATAACTATCAGGAATTTGGGGCTCATCCACTATCCCAATGAGTTTTGCACAGTTCCACACAATATATATTCATTTTTTTGAGTAAGTATTTAGATAAGCAATTTCCTCATGCTGTGAATCACAGAAGCCATGCATACATAAATACAGCGTTTCCTGTATGGGCCTCCTGTTTTGACAACTTAATTTCCAGTCGAAAAGCTTAAGCAGTTGAACATTTTCAGCAGGACTGGGAGAGGCTGCCCCAGTAAGTGTGAAATTTTACTTTATGGGCTTGGTGCAATGCAAGAGTAATATCTGAAGCGAGAAATCAAACAAGGTCATACTAAATCTAAGACTAAGATTTCAATTTCCAAATACAACTCCGAGTGTGAAATGGCTGATGTTTTTGGACATTGGAAAATGTGATCAAACATAGAAAAATGAAAAGCAAAACAGGGCCAAAGACATGATAAAATGTACTCTTGGTACACAACTGTTGCATCATTTATAAATGTTGATTATGACACTTAGAGGTCAGTCTATTTGGCTTACACCTGCTGATAAACACAGGCAGCCAATCGTGTGGCTCTAACCGAAAATACACGGCACACAGAGTTGAGAGGCTCAGTTGCTGTTTAGCTAGACACGTGATCTAGGCAATCTTGAATAATATTAGGTGTGACTGTTGTCAAATGCGATGTTTCCAGCATCTCATAAATGGCCACATTCCTGGAACCTTCACACAATACAACATCTAGAGTTTGCAGAGAATTGTGTAAGAAACAAAAAACATCCAGTCAGTAAGTGAAAACACCTTGTTAATGAGAGAGGTTACAGGAGAATGGTCAGACTCGTTAAAACTAGCAGGAAGGCCATGAGTGCAAAAATAACTGCTCAGTACAATTGTGGCTTGCGGAAATGGCTTCTCAGAATGCACAGCATGTCTACGCTTGCAGTGGATCTGCAGACAAAAGTGGGTCATACCAAACACTAGCTAAGTGCTCATAAAATTTTACAAATTTTCTGCCAAAAACTCTGTGTGTAGATACTCCGGACTATAAAAGTAAATGGGAAAAAAGTAAGGGTTGTAATGCATGCCCCCACACCCAACCAATCAAAGTTTGTGACATGGAGAAGTGAACCTGTTTGTCGATTATATAACAGTTCCAGTATTTGGTTACGACCAGGATGCACTTCCACAAACGTTGTGCAGATATTGTTCTATATTTTTTAAATTCCCTTATCACGATATTACATGGCTGTTTAGTACAGACATTATTTCACGGCTTTGTGTTACACTTCACCAGTGCAGCTTATTTCACCAGTTATACTCGATTGATATGATTCTGTAATGGACAAAGCCCATCTCCATATGACATCACTATCACAAAGGGAAAAAAAATGTTCAGGTGATCCACGCAAAGTATTTTTGTGCTTTTTATAGGTCATAAACATTCTGATTAGATAGCTACCTCTAATTCCTGCAAATACTAGCCAAGTCCTGCATTTTAAATACAAATACTACAAGCCTCATTTGTTTAACTGAAAACCTTCCCATGTGAACACTAAAAAAAAATCTGTCACTGTAATTAAGCATTTTTGAACATAAATCAAAATATTTCCCGTTTATATAAAAAAACACAAGCGAGAAATGTAAGCTTTGATCTTCCTTTCATCATGTCTGTAGTTTAATCAGGACTTGTATAATAGAGTGATGAATTTCCTTGTCTGTTTAAGGTATGCTTTTGTTGCTTGTAGATTAAGTAAATGTCTTCTTCAGAATTTTGATTTCAGTAAACACCAAAAAGGCAGAAACTATGGAATACAATATAATTCTCAGAAAAATATTTTTTTCTAAGCCACTTAGTGCCAAACAAATCTGCATTAAAAAATGCAAATCAAGGCAAGAATTCTCCCATCAGTGACCGTACCATTTAAATTGTTTGTGCTGTGACAGTGTGCCTTTAACTAGTGCTTCCTTATGTGGACACACGGGGCATGTGTGCACTCTTCCTCATGGAGAGCGATCTCACCAGAAACACAGCCAGACATACGCTGTGTTTTGTCCAGTAGCGAGTCCTCAGCCCTTGTCAAAGGATCCGAGATGGGAATGAGACTAATCGAGCCTTATCCAGATGGTAGACAGTGCCTCCACAGAATTCTCTGTTAATCCTTACCCCCTCCCTGGTCTGCATGCTTGTGGGCTGCCATCTACCTTGAAGCAAGGCTTGAAGGGGCTGGCATCATGGTCATAGGACGTGTCAGCCACAGTGCCGGAGAGGGCTTTTGGTGGATTGTAGTTTCTTTGCACAAGGAGATTAGGTCTGGCGATGTGGAGAGTCATACCTTACCATCTGGATTGGGTCTGATTATGGTACTAAATATACTGTCTTTGCAGATTGGCAGCAATATTGGAAGTAGGGGGTGTTGCGTGCAGTTTGAGTGTATTCTATTCTGCCAAAGGATTTGTTTATTTGTTTGTTTGTTTTTAAATTGTGCATTTAAAATGAAACTAGACAAATGATGCAAAACAAGTCAGGGTCATAAATGTATTAGTGCTACTGGGACTGAGGAGAACAGATGTTTCTGGGTAAAATACACCTGGATACCTTGCATCCACAGAGCAGTTTCTTCTTGAGAAGATCTGAGTATATGCATGGTTTCTAGAGAAAAATATGATGTAACCAACAGGTACCACCCCTTTGTATCAAATATGGTGGCAAAGCTACTCCACATTCTGACTGCATCCGTGCAGAAACCCAAAGCGCTTAGCTAGCCAAGTTAAGCAAATACTGTCACAAAGGCTGCATAATTATGGAAATTAATTTTATCCGGCATGTCGATTTATAGAGCCATTGTGTAAAACAGTCTGCAATAGCAAAATGTGTTTTTTGTCAGGTTTTTTAAATTGACGTGGTTCAAATTGCAGTGTCTAACAGATATTGCCATTTATTACTTAATACCCTAAAATATTTCAGAAGTGCAAATCTGGCAAATGTGTGCTAAACACTCAAAGGCTGTTAGATGTGCCATTTGCATATATCCTTGCGTGACGGCAAACTAGATTGTAGTTTTGATGCGCCGTAAGTCTTCTGCATGCATCATAACATGCAGTTTTACAATATTTCCTATCAATTATTTAGGTATTTTGTTATGACATCAATGTCCTTCAAAATCTTATTTACTTCAAGACCTTTTTCACTTCAGGTGTTCAGAGTGGTTGCGTTTAAGGAGAGAGAGAGAACAAAAAGGAGAAGACTTAAAAGAAGAGTAGAAAAGAGAAAACCACTGGGGGTTGAAGGTGGCCTGTCTGCCTAACCCTCCACGACAAACTTCTGGCGATAAGTGCAGGTCTTTGACACTTCAATGTTGCGTCGTTCCCTGCAGCTGAGACACCGGTCCTTAAGTTGAAATGTAGTCCTTCTTATGTAGTACTCATTCTTTGGCTTTTCTTTAATTACCAGTCCGGCATTCAAAATATTCTGCTATAGCACGATGGTTGCACTTTAGGGATTGAAAGAGGCAAACTTCATTCTGAAAGCCACCAGTTGTCCTGCGTTTATGAATGCACGCACCATCTCTGAATTGGCCCACTGTATCAGGTCATGCAATGCTATTTACAGGTAATAAGTACAATGTTATTTTTATAGCTTTCCAGTGGTAGCTGATACTTCAAGTACTGCTAACCAAAGAGAATATGTGATTCCAAACAAAGCTGGCTAATTATGTACAAAGTTTTGCTGATTCAGAAGGGAAATCTCATTAACACTCACAGACCAATCGGAATGAGCAAAGCACACAGCACATAACTGGACATTGAAGTTACGTCAGCAGTTAGATAGTTGAGTGATGTTCTTGTGTGGTAATACAGTAAGTGACACTGCAACCCTGATATTAATAATTGAGTTTCCTATTATACATAAATTGTTCATAAGTGCATGACATGTTGATGTGCTATTTAGTTTTACATGCAGGCATGCTGAGGCTGTGTGTGTATTACAGGGTGCATTTTATGTTAAATGTTTCACTACATTAAAGTATAAACACTGGATTTCTGCACAAAGAATTCAGAGTGTGTTTGGTTATTATTCCATTTAATGAATTTAAAAAATACAAATAAAACAAATTAACAAATTAAAACAAATACACAAATACAAAACCCAAGGTATGTATTTTGTGGATTAAATTTATTGAAATTTATCCGTGTAAATACAGTAACAATATATCAAGAAGAAAAAAGCAGTATGCTAATGTTTACATTTAGTTATTTAGTTAAGTACGTAGGTAGACAGATAAATCTCATTTAAAAATATTTTTTCTGTAACAGATCTTGGGACATGCAGCAGGTTTAACCACAATGTTAAACTAAATAAATACAATGCAATAAATGAAATACAGGTATATTAACTGAACAAGAGCTGCAACATTTAAGATAGTTAAAGTGAAATCAAGAAGTTTTTGGAGGTCAAGTATTATGGACACAGACTCTGACTGGCAGGAGTGAGTCCCAGAAGTGCTTCTTGGTGCATTGTGGTGGTATTCGCTTCTGCTTAACTGTGCTCCATGAAAATGCTTTGCTGAGGAGGGGAGCGCTGGAATTTATACTGGCGCTGAGTTCTGCCCTCATTCTTTCTTCCTCCACCACCTACAGTATGTCGGGGGAGAGGCCCGCCACGGATTCAGCCCTTTTAATGCGCTTATTTAGACGATGTACACCCCCCCCGCCCCACACTTAATCCCCTCCCCAGACCACCAAGGCAAGGGTCTTATCAAAATTCAGTACATTTTCAATTTTTTTCCCCCCTAAAAACACCTTATGTTCAAGCAGCCAGAGGTCTGTGAAAATTAAAATTTGAAGGAGCTCTAAATGGAACATACAGCTAGTACAATGGCAAACCATGACAAGATTTCCAAGAAACTTGTGTACTGTATGGAATTTTCTATGAATGCAAATACAAGCCAAGCACTCACTCTTTTTGCATTGCTAGAAAATTCCAAACATGAAGGTTTATGACAATGATGCTTTTTATAAGACATAGAAAGCAGATTTACTAAGTGTAACAATGACATTACGATGGACCGGTTATGGGCTGTGTTTGTGTTACAGTCACTGGCTGGAAATGAGCACATAAAGGGAATACACACCAAGGGAAAATGCTAATTTAAGATAGAACCCAACAAGCTAAGAATCCCAAAACCAAATTAAGATTCCACATTTGTGTTAGTTATGCAGATTGAAAACATTATTGTTTAACGTCTACTTCACAGGAAGACAAAAATGCTGATTTATTGTTTGACATAAAAATGTTTGATTTATTACACAATATAAGAGTAAAGTATGGCATATGACATCTGTTCACCAATTACTTGAAACTAGTCTGCATTACCATCTAAGGTGCTGTACTTATGTAGCATTAATGAGTACCATTACTGGTCATTTTTATTTTTCTTGTCATTCTTTGGCTTGAAAATCTGCAGATTAGTGGTGCTATTTTTTCACCTCCCCTCCCATGGTCCCTGTTCAAATTTCCCTGTAGCTATATAATTTTTAGTTACTTATGCTGTTACGAAACGACTGGATCTCAGTAATTGCTGGGAGGCTGAATGCTATTAAAAAGAAAATGTAAAAGACTTTTCCTTGAGACAGTTCTTTACATTCTTATAGTCTCAGAAATAGATAGACGTAAAGGTTGAAACAATACTGAAACACTTATGTTTCCACATATTTTCAAAGCCGTAGTATCATTTTTGGTACTGTAAATTGGATTAACAAGGTACTATATACTAAACCAATATTAAGTGCTATTGCTGACATAACACACACACATTTTTCACAATGTTATTTTCTTATTATACTCTAACTATACTACAGAGTATTTGGATGCAACAGAAATATGGTTTTTATTGCAATTTTAACCCTCTTAATACCTTTTAATATCCATAATTATCACCAACCAGACTAAAAAGTATTGCTGTCACTGGAGGGGAGAGGATGGTGTATGTTTTTTTTTATAACAAACGTAGCTGGAGTACTAGCTCACCAACCTCTTAGTAATTATGTTATTTTTATATGGACCATGTGAACACTAAAGCCTCTGTGTCTGTATACTCCTTACATATCTTATTTTAAACTTGATAGGAATATTTATGAAATCAAAAGGAATGGAAAATGAAAACCACCCACACTTTTTAATGATATGTGTGTGCCATGTATTACACATTACTTAAGTATGAAAGGAGCAGGAAAAAGGAAAAAACTTAGCTAAAGACTAGGAAGAACTTGCTGACAGCTAGGACTGGGATCATGTTAAGATGTAATAATTTCAGTGACACAATAAGATTACAATAATTTAGTGCAATAAAGAAAAATAAAACGTCATGTAATTGCATAAGATTAATTTTTCATGAGGAACAATTTTCTACAGGTACGAAATAAATAATTTCCAAAAAAAAAACCAATTATAAATAAGAGGATGATACTTGGGAATGTTTACATAGTAATTTGAAATCAATGGATATCTTTCTATATCAAAGGAATCTCTGAAGATGCTTCACTGCCGTGCAATATCATGCTTTTATGCACTGTGAAATTCCACAAGACTTGCTTTTCACACACACTCATACAAAACCCATCTGTCAGTCTCCCCGATTCTCTATAGATGGCGTGACATTTAGCAGACAGAAATTAGCAAAGGGCTGAAATTCTACTCTGATTGTATAGGGAGCCTTGTTGCTATGGTACCGAGAAGAGCAAACGAGTGAAAGAATTCATGAATGCTGTGCATTTTCCTGTAGGCTTACCTGTCTCAGAAAGTCCAAATTAACGACAGATTCATGAAGTGTGCATATACCACAAAGGATGCTTCTCAAATTTTTAAGCATTGAACTGATAAGTTAAAAACAAAAACTAATTTTCCAAATGAATACCTTTAGCTATACAGAAAGCGTAGTCTGAAATACAGTCTTGATTGAATACAGTTACTCAAATATAAAGCCCGAAAAACATGTGTTTTTCTGACCCTGTTTAACATACCCCACATAAATATTGTAATGTAGGCCTACATTTATAGAGTCAAAGATGACGTTTTTGATTTGTGGAAGAGTCCGATTTGGCTTACAGTATGTATGCAAAGTATAAAAATTAAAAAGTGAATAAATCTGCCTCCAGTCTATTCATGCAAGACCAGAAGAAAAAGAAAAATGTGGTTGAACCTAGCAGTCATTTAAATGCAGTTTCTAGAAGTCAAGAAGCATTTATTGATTTAAAGACGGCCAGAGCAAAGGTCATGGGACACTGCCTCCGTAAAAGCGGGAAATGTGGACTTTCACATTTATTAGGTAGTGCTAAGTACTTATATCATTGCAGGAAAACCAGACAAAGCTTTATATAAACTATGTGTATGTGGATCTATCTATCTATCTATTTATCTATCTACACACACACAGACACACGGGCTAATTATTGCAGACCAATCACTTAGCAGACATAGGGGTCTGTATGTGAAGTACATGCTGTAAGCTGTTCTTATCAGCACGTCTTGCTCTGAATGTCTTCCTTCCTGTGGACTTGATTTGGACCCATTGTACATGGCCAGGTTAGCTCTGTGGGGGTTTTTCGTTTGATATATAGAAAACCCAGTGGTGCGAGATTGAAAGGATGTTGGGATGGGAATCACACACTGAATCAATATAACAGTTCTACATCTTTTCTGCAATACCTATTCAGTTATACACCGGTGTCTGCCATAGTAGCATGTTACAGGTATTTTCAGCGATGAAGGATCATTCTTATGAAGCACACAGTGGATGCTGCGAATGACTTGTGCAGCATCTGATTCAGGAACCTCAACCCTCCTAAATGAACAACAAACAGACAAGACATCCATTAAGTGAAAGCAACAGAAACCACCTATGAACTAATTACTTCTGAAGGTCATTTGTAAAGAACAAGCATTTCAAAGAGGTCATCAGACTATCTTTAAAAATATTCCATCTACCAATCAGAGTTTATTAAAAACTGATGACTGAAAAGCACAAGGCTTGATGATACACATATGTTTTGGGTAATGGGAAACAGAGAAAAAAACAGTAACTAGAAGAGCTTAATTAAGGTAAAAATGGGTTACTTGAGATGGATGTGTGGCTTTTAAATCCAACCTGGGCACCTGGTAGAATTTACTCATCCATCCATTTACAACCAATCATTATGATTGTTGTCCTGGATGGTAAATCTAATGTATGTTTCCTGAATGAAGGTGAAGACTTTGACTGTTCAGGTTTAGGGGTGATGTTGAGGTAACTATTTTAATAAGAATGCTGTACACCAGTGGAGGGCAGTGTTTCACAAAGTGGATTATCTGGAGAATAGTCATACCTGTTGATGTGGGATGCATTTTATAAAAAAAAGTGTAGAAAACAATGTGTCAAAATATACAGTTAAATTTGATGTGAAGATGTATATTGCAAGAAGTGTCATATTAAGTGCTAGTTGGACTCCTGGTGTAGCTGGATACATATATCGTGTGTTCAACTCTAGCACCTTCTAGCACCAGAACCAAGAACCTGAGATGTTGTCTACTATTTTTAGTACTTGTTAGCACATACATCTAACTAACTCTACCTTGAAGACATCTCCCCATCTTCTTCACAGTCTTCCATAAAGAGATGGGGAAGGCTCACTGATTATAGTCATTCGGTGCCTATGAATTCCTTATTGTCCTTCAGATCTTGGTGGCTGTCAATATAAAGAAACGCTTTCCTTAGTGCATCTTTTCTAAATATTCAATGTCTGATTACAGGCATCAAAGAATGTGAATGTTTAATTTTTTTGTGACTCTGAGCCTGAGCCAGCTGGCTGATATCAGTCTCAGTGCTTTTCTGCAGCGTCTTAAATTAAGACTCATTTATGGTGGTCACCTCCTTGGTATATAAAAGGCAATTTGTTTTCACACCTGCTATTTTCACCTTAGTGATCAAGCAATCTCCAAAAGGAGATTTTCTTATGCTGAAGGACTCTTCAGGAACAACTGACTCAGCAGTTCTACATCAAATTATTGATAAACCAGTTGCGTAGACACAAAAAGATACCCAAAATGTGCGTGTGTGCATTCTTTTACACAAAATCCCAGATTTACCAAACAATACCTAATGTGATATATTTAAGATAATGCAAATATTTAAGGAAGATCAGGGAAATGTACACAACATTTTGGTCAAGTCAGGAAAAGGCTACCCATTGTAAAGCAGGTAACTTCAAGTAAACCAGTGAAATTACCCACAATTCATAACACCAGCCCGCGCTTTGATGTGAAAAATAATTTATGTCAATTGGGATTTATTGATATTCCATTTATTTGTAGGAGCCAAAAACTATGTATTTGCCTTAGAGAGTTTAAATTCATATTTCAAATACTATGTCTTGTCATCACTTGTAACGGCCATAACTATGTTTTTGCATACTGTACATTGCATTATTACACAGTGTGCCCTTTAAGAGACTTCATGTATAATGTGAGCTACGTGGTCGTGACGTAGAATGACTACGTGCCTATGTCTGGAAGCCACTATGGATGAAGCTAGCTCTGTCTTTCCGTTATTCCTTTTTTTCTTCATCTTTACTTTTGTTTGTAACGCCATGAAAGAGTAATCTCTCATGTATGAGAGGAGCGTGTTTGCCATGTACCAGCCATTAAATGTGCGGAACACCACTTTTTCGTCTCCCATCTCTTTAATTTTATTAACCCTAACGAGTTATCTGGGTTAGGAGCGTTACACACTTCTGAAATAAACATGTCTGTAATTGTTACTAAGTGTGAAGTAAGCGTCAAACATTCACATGCATGGATTCACATATACTATATAAATAGCTCGTAGTCATCAGAGTGAAATACAGCATAATGCGATTCTTGCTAGTGACTTCAGAATTGAAAGGATTAGAAGGGAATGAGTTTTCATGGACTACCGAGATTATTTTTACTTATCCGTTTACTGTTTGCAATATTGAAATGTCTTTGCACCTGTTTAAATGGATGTCTCTTGTCTACATACTGTACTTTGTTGGAGTACATATGATAATTTCTCTAGGAACAGTAAAGTTTGTCTTTTTTTGCCTATGAAGATGACTAGCTTATGAGCCAATTTAGACTTCCATTATTTTACTAATGTAGTGCTAATGCAGTGGTTCCCAAACTTTCTATGCAGGGCCCCCCTTTTCTAGATAGGAAAATTATTGAGCCCCCCCCCCCATTCAAACTACACAGGGTCAGATTCAAACTTTATTTGAAATACAACTCCCATTTCTAATTGAGCAAAACAAATGCCATCCATCCATTGACTTCCGTTTAACTGAGGTCAGGTCGCGGGGGCAGCAGTCTCAGCAGGGAAACCCAGACTTCCCTCTCCCTGGCTACTTCCTCCAGCTCCTCTGGGGGAATCCCGAGGCATTACATAGTCCCTCCAGCGTGTTCTGGGTCTTCCCCGGGGCCTCCTCCCAGTGAGACATGCCCGGAGCACCTTACCAGGGAGGTGTCCAGGAGGCATCCTAAGCAGATGCCTGAGCCACCTCATCTGGCTCCTCTCAATGCGGAGGAGCAGCGGCTCTACTCTGAGTCCCTCCCGAATGACCGAGCTCCTCACCCTATCTCTAAGGGAGAGCCCAGCCACCCTACGGAGGAAACTCATTTCGGCCGCTTGTACTTGCGATCTCGTTCTTTCAGTCACTACCCACAGCTCGTGACCATAGGTGAGGGTAGGAACGTAGATCAACTGGTAAATCGAGAGCTTTGCCTGTTGGCTCAGCTCCTTCTTCACCACGACAGACCGATGCAGCACCCGCATCACTACTGATGCCGCACCGATCTGCCTGTTAATCTCCCGCTCCATCCTTCCCTCACTTGTAAACAAGACCCCAAGATACTTAACTCCTCCACTTGGGGAAGGACCTCCTCCCTGACCTGGAAAGAGCACTCCACCCTTTTCCGGCTAAGGACCATGGTCTCGGATTTGGAGGTGCTGATTTTCATTCCAGCCGCTTCACACTCGGCTGCGAACTGTTCCAGTGAGAGCTAAAGGTCACAGTCTGATGAGGCCAACAGAATCACATCATCTGCAAAAAGAAGAGACTTAAACCGGACAGCTTCAACGCCCTGGCTGCGCCTAGAAATTCTGTCCATAAAGGTTATGAACAGAATTGGTGATAAAGTGCAGCCCTGGCAGAGTCCAACCCTCACTGGGAACGAGTCCGACTTACTGCCGGCAATGCGGACCAAGCTCTGACACCGGTTGTACAGGGACCGAACAGCCCTTATAAGGCAGCCCAGCACCCACAGGCCTCCCCGAGGGATGTGGTCAAATGCCTTCTTGAAGTCCACAAAGCACATGTAGACTGGTTGGGCAAACTCCCATGCACCCTCCAGGACCCTGCTGAGAATATAGAGCTGGTCCACTGTTCCACAGCCAAGGCGAAAATCACACTGCTCCTCCTGAATCTGAGGTTTGACTATCCGACGGACCCTCCTCTCCAGCATTCCCGAATAGACCTTACCAGGGAGGCTGAGGAGTGTGATCCCCCTATAGTTGGAACACACCCTCCGGTCCCCCTCCATAAAGAGGGGGACCACCACCCGGGTCTGCCAATCCAGAGGCACTGCCCCCGATGTCCACGTGATTCCGTGGATGCGTGTCAACCAAGACAGCCCTGCTATATCCATAGCCTTGAGGAACTCCGGGTGGATCTCTTCCACCCCTGGGGCCTGGCCACCGAGGAGCTTTTTAACCACCTCAGTGATCTCTGCCCCAGAGAAAGGTGAGTCCACCCCCAAGTCCCCAGACACTGCTTCCTCATTGGAAGGCGTGTCGATGAGATTGAGGAGATCTTTGAAGTATTCCTTCCACAGACCTACAACATCCCGAGCTGAGGTCAGCAGTGCACTATCCCCACCATAAACCGTGTTGATGCTTCACCACTTTCCTGCCCTGAGATGCCGGATGGTGGACTAAAATCTCCTCGAAGCTGTCCAGAAGTCGTTCTCCATGGCCTTGTCAAACTCCTCCCATACCCGAGTTTTTGCCTCAGCGACCGCCGAAGCCGCATTCCGCTTGGTCCGCCGGTATTCTTCAGCTGCTTCCGAAGTCCCACAGGCTAAAAAGGCCCGATAGGACTCCTTCTTCAGCTTGACAGCATCCCTCACCGCCGGTGTCCACCAGTGGGTTTGGGGATTGCCGCCGCGACAAGCACCGGCCACCTTACGGCCACAGCTCCGGTCAGCCGCCTCGACAATGGAGGCACGG
>JABFEA020000038.1:25129210-25147739 GCA_019775915.2 Cyphomyrus plagiostoma
GATTGGTTGATTAGATAATTGCATTAATGAGAAATTGAACAGGTGTTCCTAATAATCCTTTAGGTGAGTGTATAAGTGTAAGCCACAAGTAGATTTGGTGACTTTGGTGAGGCTGACCAGCTGAAATAATAAAAAATATACCTTTTAGAAACTCAAACCTGACAGCTTCTCTCTGCTCCCCCATATCTAACAGAACAGAAGTGACACCCCTATTCAAGGGGAAGTAACCTATATAAGAACATGTTCAGATCACTATTCAAATTTTTAGATGAAAAAAAGGTTTTCCTTCATAAATTAATTTTCTCGTGATCATGACATAACCAAAGTTATCTTGAGAATATGAGAAAATTAGCTTGTGATCTCGAATGAACAGAAGTTCTTATCTCAAGAATACAATATATTTTTCTTGTCATCTCAACATGACAAAAGTTGCTATCTTGAGATCGCGACTTTTATTTTTTGTTTTCCTTATGTGATGACATAGATGTATGTAAGTTGATAGAGGACACTCGTTATTTTTTTCTTCCCATTTTATTGAGATCATGACTTATTTTTCTTGTGACCTTCAGATAACAAGATTGGGATTAATAAATTAATAAATTTTCTGGTGATCGTGACATAAAAGTTATCTTGACATCACAAGAATTCTGTTTTATAACTTCGAGATAACCACTACTGTATGTTATCTTGAGATCACAAAAAAAATAAGTTGTGATCTCGAGACAATGGGAAGAAAAATACAGTGATGATGCCTCTCTTCTCTGGACTTCTGTAGATAAATTCTTTAGTCATTAAATATATTCACAGTCCAGAATAAGTGAGCAACAAGCATCAGTACTTCCCTTATACTAGTAAGATGAATCATCAGGGAGATGTCATCTGGTTGGCAGGGGAATACTGGCAGAAGAAACATTGGCAGAAAGCATAGTACCTTCAGTGTAGCAAAACCTCTCTACGCCTACTTATTTTTCTCCTCCTGTGACGAATTGAAAGGATG
The DNA here is from genome assembly GCA_019775915.2 of Cyphomyrus plagiostoma. NCBI lineage: Eukaryota > Metazoa > Chordata > Actinopteri > Osteoglossiformes > Mormyridae > Cyphomyrus > Cyphomyrus plagiostoma. Next base: position 25,130,208 of record JABFEA020000038.1, read on the forward strand.
AACCAATAGTGGTTAGGTATTCTATTCTATTCTAATATTCAAACTACTCATGACTATCTCCTTGCTCTGTCCTTACGACTCAAATCTCACATGGAAATCAACAAAATGATCCCCTGGAATGTGACGGCTACACCTAAAACTCATGTCCACTCCTTTAAATGACTTTCTAAAGCATTAAGCCAAGTTTTGACATTTTGAAAGTCTTAAAAGCACTATTTATACACTGTATCCCAGTTGTGATTTAAGGAATCTGACTGGTCACCAAAGCAGGCATTCTTAACCCTCAGGATTCCAGAACAAATACAATTTGAAAGAATACAAAATCATTCAAATATTGTATAACCGACATAAAGGGCAGTATATATCATACCTTCTTTTTCAGGCAGCAGATTTCTAAGATATTTCTTGATGAAAGAACATGTTGATCTCGGCCAGAATAAGCAATTAGAACATAAGAAACATGGATGGATGAATGTATGTTAGGAGGTACATGGTGATTCAGTTTGGAACTGGACTAATATCTATTCATTGCTTATGACAGGGTCTTAGTGACCAAGCCACTCAAAACAAGCCTATCCTGTTTTTTTCATTTCCCAATGAAAGTCTAATGTTTGTTTTTATTAAAGGGAAAGACAAACGCTGCCAGTTATCATCTGATCTCAGCTACAGGTCGCATCAGTCAAGGACATTAAGTCTATTATCAAAAGAAAGTTAATTTAATGCAGATAGAGTTTGATTGTCAGTCAGACCTTTGATGTACACTCATAAATTGGGATCGAAGAAAAAAAGCGTTCTCTATGTAAAACCATGGTTCTCCTTTGTGTTTGCTGCTTTTCAGTTTTAACCTTGCAATTAATTTAACATGATTGAGTTGTCGTTAAAAAATGATCTACATTTCATATCGTTTCGCAGCCACATGATTGTTTATTTATGCCCTTCAAATTAAAAATATAGATTAGCATTTGACCTTATTAAAATTAGTCAGATGGATGCGTTATTGCTCTACGGGTTAGACAGTTAATTAATCAACTTATTAAACTCTTTTTTTATGAAGTCAGTTGTCCTCATTCCTCATATGGTTATTATTATCATATGAAAATTGTGTTATATAGCGTTATAATATAACATTACATACTTAAATTACTGTTACATTACCATAAGGACAGAATTTAACAGTAATGTACATGTTTTACACTTCTGTTTGATTTTATTACAACACACCTCCAAGGAATTTACAAAGGATTTAGAACAATTTTCAGGGCAGTTTGCCAAATGCATGGTATTCAATTAATACCCCATTTAGACATAATTCAATAATATGTGCTGGGAACAAAGTGAATTTGCATTTAGCAAAGGAAGCATTTGGAGGCTGGCTCTCACTACAGGTTACAGGCTCTGTGGGGTTCAATTGTTTTTTTTTATTCTGGTAATCAGCAGCTTTGTGCATTGTGCCTGTGACCTGGAATTTGCTTTCAAGTGCCAATTTTGTTATGTATTGTATTATACACATACGGTACCATGAAAATGCACATTTAACTTTGTGTGAATGTTATCAGGCTTGCAACCAAAACTGAATATTAGATAAAAGACATGTGAGTGAACCAATAACATTCTGTAAATGAGCTTATTCAACAGTCATTTGTCTTTTTTAAGATTAAAGTTATTCACATAATTATTGGCATTATTGGCATTATTGACTGTTTTGGTCTAAATATTCCACATGGATATAATGTGCGGAACATTGCATTGGTTTACCACGCCATACCTGTAAAGTACAGGATATTTTACATATAGGTAATGAAGATTAGTTTTACTATATATATTAGGGATGGTAAAATGCACCAATTCGCATTGGTGCACTGGCGTGAGAGATCATGCAGTAACTGCCCCGATTAAAATAGTGTGCACTGTATACAATTTAAGATGCATCATTTCTAACGTCTTTGCATCAATAAAATTTGATTAATTATTGCAGAATACTGGATTAAATCATTTGGATTTATTGATTTCATATTATGTATTTAGGGAACAACTTGGTGTTATCAATGTTTTTGGGGGTCATTATGCTTCCAGACCACAGGAGGCCGTGTCTTTTATCACATACCCGCTTGCAGATTTAAGCTGTTTCGTGCAAAAGCAACTTCTCATTTGTGTTTGTAGAGGGATCGTCAACTCATTCTTATGGTTATGGGAAAGTGAGGAAGAATCTATAAATTTTTTTTGATTTACTATATTTTTCTTTAAGTAAAATGTATTTTTAACACTAAGGCCTACAAGCAAGTCTTTAGTTTTACTCTGTTGTTCACGTCATATTCATCTGCAGACTGTATTCACCGTCACCCACCTCTCCATCATATTGCACTCACAGAACACCTGAAGTCAGACTGTCACTGGAGTTATTAATTAATACTGTACTACATGAAAATACATAATTTACTTAAAATACATTTTTATTGCATTTTAACAAAGTAGTTCTTGCTCTATTAAACTGGATCCTTGGGTCAAGAGTCATTGTGGAGGAAGCATCTCAAGGACTGCAGAGGAAAGTGTATACCTGCTCATTTTATAAAACACGTTTATTGATGTTTATTTTTCAGAGAGTAAGTAACTTCTACATGTTACTGGTGTTATGTGCTGTAGAGCTGGGTAATGAAAATATCCATGTTTTTATTATATCACTGATTTTAAATAGTTGCATAAGGTCATCTTACCTCCTGGGGCAGCCATTAAAAACATCTTCCATTTTAGTCAGAATGTCACTGGTGTTACAGTCATTGGTGTTAAACCATATTGCTGACACCAGTGACTAATGTTAATTTCATGAATAATCAGAACGATTAAACAGCAAATGAAATAAAAATAAAATCGCTTGTTCACTGATGTTGTATGGTGTCTCACTGCTGTTGCAGTTATGACAAGGGCAAGTTATGACAAAGTTTGCATTTAATATTTCGGTATATTAAAATATTTCAAATTAAGCTATTACTTTTTCATGTGTGACAATAGAACATGGTGACAGACATATCAAGGTAGTTTACTTTTGGGATTAATGAAAGTGATTTTTTTAAAATGCATCCACCTCAATTCCCACTCCGGGTAGAGAATGGGCCATATGTATAAGTGGTTACCACATGGTGTCTCAGTGTGGGCGGGTTGGCACAATCCCCTCACACCTCCAGTGAAAGGGGGTGGGAGCCCCCCAGGCAGGACGCACGATAGGCCCACATTGCGTGCATTTTCTCTAGCCAGTCTAGATAGATATAAAAATAGGGTCAGCAGTGGACTGGCCTGTGTCTCTTCGAAAAAGCTCCATGCAGCTGAATAGAAGGAGACACAGCAGCTGCAGCTATGGCTAGAAACAGTATTTGTGGACTTTTGTTGATGCACCCTTATGACATCACATCGTTACTTATCAACGGCAGCAGTTTGCCTTTGTATTGCAAATTCACAATAAAACAACAGGCAGTTATGTGTATTGTTTCTTAATCATTTCTATCTTTGGTGATGATGATGATGATAATAATAATATTTATTATTATTAATAATAATTTGTCTGTTGATTTATTATTTAGTCAAGGGTGATTCCATTTGACCATATAAATGTCATTATTTCATAATATTCTGTACAATAATAGTTTCAGGGGAAAGTTTTTACGTAAAACTTGATCTGTGTATATTTTGTTCCATAGCAATATGTGCAGGACCATCAGTTAATTGTCAAAAACACAAAATAAACTATGATTCTCCATGGAACATTTGCCAAAAATGTTACAGACTATTTATTTAGTTGACATTGTTGTCTGTGGTGGTTAAAACTTAGACAATATTTCACAGTTTACAGTTATTCTCCACCAAAAAATCTCATACTCCACTGATATCAAACTTAAGAGCAGAACTTTTATTCTTACAAAAAACATCTTCCAATGTAGCTTGAAAATAGTGTGACCAGACACACTTCTTTCATTGTCTGACAGATCAGTAATAGCATTGTGCAACCACAGACACCATTAAACTAAACCTCAGTTAGCAAATATTCTCGTTGCTTCCTTGCAGCACAGACTGTAAATGACATCCAGTCATTTATCTAACACTATTCCTGCTGCTACCATTCTTGAACTTTGACCTCTGCACTGACCAAGATACCAAGATGAGGGAAATGCAACACAAGGTGATGTGAAACTTAGTGTTAATGTAAACATGATACTGGTGAAGTATTATTTAAGAATGAAAGTTAGCAGGTAGAACATTGCATCTCAGTTAAGTACAGACAGACAGATACACATACTGTACATACACACACAATATACACATTACACATTACATTGGAGAAGGCTAAAAATGACTGTTATGTATAGCTTCTAATGTTTATTCATTTTTGTTCAAGACCAGTCAGGCTTTGAATTCCAAAAGATAGCTGCTTTAAAAAATTTTTCATTTTTTCCCTGGCAAAAGATCAAAATTTCAAGCACATGCAGGATTTCTGATACTAACTTTCTTATTTACTCAACCTCAAATGCATTTTCCAAATAAAACACCTTGAAATGTAAATGTAACTGGAATTCACATTTTATTTCACATAGATTTTATCCTGAGAATGATAAAACACCAAATTGGCTCGTATGCTCAGTTAATGGTTAAATGCTGTGTGAGGTGTCATTTCATGCAACACAGAGTACAAAAACAAGTACACCAACAGCAGTTACAGGACCCAGATGTAAAAATCTATTGGCTGACAGAAGCTTTAAAAACACAAAACTTCCCCTCTCCACCTCCCTCATTTTGGCGTGAATGGACTTCCAGTGGTCAGGAACAACAAACCGTTTGGCAATGAGGAAGCTAATGACTACTCTGCTTCTTTACAGGTGAGAATGGGAAGTTTATGAACTTCATCAATTGTTCACCATCTGCTTATGGGGGTACCTCCAGAAGCCATTCAAAGGTGACAGCAGCAGAAAGGTGACGGCCTTGCGATGATGTAAACTACATCACAGAGCAGCAGAAAGGTGACGGCCTTGCGATGATGTAAACTACATCACAGAGCAGCAGAAAGGTGACGGCCTTGCGATGATGTAAACTATATCACAGAGCAGCAGAAAGGTGACGGCCTTACGATGATGTAAACTATATCACAGAGCAGCAGAAAGGTGACAGCCTTGCGAGGATGTAAACTACATCACAGAGCAGCAGAAAGGTGACGGCCTTGTGGTGATAAAAACACATCACACAGCAGCAGCTTGAATTAAGGATCCAAGGAAAACTATTACTTTGCTGGTAAACGAAATAACTAATTACTCAGGTAGACACAACTAATAATAACCAAACGGATATAGAAAATGTGCTTAACTGGGCCCTACTTGGTTTTCCAAGGTGTTGTGGAACCAAGAAGCAAGAGGATATATGGACTTATTTTTGACAGACACACACACATCAAAGGTGAATTTCACACAGTGTGCACATTTAGTTATCATTTCCAGTGGTGCTTGCAGTTAAAAACTGTTTTGTGGGGTTTACATATTGGATGCTTTTTTGAAAAATAAACCTGATAAATCTATGGTCATTCCTGACAAATTTTATGCCCCAAAGTAAATTTTCGAAAAATATTTTTTTTATTAATGAACATTGTTTTCCCAATGTAGCCATTTTGTAACATTTTCAGAATCTGGTTGTGTTTCAGCTGGAATGTATCGACTTCAGTCTCTGAGATACTGTCAAATTAAACTAGATAAGGTCTAATTTCCATGCAGTGACACATTTTTTCTCTAAGCATGTTGTCATGGAGATGTGCTTTATGAAAAATCAGCAAGCATTATTGTTTAACCAAATAACTCAATTCCTCACACTACTGGTGCTACTTGTGATAGTCACACTTATCACATCACATATACTGACAATTATACCACCACAGCAGAGCAGACATATGTAATTTTGTTCAAGCAATTGAAGTGGAAAATTAGGACCCATAATGGTTTTCTTCATTTGTGTTCTTAGTGAGTTTTGTACTTATCTTTTAATTACTAGACCCAAATATTGGCCATTGGGAAATGCCTCATAGGACAAATAACACAGAGTTAGTCCTGCTAACCAGCTCAGCACCAACATATATACCTACAAGTTAAGTGACAGTCACTCTTTCAAAGACCAATGAATCAGCATCACCCGCTCTTCTCACCATGGCAACAAATGATCAGCCTTGTGAACCTGACTGGAATAGAAGAATCGGCAGATAAAAGTGAATAACAATAGAAGTGTACTGCGCCTTTTCTACAGTTTGTGTAATGACAAGTATAAATCAGGGAACCGAATTTAACGTCAAAATTCTTAGGTGAAGTTCAGTACATCACCCGACTGACATTTACTATATGTAAAATAATAATAAGTAAGTAAGTAGAGCTTTATTGTCATCCCAACAATACACAATAGTATACAGTGAGACAATAATAGTAATAATAATAATAATAATAATAATAATAATAATAATAATAATAATAAACCGGTTTAAAATGATTTATCTGAGTATGCAATAATGCACAGTCCATTTGATTATTTTTCATTTACCTAGAATGGGATGCTAAATGGATTGCACATTCTCAAATGACCAAATTTAATTTTCATCTATGGGCCTAAATGAATTTAAAGCCAATCACAATGTGTAACAAGATACTGTGTCAGGCAGCGATCAAAAGCCACTGCAGACTGACTTCCGTCACAAGATCCGCACGGTTACAAGGAATTGCTATTAAACCCTGAACTGAACTGCTTTGTTCTGACAGTCTAGGCTGCAGTACCATAAATGATTCATTTAGCTACAGGAAACACCTTCATTTTTACGGTACGATGTCTGATATACCACAGATAATGGCCAGTCATTATTTTTTTATTAACAGCTTTGTAATGTATCAGCAACCCTCACAAGATGCCAATAATGAAAATGTTTATACATAAGTAAAGGAATAAACCTGTAATTTTGGCTGCAAACGTCATTCTGTCATTCATGTGTCTTGTCACACAGGAAAGATTTGTCAGAGTCCCCCAGGCATTTTCTGAGCATCAGTTCTCAGTGTGACACATAAAACAGTCAGAAGTAATAGAGGTGATATTTTATTACTGCTAGGAAAAATAGTTTCCCAAAATGAAGCGGTTACCAGCAAGCCACCTTTAAACACTATGGATAATGCAGAAAAGTACTGGAGATACAATGTTCTTTGTGTTAGAATAAACTATAGAATGATGCTTCATTGAATTCTTCTATTTTTGAAGGCCAATGTGGCATTTTGAGGATTTCATTTAATACTCTGCTGCGTAATACTTATGTCTGGCAGATGGTTCCGCTAAAGTCACCTAGAGATGTTACATCTGTGCCCCTAATCTGTCACAACACAGCTTCAGTAAATCAGTAAGTTTAATTCCTTAACCTGTTGCTTTTTTTGCATGTGCCCAGACCCTCAAGGGAATTTATCACATTATTATGCACATGATGAGTGTGCTCCTTCATTGCAATACCTTTTGTATGCAATACATTTTCCTGCAGGACTAGCTACTAGCTGAAGGCCAATTTCTGCCTCTCCGGATCTAAACTTTCTCTCACATATCTAAACAGAATTAGATCTGAACCTCACTGTATGGATGTCAAACGTGTACCATCACCAGACTGTCATCTTAAATTCTCTTGAGCTCTCAAAGGCAGTGATGTTGACCCTATTCCTGTACTTTGACCACTGCAATAGTTGCAATTTAGGTTGTTTTGGAATAACTGAATCTCCAGGGTTTTACTTCTGTTTCTGCTTTAGCAAACAATATTGCTTTCTTGTTGATGGTCTTTATACTTACAGAGAATCCCCTATATTTAATTTTACAGTTTTACAAGAACAATCATTAAAATGCTACTAGAAGTCATATATTATCTGTAATGTAATCACCAATGTATAAAAAACAATGCACATATACATTGTAAAATTGTGTCATTGATCTGGCTAGACCTACATCAATAGATTTTTGGCACTCCTGAGAAAATCCCTAAAATATTTATGCAAAAATGTTAAGTCCAGTATTGCTAGAGATTACATAAATGTGTTCATTTTAGAGAGAATTTTTTATTGTTATAGTGTACATGTGACCCAGTACTGTGTACAGCACCCTCCATGATTATTGGCAGCCCTTGTACAGATTTACAAACTGTGTTCATCCAGGGTACTAGGCCCTCTCTTGTGCACTCTCCTCTTCCTCTCAGCCTGCTGATTTTCAGTGGGGTTCAGGTCAGGGGACTGAGATGGCCATGGCTGAAGCTTGATTCTGTGGTCAGCTAACTATTTTTGTTTTGATATGGACATGAGCTTAGGAAAACTGTCCTGCTGGAAGATCCAGTGATGGCCCAGTTTTGGTTGCCTGGCAGAGGCAACCAAATTTTGATTTAAAATGTCCTTGTATTTCATGTAGTCCATAATGCCATGTACTCTAACAAGGTTCCCAGGGCCTTTGGAGGAAAAACAGCCACACAACATCACAGAACCCCCACCATATTTTACGGTTGGGATAAAGTTACAGCCATCCGTCTTTTTACACCAAACCCACTTTGAACGTTTCTTGCCAAAAACCCCCATTTTTGTTTCATTAGACCATAGAACATAGTTCCAGTTGTACAGCCATGTTGCAAACTCCAGCTACATACATTTGTAGTTAAATGTCAGAAAAGGCATACCTGTCTGGCATACCTTCCAAATAATCTGTTAGCATGAAGGTGGCATGTGATGGTGGCTTTGGAGATGTGGAAACCCCTACATATTACATTGTCTTGTAATTCACCGCCAGTCATTCTTGGGGATATTTTGCGTCTCTTACGATCCCCCTCACTGTTTGTGGGGGCAAAATAAATTTGGGTCCTCTTCCAGGCAGGTTTGTAACCACACCAGATTTTTATTATTTCCCTAACAGTAGAAATGTTAGAATTTTCAGGGGAGTAGCTATTTTTTTTTGTACCCATTCCCTGACTTATGAAGGTCAGCACACTTCTCCCTCATTTGGTTTGCCCGTTCTCTTATCTTTTCCATGTTGATGGATGACTAAGAGAATTTGGCCTCTGTCACCTCATGTTTGTACTCCAGTTAATCAAAAAGTCATGGATTACAGCTTGAATGTTCCAACACACTCCAATCAACTGAAAGATGTACAATTTACATGGGAAACATGCTTCAGTTACATGGTGTTCACAATAATTTCCAAGGGTGCCAATAATTGTGGCACCTGTTTTGTTAAAAAAAATAATTTTTTTTTTTTCGATGATGGATTTCTTTTTCTTTGATTATATTTATTCAGAAACGTCACTAGGATTGAAAGACAAGGGGGGCTTAGCCCCCAGGACTGAGGGAAGGATATTTAAGGAGGCCAACTGCAAGTTTTTCTCCTCTTTGCATTTTCTCTGAAGAGTGGAAACAAAGGGTTAAAACAACTCATAAATGACCTGAAAACAAAGACTGTTCAACATCATGGTTTAGGGGAAGGATACAAAAAGCTATCTCAGAGATTTCAGCTGTCAGTTTCCACTGTGAGGAACATAGGGAGGAAATGGAAGACCACAGGAACAATTCTAGTTAAGGCCTGATGAGGCAGGCCAAGAAAAATGTCATATAAGCAGAGGCGAAGAATGGTGAGAACAGTCATAGTCAACCCACAGACCAGCTCCAAAGACCTACAACATCATCATGCTGCAGATGGTGTCACTGTGCATCGTTCCACTATTCAGTGCACTTTGCAGAAGGAGATGTATGGGACAGTAAAAACCCCTTTCTGTGCACATGCCACAAACAGAGTCACTTAAGGTATGCTAAAGCACAGTTGGACAAGCCAGCTTCATTTTGGAATAAGGTGCTGTCCACTGATGAAACTAAAACTGAGTTATTTGGACATAACAAGGGGCGGTATGCATGGCGGAAAAAGAACACAGCATTCCAAGACAAACAGCTGCCACCCACAGTAAAATTTGGTAGCGGTTCCATCATGCTGTGCGGTTGTGTGGCCAGTGCAGGTACTGGGAATCTTGTTAAAGTTGAGGGTCACATGGATTCCAGTCAATATCAGCAGATTCTTGAAAACAATGTTCAAGAATCAGTGACAAAGTTGAAGTTGTGCCGGGGCTGGATACTTCAACAAGACAACGACCTTTAACACTGCTCAATCTACTAAGGTATTCATGCAGAGGAATAAGTACAACGTTCTGGATTGGCTATCTCAGTCCCCAGACCTGAATGTTATTGAAAATCGGAGGTGTTATTTAAAGGGGGCTGTCCATGCTCCGAACCCATCAAACCTGACTGAACTGGAGATGTTTTGTGAGGAAGAATGGTCCAAAATACCAGCTAGAATCCAGGGTCTCATTAGAAGCTATAGGAAGCGTTTAGAGGCTGTTTAGGGGCTGATTTCTGCAAAAGGAGGATCTACTAAATATTAGTGTAACTTTTCTGTTGGGTGCCCAAATTTATGCCCCTGCCTAATTTTGTTTAAATTATTGCACACTTTATGTAAATCCTATAAACTTCATTTCACTTCTCAAATATCACAGCGTTCGTCTGCTATATGATATATTTAACTGAAATTGCTGATCCAAACAACCAGTGTTTCATAAAGGAAAAGCATGGAAATTATCAGGGGTGGCCAAACTATTTCATACCACTGTAGAGGGCTGAAAATTTTTCATCAAACCTAAACAGGATTGTTTAATTTTATTATGTCAGCCGTTATGCTGTTATGTGACTCACTTTATTTCACTGGTTTCTCTGGAAGGTTCCCTGCCTCTGGTTTCCTTAGTCTTTAGGATGTCTACATTTTTTTAAATTACGGTCTAAATGAGTCCATGAGTTTTTTGAACTACATATTGAGGTTGTGTTCATTGAAAACATGCAAGGAAATATATCTAACAATGCATTTAATAATATTAAATGTGAAACAGAATATCTAACGATATGTAGTTTCACAACTACTCTTTCTTCTTGCTTGGTGCTGTAAACTTTTAAAATAGCAAACAACGTCACTTTACTTTCACTTAAGGAAACATAAGTAAAATTAAGCAATTACTTACAGTTGACACCTACTCACAATGTCTGACAATGAAATAATCTGGGGTGAGTTTCCCAAAGCCTTCTTAACGCTACGTCGTTCTTGAGTTCTGTGTTAAAAGACAGAACTAACGAACGACGTAGCGTTAAGGCAGCTTCGGGAAACTCACCCCAGGCCTCTTCTTTCTGTTGAACTGCGGATAAATGTTACTACTCGCTAACAAGCAACGACGTGTAGCTTCAGCCTGGGGCCTAATGACCGCCCGCTACAGAATGCAGCTTAAACAGCCAGTACATAATTTTGATTGAATAATGATAGCTAGACTTACAGCATTATTTTTAATTTCCATTCGTAGTCTTGCTTCTGTTTGCTAAGTGCGTACCTGCGCTCAGTGATATTTTGTATGAAATGTATGGATATATAATCTAAAAATAGTATGATAATTAATATATTTTTAGGGGGGCTTGGGATAATTTTGGGGGGGGTTGAAGCCCACCCTACATTGGCCTAATGACGCCCATGAATTTATTGTGTTATTCGGTTGAATTTTTATCATTTTTTCAGTGTTACATGAAGCTACTTCATGAACCATTTTTAGAAGGAGTGCCAATAATTGTGGAGTGCAGTGGAACTGGTTTTATGTCAGTATATCATGCATTATATATATGACATATTAATGCATAATAAGCATGGTTATAAAGTGGGATGGCTTTTTACAAATAGTCATACCGATGTTTATAATGCTTTGTGAATGTATGATAATGTGTTATGAATGTGTTCATAGATTTATATCGACATGGTATTCATTGAAAGTGTTAAATATAACCTTTAGCTGAAGTAAATTTATTCCAGGAAAAAAAGATTTAAAAAAATGAACAAAACCAGGAATTTTTTGAAATTATTGTGAAGACAATGTAATTGAAACAATAACTGAAACATGTTCCCATTTATCTCTTGCTTTATTAACTTCACCTGAGTGATTAGGAATGCTTAAGTGACCATCCATGGCTTCCTGTTTCACTGGGGTATAAATATAAGGTCAGACAGAAACAAAATTCGCTTAGTCATTCACCCACATGGGTAAGTGTAGACAATTCGTGAATGAAAAGAGACAACAGTGTATTTACACACATACACACACACACACACACACACACTGATTTGTATTTGCAACATCTAGCATTCACCAGGTTTCCCCATTAAATGCCTCTACCATGCCAGCAAACTATCTGTAATAAAGTCTTTCATTTCATCAAACCACAAATAGAATTCTCTAGATGATACTGGAACTGTGACTAGAACTGGGTTCTATGGTCAGATGAGACCAAACAGAACTTTTAGGTAACAAACACTCAAGGTGGGTTTGGTGTAAAAAGAAGGATGGTTATTCTGAAAGGAACCAGATCCCCACTGTTAAGTATGGTGGTGGATCTGTGATGTTGTGGGGCTGATTTTCTACAAAGGCCCTGGGATCCTTGTTAAGATACATGGTACCGTTGACTCCATAAAGTACCATAAAGTACCCATTTTTGTCTATTCTATGCCATGCATCCATATTGTGTTTGGGCACCCATGACCCTGCACAGGATAAAGGGGTATGGAAAATGATTGAATGTTTATCATGCTGCTAATATTAAGCTTGTTTAAATATGCATATAGTGACATAGTGTTCCATCTGTTGTGCTGTTCCTGAGTATTACAACGAGCTAAATCTGTGAATTAAATATAATTAACACAATATACAAACAAATTTCCAAGATTTTTCAGGTGCCCAGTGATGCAATTTATATGTTTTCATGGCCAATTTTTTTCCTGCACTTTCTTTCAGCTGCCAAAGCCTGGTATGTTCATGCGCAGTGAACTGCTGTTTTTTTCCCTGACTTATACCACAGCTTATACCATACAATACTGTATAAGCACATATCTACACAAATACTGTTTACACAAGGGTACACTCCAATATGCTTATTTTTATAGCTTCTTTGGGGAAAATCTTTTCATCAGAAAACACAAATACTATATTTTAATTATTAATTATCATTTTGTCTTAGAATAAATGGAAAGAGGAGGGTGATTTTCGCAACAGGTACAAACATTTCACAACAAATGTGTATAAAATAATGAAAAAAATAAACACTGAAAAGGTCAAAGCATCAAGAAGTGTCATAAAGACTGGCAGTGTGGTAAAGCTGGAGGCCGTTGCTTTGTACCTTGATATGAAGCCGCAAAAGTATCAACTGAGAAATGAAACAGGCGTCACATATTATCCAGGATGACCTGGATGTATGTGTGTGTGTCTGTGGATTAGGTTTATATTACATTGTGGGGACCACAATGAAAACCTGTTATTTTTACATTGTGGGGACCATTTTTCAGGTCCCGCCAGAGATCTGTATATACGGTCAAAAAAGAAAAATGGTAAAAGTCTCGCATGGCAGCTTATGCTTAAGGTTAGGGCTGGGTAGCGATTGAGGTTGTCACTGCTGGGTTTAGGGATTTCCCATAGAAATGAATGGAGGGTCCCCACAAAGATATAATTACAAACCTGTGTGTGTATCTGTGTGTGTGTGAGTAAATGAGTGAGTGAGTGTGGCGGTAGATTTTACACAATGTTCAGCATGCATTGAAAGGTATAGGGTAAATAAGATAAACATTCATCCAACTTCTATACCACTCTTATACGGGTAAGTCCAGTAGCAATAGGCACAACACAGGGAACAAAGTGGGACAGGCACCAAACCATTAATGAGGCACAAACACAGACAACTGGCAACTCCAATTCACCTTAGTATGTTTTTGGAGTGCGAGGAAACAAAAGAACTTGGAAGAAATCCCATAACGAGAACATGCAAACTCCAGACACATGGATCCAGGGTTAGGAATCGAACCCCGGCATCCAGAGGTGTTAGTCAGCTATGCTAAAAACTGTGCCCCTGTAACAAACCAACATAAACACAGCCATCTGCGACTCCTTATTGGCTCAGATGTGAGGATTGTGCGCGATACTATTGACTCCAGCCTCTGTCTGAAGACCCCGATTTCATTCCATTTTCACATGTAAATGACCCCAAGTGCCCTGGGAGCATTCAGAGCAGGTTAATGTCGACGGTAAAATGCAGCTTGTTCCCTCGGCATCTATTACAGGTGCAGCTTTGCAGATGTTACTGTTCAGACCTGCTATTTATTGGCGTGGTATTTCCATCCATGTCAGTACTAATGAAATTGATATGTGACATACACAGTGAAGCCTAACTCACCTGAAAAAGTTAGAAAATATACATGTAGATGCAAAACTGCTTTCTAATAATATTAAAAGAAACAATTGAGAAAAAAAAAAATATATATATATAAAACAGAAAAATTCACCTCTAGCTGTATATATAGTATTGAAATTTATTATCTACTATATCCCAGACCTTGGCACACACCGTTTTTACTGTATATTATTTGCTTCATGTGGGGGCTGTTGACATAATGTGTTGCCTCATTGGTGTATAGCACACACCTGCTGTTCCAGACTTGGTATTTTTCTTTTTTTCCCTTGGTCCTTTTTCGAACCCTCATCCCCCATGCCTGTTCCCTGGCCTTATCCTCCCCCACCTGCTTTGTGTTACTCGGTGCCTGGCGGACAGAATGACCAATGTCATGCCTTTGCAGAAATAGTCTATAATCTAATTAATAATACAGAAATACAGAAACATATAACATACACAAACGTATGTTTATGCCATCTTGTCCAACATCTCATCCTGAAATAAACATATTAATTTGAAGTTTGTTCCTGCCTTGCAACTACAATAGCTACTCCTCCCCTAGAAAGGATTTTCGGTAGATGTTGGAACATTGCTGGTGAGATTCATTTCCATTCAATTTGGGTGTTGATGTTGGGTGCAACTGAATTTCACAATCACTTGACCAGGGCAGTTGTAGCTGTGTGATTACGTATACATGTAGGAGTGGCTTATTTTTTCTAAATAAGAGGGGTGTCCAGATACTTTTGGCCATATAGCATAACTTAGCAATAGCATGCCGAAATGCCATACAATGCATATTATGCTATATTTCAGTAAATTTGATGGACAGATTTACCTAATTACCACTTGTTAAAGAGTCTAGCTTTGTATTTTGCATCAGTTCTAAAGAGGAACAGGAAAGCCTGGTGGCTTTATCGTCCTGCTGGACAAACTAAATTGCTAAACAGCTGAAACATGGTATTTTATGCTTATTATTCTGATGCATTTAATTCAGCTAAATTGTGTGATTTCATAACACATTCCAGTCATTTCATTCATCAATGCATCTCTTAAAGCATGGCAATACTTAAATCCTTGGTTTATACAAACCTACCTTTAAAGTGGATGCGCTCTGTGTATTTTGTGGTGCCATGATATGATGGGGTAGGGACTGAAAAGGGGCTTTTCATGCAGTAAGTCTGAAACCAGAAGATTGATAATGTTCTTCGAGTGGCGGAGTGCAAACACAGTTCCTGAGGGCTCTGTCAGTGATAAATAATTGCTGGGTGTCTGTGGTTGGTGACAGTGCCATGGGAGCGTTTTATCTCCCGTGATGTTCTCCTGCCTTATAACAGTGCTGGACACAATATCACAAACAGAGCTCAGATGATCAGTATGCAAGGTGCAGAAGAACTGAGAATTCTGGCAGTAGTGAAATGCAAGGGGGATACTTTTTACTTCTACAGATATTACATCAAATTTATGAAACCATCATTTTTGTACACTAACCTCCTGCTGTAGTATGCAACATGTGCTTGGTCTTCCAAGCGACATGTCCTGACAGTCACGCTCATGCATGAATTTCATGTATCCATCCATCTCTGCTTTTTTAAAACTCATGTGGCCAGTAAAATTAACATGTTGAAAGAAAGATGGCCAGACTTTACTCCCAAAGCATTTAAAATCGGCTTAAGCCACATGCCATGTAGACATGATTAAGATCATGGGCACAGAGCATCCGATCTGCAACCTCCTTGATGGAGCGCCACCTGGCTGTGCTTCTACTGCAGAGCACACCTTCCACTAAGAGCTTCTTACCAGTCCTTTTAAACATCCTCTGCTATTTTTTTGACTGCTAGATAAACGGTAATTCGCTTGGCACTGCAGTACTTTAGAGTTTTGATGGATCTTAACATGCTTGCTTCCACCACAGACTTATGGTTTCCATGCAATTATTTTTGAAGAAAAAAAACAGCTAAACTAACTGTTTCTGTTTTAGCCTTTATGTCTATTCATAGCTCTATTGACATTTAATGCTCCAGAGTGATTTATTGTGCTTCTTCTTTCACTCTTGATGTGTGATATACTCCCGGCCCTTTTTCTTCTCACTTTTAATATAACTTCGACTACCTTTTTTTCTTTTGTAAGGTGACCAGTATTAGGACGATATGTTCAGGATGGGTTTGTATGGAGGGCTAAGAGTGCCAAAATTAAATAAATAAATACACCAATAATTAATTAATTAAACGTGCCATGCATTGTTAAAATGGGAAATATAAAGAGAAACTATTACTTAAATGTGTCATGAATTATTTAAAATGAGAAATAAAAATATCGTTAATTAAATGTGCCATGAATTATTATCTACCATTAGAAATAAAATCATTATTAATTAATTACATGTGTCATTTACAATTATTTCACTATTTTTTTAATTTTGGCACTTGAAAAGAAAAAACGGGCGGGAGTATATCACACATCAAGAGTGAAAGAAGAAGGACAACAAATCACTCTGGAGCATTAAATGTCAATAGAGCTGTCAATAGACAGAAAGGCTAAATTATCGGTGTACTTATTTATTTAATAACTCTTATCCCTCCATAGGTTTGTACTAGAAAATAATCTCTCCTCAAAGAAGTAACACACTTCTGTCCTAACAATGCTAACAACTGCCACTACAGAATATCTGTTGTGAGTCTTCAAAGAATTTGTTTAAAATGATTGTGTTGCACTATGCCTTCCCTTGAATCATTTGTCCCCCGTGTCGTGGCAATATCCCAATTGTTAAAATATAGTTAAGAGTAGAAATAATAATATGGCCAATTTACAGCTACTGAAACACCTAACTGCTAGTTATTTTTGGACCATGGGAGGAAACCAGAGTGTCCGAGGGAACCATGGAAACTCAGGAGGAACAAGAGAAATTCACAAGCACACAAACAGGAGCAATCAAACAAGAAACAAAACCCTTCAGAAGTGTGAGGCCACAGACAGGAATCTGCACTCTGTCACTAAATGGGAGCCAGTTAAGCAGTGCTTGAAATGCTGAGCCGATGGTCAAAAGCGATGGATTTCTATATGTAATTATGTTCTAAACTGAATCAAAACATATTTCTAAACATTCACCCACACATCCATTCATCCATCCATCCATCCATCCATCCATCCATCCATTTTTTGTAACCACTTGTCCTATTCAGGGTTGGGGGGGGGGCAGGGAACAACCCTGGGCCACTGTGGTATTTCCAAAAGA
>JABFEA020000038.1:25147749-25160420 GCA_019775915.2 Cyphomyrus plagiostoma
CCACCCACCCACCCACCCACCCACCCACCCACCCACCCCCCAATTTTTTCCCCCCCCCCCCCCCCCCCGGGGGGGGGGGGGGGCCCCCGGGAACAACCCTGGGCCACTGTGGTATTTCCAAAAGAAAAAAAAACCCTGCAAATCCTTCGAAAGGAAGTCTTTCTAGTCTATGGTGACTTCTTTTTCCTCCACATAATCTGTTAAATCTGACAGTAAAGAAATATGTTTGCATGCACAGGTTTTTGCAACACAGAAATTTTGGAGAAGATTTGCTTTTCAGGAGCTGATTGGACAGCTTCTGGGCTGAAACTGAAAATAGCATATCTGGCGTAATGGTGCGTACACATTGACCTGATATTCTAGGGTACTTGTTATATTTCTCTGCTATTTTTTTAGCTAGGCGACCCCCACCATTGCTCCTAAACCTGCATTAGTTTGCTGCCCTTGTTGCTCGTAGGGATAATGAGCTGCAAACACAGTTGAAACTGACAAGTGCTTTGCCTGGAGCGGAGACAGAATGCAATTCAGAGTTAATTTCCAATTTCCCTTTCATCAGAATGGACTAGCAGTCTTCAGCTGCTTCAGACTGTACCTGGAATTTGTGGACAAGCATTAGCAATTCTTTTACCCCCCCCAACACCTCCATCACCTTGGATCATTTACTCACTCTGCCCTTTTCACAATTTCCATAATGCCATTAAGCAAGCTAAAACACACATCACTCAGTTACATCAGTGGCACCCCAAGCAAAATGAAAGACCTTTGGATGTCATTGAGCCAGCTCTGTCCATGTGGCCCCCTTTAAAGTGATGTTTCTTCAGGGAACATAGAGTGAAATATGAAGATATTTGGCAGCATAAATCTGATCTCTTGGACAGATGGCAGACTGTCAGCATTTGCACACACATGTATTTCATCTTTATTCTGTGTTTTTTTTGCCTCAGCCTACAAACACAAGGGGTGGTTTTGTAAGTGTCTGTGCTTAGGAAGATGAAACAACAGAAAAACAACAAAGCAAAGAAGGAAATGGATCGATATGATAACAATTTCAAAACAGGATTAAAGCACCGTGTTTGTCTCACCTGCACATATCCCCAGGTATTAGAATGTGTATGTGGAATTATGAGAGAGAAAAAAATACCTTACATCAGACAGTGTGACCAACAACTAGTGGCTTCTTAATAAATAATACTTCTGAGCAGAGGTCACCACACTGGCACTACAGATTTAATAGAAACAGAAATAAAAAGCATACAGTAGCATATACGGTCCTACCTTAAAAAACATTATGTAAAAAGCAAAAATAACACATTCTTTAGCAAGTGCCTTCCGCATTGCCATTTGAAAAAGAAAAAAAGGTTAACTCTAAAATCATCTTTTTCTCGTTTCGCAGATGCAAAGTTCAACAAAACCTACATCACTCTGTGTTCCCTGAATGCTCTCAGAGTTGGACTTTGTCTTTTTTCAGCTTCTTATAATGTCTGAAATGCGTTGTGTAGCTTTTACCCCAAGACTAACATGCACTTTAACTTGGGGGTTGATTGAATGTGCAGCCTAACTCAACAAAGCTATATGTTTATAATGTGTTATATTTCCATATCTTTCTATCCATGCATCCATCCATCCATCCATTTTCTGTAACTGTTTACCCTATCCAGGATCGTGGGGGGTCCCAAGCCTATCCTGGATGCTATGGGTGCAAACCCACATCTTTCCATGCCTATTAAACAAGACATCAAACTGGCATCACAAGCGCATGTACAAGAACATCCAGAATACTGGGGTTCTGTCTGCATCAGTGTTTTCTCTTGCTTTATCTGTATGGATTGTGGCACCCATCCATGACATCTGCCAGAAACAAATTTAAAATTAGTTTCCCACGCACCAAAACAGTAAGAAAACAATGCATTTATCTGCACCAAGCTTTGAAATGAGACATTTCTGGTTTTTGACCACAAATGATGTTTGAAAATCTTACACTGCTGACTGTCAGTATCGCATGTCAACAATGGAGGAAGTATTAAAGGTGACGATTTGCTTTCAGCTGGAACGTTATTTGACATCTTTGATACGGTAACATAGCAACATGAAACTTTAAGAAAGATGTGACTTTGGCCTAGTCAAACGGCTCACGTGTGATGAATATATGACACGGCAAGGAAAGAAAAGGGGAATTTTATTATTTTAAATTAGTTTTTAACTTAGCATTGAGTAAGCTGCAAAGGGGCAAAAGCACTTAACTTCTGTCCACAGGAGCATGCAGTATCATGACACTACTATGCTAGCTAATTGACAACGCATCACATCTCTTCAGGGAGTCCTGGGTACTTGGCTGAAGGTTATCTTGCCACATCTCCACAAATAAATGGTGACCTGACATTCCACACATTAATTAACTCATTAAAACGAGGACTGTATATGTCAAACACATTCCAGCACCAGCATAGCCATTATATGTTTTTGCCAAGAAAGTACAAATTTAATATCTTTCTGGTTTTTGAAATAATGGTTAAAAAAAAAAACTTTGTATCCTAGTGAAGGGTTGAATCTATGATGAATGTTACGTTTTTTTTTTCTACTGTTTCATTAAAGACATGTTGTGTTGGGTTATTAAACCATTAGTTATTTCTGAACTACTGTAGATAGTAGCTTATAGTTGTTTGCAATACACTACCCTCGTACCCCTCAGCAATCTTAAGCTGAACTGCTTGAATCAAACATGCAGATGTTAAGTTGTAAGGATTCATTATGATTAGATGGTGAGAGGAAAGTAACAAGGTTACCCCAGAACCGCAGTGCACAAGAAGGCAAAGGTGGGAAATCTGGTGCCTCATTTATAAAAAAAATGCATAGAAACCACTTTACATTTGGTCTAAGATTATTTCTGAAAAGCGTGTAAGTGAGATTCAGAATGAATGAACATATGCAAAAGCCATAACTTACACAGAAAAAATGTCTGTAGACAACTCTCCTAGATGTGGAATCTATAATTTCAGTGATTGTGAAATCGTGCGTAGCTGGATGGCTTTAGAGCTCCATCTTGGAAACGCCCCCTAAGTATTATTATTAACACAAAAAGGAACTTGCAACAAAGGCCAAATCATCTACTTGATAGTGGCAAGATGCAAAAATAAAAATGTTAACAAGGCTGAAATTGAGATGTGGCCGGACGTGCAAATAGATGCAGGGATGCAGTTTGGTAGCCTCTCCAGTGGTGTTACTGCTGGGGATATCACGATACCAGAAATTTAGCAGGTAATGCCAATGGCAGTTAAGTTGCACAATTCTAGACACCACAATAAAAAAACAAAACAACAAATCCCACGTATTTCAAAATATACCGCTTTATGAAAAACATTTGAACATTACGAAAAACAACAACAGTGGCTTTGAAGTAATATATACAAAGAAATGAATATTAACATTGGAGAAAAAGAGCAGTGATATATAGCCTTCAAATTTATTAAAAACAAACAATAACGTGCTGATAATGAATTTTATGGCACAAGGATTACAACTGCGCTACCCTGTCAAAAAAATATGGAAACGATATATAGAATAATAAACAAGAGTTAACCTGTCTGTCAGTATTTGGACCAGACTTGGGGGGTATTCCACGAAGCAGGATTAAGGGAAAGACTGACTTATTTCGAGAAATCTTGCTGAATTAAGTGGGAATTCTGTTCCATCTTAAATGAATCTTCAGTGAGCTACAATGGTAACATAGGCAAGTGAACAAGTTTGCTCTGAACCAGATTAACAGTCTCGCTTGGTTTAGCATTGTCTCAAAGAACGTCCAACATGTGGGAACAGATTCCCAAAACATCGTTCCGCTGAACAAAATTCCATGCTCACACTACTCGTGTCATGTAATAAATATAATAAAGCCTATAAAAATCATGTCTCAGAATTCTAATTGATTCTAAAATAATTTAAATAAAAGTGTACCCATTTTACAAAGGTCAAGCATGAAATGAAATGACTGAAACTGAGAAAAATCTGTTATATATGAACAGGAAGATATTTTTATATTTTGTTTAGTCACTGTCTACTTTGAAAGTTTATTAGTAAAATAGCAAGATATGGTGTGTGCAGAACGTTTCACACGGACATGACTGAAAGTATTTTACGGAGATCAAATAATACAGAATCACATTATACAGTAAAAATGAACTCAACCCAGAAGGTTCCCTGGTGGCTATGGGAATCAAACCAGGAACTTTCGTGGTGTAAGGCAACAGCATAAACTATTGGATAACCATACCACTGTACTCGGCACTTGTAACAATTACACATTTACACATTTAGTTAGCCAACTCCCTGGCTTTATTTATTACCACAGTATTTCCTTTTTATATCTTTGTATTTTTCATAAAGCTCCATCAGCAGTGTTTGTTCTGTGATGGAAAAAAAAACCCTGCTCTCATTTGACAGGTTTTCCAACCCATTTGGTCAATCTACCGTTCATCCATTCATTTGGGCTTCTTTAGTATCACGGGTGTGTGAGACAAAGCAAATTTGTCTTGAATGAGCCTTGATTAGTTAATGCTGAACTGCATTCATAAAATGACATGAGGCTAAGTTTAGAGAGGGCGGTAGTTTGAGTCTTTTTCGTAGAAGTCTGCCTTTCTTTAGCTACTTTCATGGAATACCCCCCAGGTTCATAAATGTAGTATAAGTTGTTCTAAAGAGTAGTAAGCATTTTATTTCAGGTATGTCCTTTTTCATACAGTATTTGGGGGGGAGGGCTTCAGTGGTAGGCGAAAACACTTGTAGGCATACATACTTCCCCCTTCAGTTCTAAAAGAACTGCAGAAAAACAAGTACCATCATGTTTTTGGAATTTTTCCATTGACTTGGTACCTTAGTATCGGTTTTCCAGACATCTGTACTGCATAAAATCGAAGCCATCTGGCCACAAAACTCTAATAGTGTAGCTCTCTGCAATTGATTATTATTATTATTATTATATTATCTCAGGCATCAAAGAAACATTCACATGTATGCATACTTTAGGTGCTGGGCCATTCAGGTGAGGTCTGGTTGGGGAGGATGCACTGGTACGGCATGTTTCTGTTTGATGAAACAACTTAGGATCCTGGTTGTCAACCCCCCAGGCCAACATGTGCTCTTGTCCCACCTGCCAAGAATGGCCTTCTATCTTCCAGGTGTTACGTGGGCATCCCCTTGGTTGGCCCAGCTGCTTGGGTCCTCAGCAATGAGGATCCTGCAAGCCAGATCGCTCTCACGAAATCGTGCCACATGGCCATAATGCCATTACTGATGCTCCATCACAATGCTGATGACTCCCTGAGCAACCACTCATTTGACACAAAGTCAAATCAACAGTATTCAAAGATTCTTCAAAAAGACACAGTACCAAAGGAGTTCAGTCTTTATCTCAGGTCACTGGATAGTGTTCATGCCTTGCAGCCATATAGCAAAACAGGGAGTACCAGGACTCTAAAGATTTGGACCCTCATCCTCTTACAATGATATTGGGAGCACCAAACACCCCTTTCCAGTGACCTCATAACCCCCCATGCTCTCCGAATCCATCTGCTGACTGCATAGGAAGAGTCACCAGAGACATCAATGTAACTGCCGAGGTAAGTGAACCTCTTGACAGTTGACATTCCCTCCACAGACAGACACGCTGCTGATGGCTGTGCCCAGGAAGTTATTAATGGCCTGGAACTTGGTTTTTATCCAGGATTCTCGCACACCCAGACACTCAGACTCCTCGCTCAGTCTCTAGAGAGGCCTGATCAGAGCCTCCATTGACTCTGTGAAGATCACAGCATTGTCAGTCAATCAGTGAATGTTTATTCATCAACAGATGCCCCACAGCTGCTGGACCCCATGACCTTGCCCAACACCGAGTCCATGTGAGCATTGAACAGATTAGGAGCAGGAACACGTCCTTGACAAATCCCAGAATTAACTGGTTAGAAGGCAAAGGTTCTGCATCCATTCTACAAAGCTCTCACAGTACCAATGTAAAAACCAACCACAGCATCCGGAAACTTTGAGGGGATCCCGCAAAATCTCAGAATGTCCCACTGTGCAGCTCAATCAACTGAGTAGAACCCTGGATCCATGCAGCCTTCCTTACCCTCAGCTGCTTCACCATTTATACAATCTCAGTGAGACTGGATGGTTCACAGCTAATTGGAGGGTCAGCCTCAAGAACTCTGGATGCAGAGATGTCCAATGTCCTAGCTGGAAGATCAGCTTTAACTATCTTGATTTGGCTATCCCGCCCTATGCTCAGCTACTCATACTAGCTGGACCAGAGGGTTACAACTGCAGTGTCATTGGTAAGGACTGTTCTATCACCCACCCTAACTGCGACTCTCCGAGGAACAGATTCAGATGTGCCTAATACTTTTATTCCTCTGTAAGCAGGATGTGGGTCCCTACACCATAGATGCTGTGTTACTTGCGCACAGATCCTTCTCAACACCTTCTTATCTGCCTTCAGAGCCCACACAGCTGTCCTTCTCTTTTCCTGGTATAGACCAGAGTTGTCATCAAGCTGTTCACTGCAAATCTTCTCAATAATGTCCAAGGTGACCTTCAAGATGGGCAGAGTGGTGGCTCTGAGGCTAGGGATCTGTGCCAGCAATTGGAAGGTTGTTCGAATCCCATGAATGCCAGGAGTGATCCTACTCTACTGGGCCCTTGAGCAAGGCCCTTAACCTGCAATTCCTTCATCTTGGGTATAATGTTTAATCTACATCCAGGCTGCAAGCAGGTCCTCCAACTTGTCGATAAAATTTGGGGGTTGGTGGCAGGATTGGCAGTCTAGCCACCAGGAAACTGTTCCATTCAGACTAGTATGGTGCTAAGTTATCACCCACTGCATGGCTACACTCAGGTTCTCATCCCTGAGTTGGTTTGTTGTGTGGTGGGTGCAGCAATGCATTGACATCAGCGCATGCGCTTTACCTCATTCCCCTGCAAGATGAATCTCCTCCTTCTGAGAACGCTGGCACCAACACAATTCTCAGTAACCTTTACAGTCTTGTCCTGGAACGTCTCCCATTTAACATTAGAATCAGTGGTCACACCCAAATAGCCAGGTCCAGCCTCATTCTCCTAGTAGGTAGTAGCCTACTGAATCTAAGCTGCCTAGCAAGAACAAGTCACTGGTCAGAATTCACAAAGTGGGCACTTCTGTAGACCCTGCAGTCCTGTAGGAGCGTCCAGCATCTGCACACGAGGATATGATTGATTTCCTTCACCACACCACCGGTACTGGAGTATTAAACCCAAAGACACAGCTCAGGGGACTGGAAACAGGGTCCAGAAATTTGTAGCCACTGACCTTTTGCAAAGTCACGGAAGATTTACAGTAGCCACTTTCACATACATTGAGACCTCAAACAAGACACCCAGAGAGTGCCCTACTCTGGGTCTCATAATACTCTTGTAGAAAGGAGTAACACTGGACAACGTGAGGAGGAGCCAATCCACTATGGCAACAGCTGCGCCCTGAGTATCCAATCCCGCCGCCAACCATAAATTTTGCTTGCGAGATTGAGGACCGCTTGCAGGACCTGCAGAAGTTTAACGTCACACCCAAGACAAATTAGCCATGCATATATAATCCCACATATCCCACGCTTGCAATGCCACAACCACAAAAATGGAGGAAGTAACCAGAGGAAAGAAGCGAACATTTTCTGAAAGTGAGGTGCAGATATTTTAGTGTCCGAGGTAGAGGAACACCAAGACATTTATTATTAAAAATATATTATGCACTTACACTAACAAATATTATCAGTGATATTTAAATATTATATGATTTTATAGGATCCAAATCATTACAGTATTGTTTTTCGGCTTACGTGTCATATGTGAGTTTTTGTGATCTTTCCTCTGCGATGGAGACCAGTAGACAAACACTGACGCAGATCAGATACGAGTTATCTGGTCTATTCACAGAAGATTGGTAGTCGGGGTGAGGATCGGGTCAGTGACGTTGGTCTTTCATGGAATGAGTAGAACCTGGAGTCTAAGAAGCGAAACAAAGATCAGAACACGGAGAATGACACTGATGACACTGAGATCACACAGAGAGCCGGGTTACTAGAAACAGAATTCAAATCAAGAGCTGCAAATGTGAAGGGCTTGTTGGTGCCTATACTTACTTTGACTTTTCAGTACATACACATCTAACTTAGAATCCATGCAATAAATATATAGGTATATAATAAAACAAATGCCGAATGCTAGTTGTATTTCAGATAAAATACAAATGTTTCTGTTCTTAATGCCCATTACATAAAGCACTAACACTAACTTTAATGTGACTCATTAGATGCATGTCTGTCTGACCTATTGTTGTCAGTCTTTTCTCTATCTTCCAAAATGTTCATACCACCATTCATACATTTGCAAGCTATTTCAGCGTTTGTTTTGTTTATGTTGTACATTAATATAAATTAATAAATCTAAAAATCTTTGTATAAATGTGTGTAGAAATGTTTTGCAGATATTTTGTTTCTATGATGCCGTTATAAATGACGGCCCTGGTGTGCACCTACAAAGGCAAAAAAATCCAAATTTGATCCAAATTTGCAGCTCAAACAAGGGCATAAAATCACAAAGAGGGAAGTAAGCAAATTGTTAAATCAAGCAGGAGTAATACACAAGACCTATACACACCAGTATGGTGGGTCACTCAGTATTTCACAAGGAGGTAGCGGGAAACATAGATCTTTTATATAAAGCTAGTTAATCAAATTGATGAGCTGCTTGTTTTAGTATTCATGGGAGGCAGAGCGGGAATCAAGGGGGCGTGGCTGGATGAACGCTTGGCTTGATGCAAGTGTCACAGGTTTATATTTATTGAAGTATTGTGAGGTGTGAATGCTAAGCTTTGCAAGTAATTTTGTTAAAAGTATTCCATAACCAAAATCAATATAAGATTAAATTCCTATCACATGCATGGGCTGGGAAACACACTGACGTTTCTTAATTTGCTCTGAAATTTGTCATTCTGCATTCCCTGAACTATAGAGGGGTGCATAAATGTACTACCTTCAGGAAAAACAAGCTGTATTTTAGAGATAAAGGGTTGAGCCTGATCCATACAATGCATGAAGGCAGTAAATAAAAAGCACGTATATCTAAATTAAACTGCTTATGTAAGTTATACATCCTCAAAATGGTGCCAAGGATATTGATTTAGAAACTCTCCATTTTTTACCTTAATAGCTTTTGCCATGAGCCACTACTGACGCTTCAACAAGGTCTGGTAAGGTACAGCGCCTCAGTGGGTAGCTTCATATCTCTAGGGTTGGGGTTCAAATCCTGCTTCTACTCATATGGAGTTTGCTTGTACTTACATCTCACAAAGGTCTCCTCCTACAGTCCAAAACATATGTAGACTAATTGGCATCTCTGAATTGCTGGTAGAGAGTGCATGCATGTGGTCTGTGATGCACCGGCACCCAATGGATGGTACACACTCGTGTATAGTAGTGTATGGTACTGGGGATGGGTTCCTGGTAACCGAGACCTAGAGAAGCACTTAGGATAGTGATACACACAACAGGCTTCAAAACCTTCCACTTAGTGGATGTTGAAATGAAAATGCTCACTTGCTTACTATAAGCATGTCCACATGCTGGGGTACAGGTAAAAATAGCACAGAACAGCCATTTAACATGCTTGCAACTCTCCAGTTCTATGCAGATCAGTGGAGTTCTCATCCAACAGATGTTATTCAAAATTACGCTTGGAGAAGGACAGTGGTGTATCACATGCTCATCTGGGTCCATTGTACTTATGGTCCTGAACTCACCAGATTATAACACTGTCCTCCTTGTTTTAATATCTGGTCTACTGTGATTGGAAAGCCCCCCCCCCCCCAAGAAGGTGCTGATGTCCGTGCATTCACACCAATATATTCTTCTAAATCAACATAGCTGTGGCTCAAAATTCAATACTGAACGACCAGCGACAAAGCTGTTTATTAAGTTGTTGAGAGTCCCATCCCCGCAGAGGGATGTTGGTGTATTAAAGGCTTGAAGGACACAGGCCAAGACCAATCTCTGCTCTTCTCTTTTATGTGGCACTTAAATAGGAAAATAAATAACACTGCCCTTAGCTTCAGCTCTGATATTAATGTGCAACTTTAATAAGTATTCATAAATAACATTAAGTATCCCTTACCTTTACGTAGTCTTGAATTTGTATAATATATATGAAATTTTTTAATTTTAACAAGGAAGGACAATAATTTGAGCCTCAACTGTTAAAGTGTACATGGAAGGAACAGAATTACTTGTAGGCATATAGGAGACTTGCAGGAGAACTTGCAGAGTATCGCAAATGTTTATGTCCACATGACATAATGGGAATCTTGGCTTTTTATTTTTTTATTACTTCTGCATACATCTCTGCTAAGATTACATTGTCCTATAAGGTGCGCTTTTCTAATGGAAATGTGATATTGTGATGGCAAACTCATAACAGATGTAACAAAAGAAAAAAAAACACCAAATTCAAGGTGGCTTTAAATTTATCATTTAAAAAGATCAGCACATTTGTAATATTTATAAAAGAACAAAGGCTAAAATCAAATCGTTTTTTCAGGGACACTGAAGAATTAAATGCTACGATTGTAATTATACATTTAAGTGTTTCTTTTCCAGTAAATCCAGTGGATTGCATAAGGTCTTGAATGGAAAGGTCAGCCCAAATAATCAGCCCAATGGATTGGTATTGACTTTTGATATTAAGTACATTTTTATTTGTTCAGATAAAAGTCAGAGCTAATTATTTCGAACTGATGGTACCTTTGATGCACTCAGAGCTACATTATCTGTGATTGCTGGCAGTTTCTGCTGATTGCATAAGGGTCCTCTTGGCATCTGAAGGCAAGTGTCCAGTGCACTTTTAACATTTTTTGTCGCTGACAAAATAAGGAAAGTTATAAAAATATGTGGCTATTAACAGTGGAAGTATCCAGCAAGGCACAAAAATTTTGCACAAATTTTATTATTTAAATGTCCGGCAAAAGAAACAAAAGAATAGGTAGAATTACAGACGTCCTGTTAATCACAAAAGTGTAAAAGATGACAGCAAATAAAATACACAAACCCCCCAGGGTGTGCATTACTAGGTCGTTCTGCTTTATATTCCCTAATCTGATTCTCAGAGAGAGACTGCAGGTTCTTGCACAAGACTTCTGACCTAAGAAGATTTGGCTTTTAGACTGAGCAAATGGGCCAGTTTCCTTACTGCTTAAAACTTTTATCGTTGACAGCACCAAATGTTGTTATTCTAGCAAAGCACTTGTGGCTTTGACTGCTTCTGAAAAAATCACAGTCTTTTTTTTAAGGTTTATGTAACAGATGGGAATGGATTATGATGACTCCGGAAAATAAGAAATTATTGATTTGTAAAAAATAAAGTGCATAAATACATAAACACCTGCTAAATGGTGGTAAACCTCAATGGAGAAAAGCAAGCTTATTAGTACTTTATGTTTTTGATGAATAAATATAAATTATTGTTGCCAAATCTCCTTAAATGCAAGTAATTGCATGGAAATTAGGCCTCCCAATTTCATCTCATGGGAAGGCGAGAAAGACAGAGATTGTCTGGAATTCAGAGAAATTGTAATGTGTCAGAAGCAATAATATAATCTAATGCAAATGGATGGAATAAGATCACACTGTATGCAGAATATCTGATTTTTGGCTGCAGTTCATGCAGCAATTGCCAAAACCTTCTAATGACAACAAGAGGCCACCCTGACGTAATCTACCCATTGTAATCATCTGCACCGCTGATGTTGGTGCCAGGTCCCTGCTGTCTGCATGCTTGGATCGAAAGACTGTAGTAATGAATAATCCAAGTCTGGTTTCACATTGTAAACAGCATGGGGAAAGAAGTCGCCCCAGTGTTCGCCATCTGCATCATTATCAATAGGCTTCACATTTTTTTGTCCCAAAACCAGGGAATCAAGTCCATCAGAGCACTGTCTATAACCCAGAGAATCATGTCCGTTAGAGCACTGTGTATATCTCAGTGAACCATGTGGGTCAGAACACTTTCTATAACCAAAAGAATCATCTCTACCTGAGCACTGTGTATAACCTTGAGAATCATGTCTGTCAGAGGACTGCCTATAACCCAGAGAATCGTGTCTGTCAGAGCACTGTCTATAACCCAAAGAATCTACTACAGTACATCAGGGCATCATCTATAACCCAGAAAATCAAGTCCATCAGAGCATCATCAATAACCCAGAGAATCGTGTCTGTCAGAGCACTGTCTATAACCCAAAGAATCTGCTACAGTACATCAGGGCATCATCTATAACCCAGAAAATCAAGTCTGTCAGAGCACTGTCTATAACCCAAAGAACCTAGTACATCAGAGCACTGTCTATAACCCAAAGAACCTAGTACATCAGAGCACTGTCTATAACCCAGAGACTCAGGTCCATTAGAACACTTTCTATAACCTAGAGAATTATGTTTGTCAGAACACTCTCTATATCCCAGAGAAGCGTGTCCATCAGAGCACTGCCAATAACCCAGAGAATTGTGTCTGTGAACGGACTGTCTATGATCTAGAGAATCAAGCTCATCAGAGCACTGTATATAAACCAGAGAATTGTGTCCAACAGAGCACTGTCTATAACCCAG
>JABFEA020000038.1:25172962-25194376 GCA_019775915.2 Cyphomyrus plagiostoma
TCGCCCTGAACCGGATACCTGGGCTTCCTGCAGGCTCTCTCTCACCCTGAACCGGGTACCTGGGCTTCCTGCAGGCTCTCTCTCTCGCCCTGAACTGGATACCTGGGCTTCCTGCAAGCTCTCTCTCTCACCCTGAATCGGATACTTGGGCTTCCTGCAGGCTCTCTCTCGCCCTGAACCGGATACCTGGGCTTCCTGCAGGCTCTCTCTCTCGCCCTGAACCGGGTACCTGGGCTTCCTGCAGGCTCTCTCTCTCGCCCTGAACCGGATACCTGGGCTTCCTGCAGGCTCTCTCTCTCACCCTGAACCGGATACCTGGGCTTCGTGCAGGCTCTCTCGAGCAGTGCTTGATGCTCTGAGAGTGACAGATTCTTCATCAATCCTGTTAAGTTAGGAGGGCCTGTTCCATTCTTGGTTTTAAATGCAAGTGTTAGGGATTTGAACCTGATGCAGGCAACCATAGGGAGCCAGTACAGGTTCCGTACAAGAGTTGTGATTTACCTCATGAATTTTGTTATTATTTTACAGACTAAGCACATTTGGGCCGCAATCCTGTATGCCTGTGATTGGAAGGTCATCGATTTGAGCCCGGCCTCAGCACCTCTGCGGGTCCTTGAACAAGGCCCTTAACCCGCAGTTCCCTGGGAGCCACAAGAGGTGGCTGCCCTTCACAGACAACTTACTCTGCAAAGAGCAAGTTGGGGGAAGCGTAAAGACAATAAAGTGTCAATTATTAAATTCTTTGAATCTTGCAAAAACTTGGCACAGTAAAGCATTTACCTCTGTTTAATGTTGCCGTTCCTTCTCGCTACACCTAAAAGACATTTAGACTGAAGACACGAAGCGATGAAATGTTTGAGGTGTAGTTTTGGCCCATTCTTCCTGCAAACCAGCCTTAAGGTGTGCAAGAGTACAGGGCCATTTTGTCGCATTCGCGACTGGGGATGGGTCAGGGCTGCAGGCAGGCCAGTCCAGCACCCTCTTCTTCTGCTGTCATGTCTTCTGTGCAGAATGTGGTTTTGCATTGTCTTGCTGAAATATGCATGGGCATCTCTGGAAGAGATGTCGACTTGAAGGCAGCATATTGTGAAAGCAGCATATTGCTCCAATTTCACTGTGTACTTTTCAGTATTAATGGTGCCACGACAGAAGTGTAAGGCACCTTTGCAAGGGCACTGACAGCCCTATCCCATGACAGACCCTGGCATTTGGATGTATTGCTGCTAACAGACTGGATGGTCCTTTTTGTCTTTGGTCTGGAGCACACAGCGTCCCCTTCTTCCAAAAAGGACTTGAAATATTGATTCGTCTGACCACAGTACACGTTTCCACTGTGCAGTGGTCCATCCCGGATACCTCCGAGCGCCGAGAAGTCAGCGGTGCTTCTGGACATGCTTAATACAAAGCTTCCTTTTGGCACATTAAAACAAACTGAGGTTTGTGGATGCACTACATATGTAGTACTGCATATGTACTAGTTATATCCTGTCCAATCATGGGTGAATGACAGTTCTTGATGCAGTACTGTCAGAAGGATCGGAGGTCACAGTTATTCACCTTTATGTTGTGAAATTCTGCCAGATTCCTTATACCTCTTAAAGTTATGCACCAAATCCCGATTTTGGAATGTGATCTCCAAATCCTGTACTATCATTCTTTCAGGAACATTGTTATAAAACATTTCAATGATCTTCTCACACATTTGTTAACAACGTGGTGACCCTCTGCCCATTTTTGTCCCAGAAGGATCAAGCTTTTCCCAGATGCTGATTTTGCACCAAATCCTGATTAGAGACACCTGGGGACATCGCCTGCTTCAATTCACATCATTATTTCATTATTTTACCTCATTACTCTCTCTAAATCTCTAAACTCCCCCATCACAACTTAAAACTGAATAAAACTGTAAGGATGTAACAGGCGAAAGCTGAATTATAACACAGGTTTCTAACGTAAACAGGGCAAAGCATTGTTGGCCACACGCTAGACGAAATCCCTATATAGGGCGATCAGTTTGTCCCATTCTCTGCTGTTAGGTCCCCCTGAGCTGCTCTTTGAAGCTGCTGCTTTGCTGAGAAGGTATGCAGGTGAGCAGACAGGACAGGGGGGCTCTCTGCGGTCTGGAGCTCTGCTTATGAACCAGAAGTGAGATGTGGACAACCAGCTGGGGTTCCCCTCTCCAAGCCATCTTGCTTAATAATCATTCAGATAAGAGATAAGAACATTGGCTCTTACACCACAACTGTACAGAACGAAAGCCAAAAGAGTAAAGACTTCAAACCAAGGTACTGGGATATAATTGAACATATTGCATGTTACTCAATGGGCACTTTTCTTTTTAATAACCGTAGTTTTCCTACAATAGGCCCACAGAGCCTTCCCACCTTTATTAGTATTTTTCATCCTCCCAGTGAGATAATGTGATGTTCACGCACACTCTCAGATTATTGAATGCTCACGGACTCCATGGTGCAACCTGAAAAGCCGACTCGCTTCCGGGACGGCCTAACTAGGGAGACACCAGTCAAAATAGGACACTAATATGTAGGACAGAGCTTCAGTGACCATGGAGGCATGATTCTAGCACTAGCACTGCTTCTGTACAATAGTATTTAAGGTGATAATATTAAACTTACTTAGCAAGTTTAGCTAGTTAATTAATTCTCAACAATTTTAGATGTAATTTAAACTATAATTATTCTTATATTCCTGTTAAACTGACATCTTTATCCTTCATATGATATATGCACATATATAGTACTTAACCTACTTATATTTTACACTTGACACTTGATATTTTGAATATTTATAGGACAATTCTCACAGTAAATGCCCAAGGGTCCGACATCAATCATTTGAGAATGGAAATCTCATCTGTTTTGTGAATTGCAATTCCATACGAAACTGTAAAGCTAAAGCTAAGAAAGGAATCTATGTCCTATTAATTCTAAAAAGTGGACTTGAATGTATAAACATGATACAAATCTTTAACAAAAATTAGCATTTATTAAAAAGTGGTTAGAATATGTTAAAATACTATGCACTATTAATAGTAATGTTTTCATTTAAAAACTTTCATAATTTTACTTACATTTCCTACAGAAAATACAGCTGGGATAATATCCACGTTTCTGACAGTTTGGGATGAATTTGGGTAGAAAAATTGTGGATTGCTGAGCTGAACAATATTCTTCAGAAATCCACTATACAAGTACACGACACAAATATGTCAGTCAAAGACTGACATCATTAAACCTTTGATGATTATCTGCTTTCTGAGAGAACAGAGAATCCTGTTGAATATGACAGTCGCTTTCTGAAGCATCTCACTGCCACTGGCATTGCAATGGAAATTATTTGTCAATAATTAAATATTACAAAAATTACCTTGCAGTGTCTGGAGATCTGAACACCAGCCTTCTCTAAGCATCGCAGAATCTTAATTAATATTCATTAGTGACAAGCAAGTAAAAATATAATTACCACCATAATGTTGAAACACGCCAACTGATTTTCCTGAAGATATTGCTTCGTTCATGATGTTGACGTAAATCAAAATCAGAATTAGAATCAGTTTTATTCCACAGTACTCAGCATGTAGAAAGAGTTTGCTTTCGGCTGTGAGGTATAGCAACGTGCACGACACGCAAAGCATACCACTTTACATGCAGTACATGCTGAGAACCCACAGAGAACAAATGAAGAACACGCGTGATGAGATGGACAGGATACACAATACAATGTACATACACTGCATACATTGTTGTCCTGTATTACCGACTATGGGCGTTGTAGGAATACAGAGAGGAATTTTTGTCCATGTTCCTGAGAGCAGTTAAGACACAACTATGCGTGTGCATGACTACACTGAGGGAAGTTTATATGTTCTTGATATTCTAGGGTCATTCGTTCCAGTGAATGATTCCAAAGCGTGGAGCTAATGTGATTGTGGTGATTTAATATTTCTGTCAAATAAGGTCAGGCACAGAATAAGCATAGCTCAGGGGAAAGCCCCTAGCTTCAGGTTAATTATTCATCTTAATAATAATGATTGCCCTGTTGTCAGAAGATCTATAGGGTATCATTAAAAAGAATATTTTGGGACCAGAGAGTGTTGCAGCTGCACAATGTCATTTACAGGCCAGTGTTTTAAATACAAATCAGCCCACAAATGGTGGTAGACGCTTCTATTTTACAGCTACACAGGCCCTTTCTTTTAGCCTATTAGAAGTTGTGTATTATTTACTGTTCTGAAGAGTGTCGTGTGCATGGGTTGGTGAGGATTACGAGGACAAGCCCTAGAGTAGAGATAAGGTTAGATGTGTCCCTCCAATAATGTAACCTGGGACTGCAATGAGCAGATAAATATCCGGGCAGAGCCCCCCACCCTCAGACACAAGGTATGTAAGAAAGACAGAGGCCCCCACCCTCAGACATAAGGTATATAAGAAAGATAAAGGCCCCCACCCTCAGACACAAGGTATATAAGAAAAACAGAGCCCCCCACCCAAAGACACAAGGTATGTTATAAAAAAAAGCCCCCACCCTCAGACACAAGGTATGTAAGAAAGACAGAGGCCCCCACCCTCAGACACAAGGTATGTAAGAAAGACAGAGGCCCCCACCCAAAGACACAAGGTATGTAACAAAGACAGAGGCCCCCACCTTCAGACACAAGGTATGTAACAAAGACAGAGGCCCCCACCTTCAGACACAAGGTATGTAACAAAGACAGAGGCCCCCACCTTCAGACACAAGGTATGTAACAAAGACAGAGGCCTCCACCCTCAGAAATGCCCAAACTTAATAATTCCATTCCCCGAGCAAGAGACAGAGAGAATTTAGAGGACTAGTATTGTATACACTCTTTGAACAAAACCTTTTATGCCAAGAACAGATTTGTAAGGGCTCCGTTCACAGCTGGTCAGTATGACTTTACAGAAATGAGAAAGCTGTTCAGAATCTGTCACAGTATCTCTTAGCAGTCAGAAACGGTGAACTGATAGCTTCTCACTAAAAAAAAAAATAATAAAAAATCAAGAAGCAAGATAGTGCTCTTTATTGTCACTGCAATAAATAAAACGATGATATTTGTAGTAGCAAAGCAGAATAAATCCCGGCTGCTGCTCTTTTCTTGGCATCCGGCAGCAAAAATTTCCTTGCAGAAGATGCACACTGGAATGAAAATGCTTGAGATTAAGTTGTTCTGTGGGCCTCAGTGTCAGGTATGGTGACAGCCATGCATCTGTTTGTCCGCTGTTTTTCCGCCAAGCAGGTGGTCCGGAGCTCTCTCAGTGACTCAGCCCGTTAAGTGGTCTCCCCCGACTGAGGTCTGAGGTGTGTCATCCTCAAGCGGGGAGAGGCAGCTTCCCAGCGGCCAAACACACACAAAGCTGCCTGAGATGCAGCTCCAGAAGGCAGCGGATCAGTCCGGCATCCTGGCTGGCCACTGTTGTAAGCATCTTCCACAGACAGTGCTCAAGCTTCCGCGGCTTTCTGCTGGAGAGAGAGAGTCTCCTTGCTACCCGTCAGCAACCCCCCCCCGGCCTCAAACTGTGCCAGCTCTCTCTCTCATTCAGTGCCAGGTGACTCTCAATGTGAAAAACAGGCAAGTCTACAGGGCGGTGAAAAAATTGGATGAAGCACAACCCAACTAACCTATTTCCGTGCAGCGTACTATGTGGGGAGGCATTGTGGACAGCCAAAACAGATACAGCACAGAGACACTGGCCAAGAGAACTTTCCTGGCAGGTGAAGTTCCATATCGTGATTCAGAAGGAGAAGCCTTTAAATAATACAGCTTTTTAAAGATATCTGACTTCTGTTCTGTCCTGCCTGTCATGTCCACCTCACCCTCCGTTCTCCTCCCTAACGTGGCCCTGATGAGCTACGCCTGTTACTTGTCTTTGTATTTAAGTATCTGTCTGACTCATCAGTCCCAGTCTTGACATTGATGTCTACTGTCCTGTTGCCTGTGCCCTTCCGAGCACCAGTTCTGGTTTAATTAAACCCCTTTTCTTCTCCTTACACCTGCCCATGAGTCCTTCACCCCACAAGTCGTGACAACTTCCCCACGCTGGAATGGGGATCTCAGGCAGGCATACAAGACAGGGGACCTGCAAGATGTGTACACACGGAGCCATCAGTCCTGGAGGTATGAGCTTTTAGTGGTACACACTAATCTGCTGTGCTAACCCACTAACACTATAATATTATAGTACACAGTAGGACAGGTTACACAAACACAGTTATAGCTGGGAAAAAGTTTTGAAGATTGAGAATGAAGTTATGATTAAAGCAGTTAGTGCCCACACAGTTTCAGCTGAGGTCATGGAGTTTGTTCTGTGATACGAGAAAGAACACAGCTGCAGATTAGTGTAGAGGTTCCTCTGTTCCTCAGCGTACTTTGCTGTGCGTCTTCAGGAGTTTGTCAACCTTTGCCCTGTCACTTTGTGCTCCATGCTGTCCGCTGTGGTTCCACTGTTTCACAAGTAAAAGGGTGAGACAATCTTATTATCTAACTGCCGCCCATCAGAATTGAAAATCTGCAGCAGCCACAACATTTATAAAGAAACATTGGCAGAGCAATTTTCTGCCTTAAGCTCACAGGCCTGTGTCATAGATTGAGTTATTCTGGTATCATAAATAAAGTTTTATAATGCGATTATCATTCTAAAGATGGTTAGGATGATGGCTATTATTCTTATTCTTCATTTTATTATTCAGATGATACAGTAAAGAAAATATTAATAAAGCAGTAAAATTTGATAGGGAAACTTATTTTAAATAATAGTCAGCGATACATGTGAAGCATGGACATGCATGCGAAATGACCATAACAGGATCTCAAATAAACAAGCTTGATGTTGTTGCTGTAACAAACACCAAAGCTGCTTTAGTGAGTGAACATGAAGGCAAGTCAAAACTTAATATAACGAAGTTGAATTGCTGGTAATGCTGCATTATAAAAGTACTAAGAAAAAACTAAGAAAGTGAAAGCAACTTACTTTGGGTCACATCATGAAGTAGCCATTATTTTAGTATAGTAACGTTTCTTGTATTATTATAACTTGCAATCTATCATTTGCAATGGACTGGTATCCCATCAAAGGTGTTCTCTGCCTGTGCCTTACACTTCATGGCCCAACTCTGTACTGGAACTGGGGCTATGAAAGATGTATGAATATTAATATGCAGCTAATATACAGTGTGTGGACCACCAATACATGACTACAGGAAGAGAGAGGATAACTAGAGGGCAAGATGGGTGACAGATAGTCAAATAGTTAAGGATGCTAAAGAATCAAATAGTTAAGGATGTTAAAGAATCCATTTGCAGTAAAACCAGGTTTGTTTCCCAGAATCTCTCTGGTGGTAATGCTGTTTACCCTTAATTTGCAACGAAAGTCCAATTTGGTGAAAATGCAACTTACCATGCTGGAGAAGGACGAGAGGCTTCTGGAATGCCACCATTATACTATTGAGAGCCCAATATTCAGTTTGGTGTTGAAATCTGCTGAAAATGACTGATGTTGTGACGGACATTTCTGGCAGAGAGCTTCTCCATGTCCTGGTAAATGGCCTCTGATTTGGGGAGGGCAGTGAGTAGGGTCAACCTCCTGGGGTAGAGTGGGTCGTTGGAGCAAAGCTTCTGCCTTGGTCTTACTGAAGAAGCCTTTGCGTTGCTGCTACTCTAGGGGAATAAGGCATTTCCAGCTGGCACTAGGGCTCTCAATGAAATAAATGAACTGATCCAAATTGTGCACATGCCCTTGGCAGTCTAGCTCTTTTTGCAGGTTAGAATTTAACCCACGATGACACATGGTGAGAAGGGCAGGTACAATATTCTTATATTTCCAGATTCTAAATTTCAAAATTGAACAGCGTACTCTGAGGATCCGAGGCCATGTAATTCCCCTACCTTATTTTGAATAGCTGAGCACCTACACCCTAGCCAGCAGAGAGATGATCAAAAAAGGGTGTCGATATGCATCTCAGAAGCCAATAAGGAGCTATTCTTATTACGTCACTCCAGAGCTTTCCCTGTTAACAGTGACATTACAAAGTAGATATTTCTCTGACAGTTTGGAATATCTCAGAAGAAGAAACCCTTACATCTATTACAATTACTGTCACACCTAACAGGGGCAGCAGTGAACATAATGGAAGGCAGCTGGTTGAGAGCAGTAGTGGTTACAAGACCAGGAGCTGATGAGGTGGTGATGCTCACAGGACGTGTTTGCCCTCAGGAAGGCATCTACCTCTCTAAGCTAGCATGTAGTAGCTGGATCAGCTCAGCCAATTTCTCCTGCTGATGGTCCAGTCATGGCTCCAGTTCAACTGGATTCATAATACAGTGAAGAATTGTTATGATGAGACAAGAGAGGATCAACTGTGATGACATACCAGGGTTCATTTGTAGGATCATTATCCAATTTTTACTGAATTGTTAAGCATAATCGTTTATCTACAGACTTGTTTGCAAAATCCACATCATGTAGTTGGTCATTAGGCAGGTACAGTCAAATGAAAAAAGGAAATCCAATACAGTACAGATGCAAATGCATAGTGCAAACGCAGGCCGGCCACAAAGATGATGAAAGAAACACAAAAAAGTCAAGAACCCAAAAGGGTGACTTGGTGGTCCAGGGGTGGGAGTCTAATACCATTTCAGCAGTGCCTTTGTGCAATTTGCACTTGTTCCCTTGTGTTTTGCAGTTTCCTCCCACAACCCAAAAACAGGCACTCAGGCTAATTGATGTCCTATAGGCTGACTGCCTAGTAGAGAGTATGAATACTAGTGTGTATGTGCCCTGCGATTGGATGTATCCCAGTCCTGTGCCCAGGATAGACTCAGGTGACCATGACCAGGATAAATGGATGGATGAATGGATGGATGGACGGATAGATGATACTACATGATGGTCACCCACCACGTAAAAGATTGAGAATAGTGAGGAAAAAATAAATGATTTCCATCCCAGAGCGAGAAAGAACTGAACAGGTGATACAAACAAGAGTAATTCGGCTTAATATGACAAATGGACTCCTTTAATCTCAACAAAGCAGGTGTTTTCTTAGCCTGTCATCTATGCAAATCAAAGGTTTTATGCAAATCGGTCTTCGAGGGCTCATCTAGAAAGAGCGGCCGATATCCTGGAGCCAGTTTACTTTGAATTTACCATGTAAACACATCAGAATTGTGCATGTTTAGCATAAATATCCATTCAGGAAACCGACAAACAGACTTCTCCAAGTGAGATTTTCTTTTTAACTTAGCAACACTTCATGTCAGGTGTTTTATGTCTTGGCAGCAGTTGCTTAAAAAGTTTAAAAGTGACGTTAAGAACAAAGATTCAAAGAAAGTTTTCCAGCAGGAGCAATCAGGGCTGCTCTGAGGAGTACCTCAGGAACTGTTGGGTTTTAGATGGTACAGATTGTTGAAAACGAATATTCTTACACACAGAAAGAAATACTACTCGAGCTACCCTTTTCTCTGTTTAACTGTCACACAACATCCCTTATGATGTTTATTTAAAAATATAAGGCTTTGGTCTCACATGAGCTGAGAAAAAGACCAATTGTATATACTGTGAGTGCACTGTGATACATCAGGTAGAGGGTGTAAGTGCGTCTGCAGGGCATATGTCCCTCTCCCAGTGACTGCAGCCCTCACTGAGCAGCGCGTAACAAACGGCAGAATAGCATTTCACAGGTGGCCAAGCTAACCTCCTGCCAAAGCCTGCAGACAGCCGTCTGCATCAGCAGACATCTCTCATGT
Source organism: Cyphomyrus plagiostoma (assembly GCA_019775915.2). Lineage (NCBI taxonomy): Eukaryota > Metazoa > Chordata > Actinopteri > Osteoglossiformes > Mormyridae > Cyphomyrus > Cyphomyrus plagiostoma. The sequence continues at coordinate 25,182,744 of JABFEA020000038.1, forward strand.
CAGGACGTCGTGTGGCTTTTCCAATTTAACAGTTTGCTCAGTGTTCAACACTATGCTGTTGCTGCAGTCCCACATGAAAATGAAAACTATACATTGTGCAAAAAAAATCATTAACGGCTTTGCTCATGACATTCAGTTTGGCTTAAGAAATAAATCCAGAACAATCAGAAAAATCTCAACAATGACAACCTTAAGAACAGGAAAACCCCATTAACTCCTTCCATAATTCTCTGTCTAAAACTTACTGAAGCTATATGGCATAATTGGATATATTGCAAAATCTTTATAAATATGCCAGTTTTAATAAACTTAAAACTTGAATAATGTGCTGGAAAATGATTCCTGCAGTTCCAGTGAAAGAGCAATCAACTGTGACAATCATTTTGATTAACAGAATCATTTTCTGCTTCAGTATTTCTTAATTTTACAATCGGCCCTAAAATGCCTGTATCATTGGTACCTGACATCACGTGTAGATTTACACCCATGGCTGCTGTTTAAGCTGATTTAAAATTAATACAATTTACTGTCTAAGATTGCAGTACTGTATTCTGTTTCTTCTTTCCTATCAAAGGAAACTTTCTACAAGAACTTTTAAATGCTGATATTGAACCTTCAATCATTCCTTGAGAATAAGTTTCATTAATAATTTCATGTTATATAGATTTTCAAGTGCAAAATTTCTCCTTTTCTGAATAAGACTCATGAAATGTTGAGAGTCCTTCCCCACTTTGTTCAGTTCTCAGACAAATGTTTGTCTTTCCTCAGGATTTCGCTATATGTCCTATTCCAAACTGGGTACACATGCTGTTTTCAGAGCTGGCTTGTTGCAGTGGGCATCCTATTCAGATTGATGCAAAAATCCACCGGCTATCTCAAGTGCTTAATGTATGATAATTAGCCAGGCTGCCCGCTTATGCAAACCCCACCGACAATTAGGGCACTGAAGGACGACGTGACGCGTGTTATTCGGAGGGGAGAGCATACGTGCGTGATACCAGAGCAGTGACCTCATCCTCCTGCCCATGTCACGCAGCTGTTGGGTACCTTCAGAACACGACAGTGTACGAAGATCACTGAGCACCAGCCCCGCAGCAAGGGAGCAGCAGCAGGACGGATTTTTTATGCAGAGTATTGCAGAGACCCATGATGCCATAAGAGATTCTCACGTCAGACTGAATGATTTATTACAGGCACCGGTATAATTCACTATCCCGATACCATTTTTCCAGTGCAGGGTCACAAGGAAACTGCAGCTTATGCCAGAGCTCTCAGGATTAGGGATGGTAAGATTCACTGATTCACATCAGTGCGCTGGCGTGAGATATCATGCAGCGGCTGCCCTGATTAAAACAGGCTGGATACAGTTTGGGATGAATGTGAGATGCATCGTTCCTAATGTACTGTATCAGCAAAGTCAGATTTATTAATGTAGAATAGCGAGTTAAATCATATTGCTTTATAGAAATTGTATTAATTATTTATGGAACAACTGGTGTTATTAATGTTTTTGGGGGTCATTATGCTTGCAAAACACAGGACTATGTCTTTTATCACATACCTGCTTGCAGATTTAAGCTGTTTCGTGCAAAAGCAATTTGTTTCCATAAAGGGATCGTCAACTCATTCTTATGTTAAGAAGAATCAATACAATGCAGATTTTTTTTTTTTGCTTTGCTATATTTTTAAATAATAAGTAAAAACTCATTGTCTTATTTAGACCTACAAGCAAGTCTTTAGTTTTATTTTGTCGTTTATGACATAGCCACCTGCAGATTGTATTCACCGTCACCCACCTCTCCGTCATATTGCATTCCCCGCTGGGTCGGACCACCTGAAGTCAGACTGTCACTGCAGTAACTGCTTCTTATGCTGGAGCTGGGCCTGCCCCTCTCTCACTGTGCCACATGACATCACCAACATACCAGAACACAGCCCAGCGTGCCATGATGGGAGGGCCCTGAGCCTGGCCCACTCTGTCCGCTTGCGTTATTGAGCAGGAAGCAGCAAATGGCCAGGGTCACATTAATATATAATTACTAGAAATATGGCCGATAATTTCCAGCCAATGATATTATACAGTGGTACTGTATCTCAGTTCTCGAACTTAATCCATTCCGTACTCGGGATCGAATCCTAAAAAGTTTGAGTTCTGATCGAATTTTTCCCATAAGAAATAATGGAAATTTTTTACGGCCCCATAAAATTACACCTAAATATGTTTTTTTAAGCATTTAAACACAACATGGACAGGATAAATCAAGAAGTGCATTTTTTTCTTAATAGCTTCCAAAACGATAAACATCTTATCCCAACATTACCCCTGTCCTTCCCCGATTGTCCGCTCCTTCTGTGTGCCACACCCCCTCGTTAAACTCATGTGGGATCCCCATGTGATCAGCTGTTTCTGGTTGTTGTTATTAATCCTCTGTATTAAGTCTGCGTTTTGGTTTGTTTCCCCAGTCAGGTCATTGGGTGCGTTCGACTTGCTTACAACGCTGGCTTAAAGCGACGCATTACAGTTAGATGCATTGCGACCTCTCAACCGGCTGCACAAACTGGTACCGCCTCCGTGACGACACACCACACACCTTTGCCCTTATTGGCTGAAGAGTTTAGTTACACGCATGATGTTTGTATCCCGGTTCCGATGCATAATCTGCTATTTCTCCCGAATATCATGTAAAGCATTGAGTGTAAATAAATGACATAAACGCTCTAATAGTACATGTAAGTTAGTGGTTTATTTATTGTTAGTTACTGTAATGTTGCGCTGCTTTATTTGGATAATTGTCCAGCCTGTGAAGAAGGCATTCAAGTAAGAATTGCATTGTAGCATGACTCATTTTCTGTTGCGTATTTATTTAAGTTCACGGTTGGACTTCTGATATTCAGATCAATTTGTAGGTCAAACTGTTTTGTTCGACTTTCAAGAAATTCAAGTTCTAGTGAGTTCAAGAACCGAGGTACCACTGTATTTAGATTGATTCCCCTATCTCTAAACTAAAGTACTGGAAGCATGTCTGGTGATGCATCGCATTGTATTGTATTGTGTCAGATGGTTTGCACTGCATCGTAATATGGCTAAATCATATCGTGTTGCAATAGTAGCCGCTTCATATGTATCTTTAATGTTTCGGATTGATGGAGATGCACATCCTTCTAGATACATGGCAGAAACAATAACGGTCTGTCACAAGACACACACACACACACAGACACAGACACATACGCAGGTCAGGAATCAAACCTCCAATCTTGACGCTGTGAAGATACAGTATAGTACCATATATGGAAACATCCTGGTAAGTTAAACATTTCCACATTTCTCTTTTTATTGTACAAATGCTTAACATCAATTAAAGGTAAAGGTACCTCTATGGTAAGTTTGAAATTCTGTGAACATTGAACTTTTTCATTTGCTTTTCTAAAAATGACCTAACTACGATTCCCTTTCATGCTCAAGACTTTGGAAATATGAAATCACACCAAATATGTTATCTCTGTCCTCCCTTTGTTAGGCTGTTGATGAACATGATGAAATCTCTGGAGGTTACTTCTGTCATACCCTTGAAAAAGTCTGTGAATTGAATCACTTAAGCAAACATTAAAGTGTATCAAATGCATAACTGAAAGCAAGAGAATCCACTGAGAATGAAGCTATGTGTCCAAATTAAGATCTATAAAAGTGATATTAATGTAAAAGGAAAACATATTTGTAGCATTAATTAAATTTAATGGATTTTTAAAAGTCTGTCAAATGTTAATACTATTGGGTCTACTTTGGTATTCAATCGAAGAAAATTTCCTTGACTGTCCTTCCTACTTCTCATCTCATGTGATCTCGTTTCGTGCTCATTATCAAGTGTTAGATTGCAATTCTTTACAGGTTCAGTACTTAATATAAAATAATTACCCAAGCCCCTGTTTCTGCATAGAAATGTGTATGAAGAATTTTGTTTTGTATCAGTCTTATATAAATGCGGTATAAGAAGTAAGTGTAACCAGGTACTACTCTATGCATGGGCCCCAGTCTGAAGTGGAGCCAGAGGCTACTAAGCCAAAAATATACATTTTATTTGCAATGGGGGGCCTAAATACAGGTCAAAGGGGAGGAATGGAATGATTACAGCCTTTGCCTCTGTAAAATCAAAATATTGTAACATGGAGCATCGTAACCCAGGGAGTGTCTGTATATAGATAATACACAAAGCAAAACAAACAAATGAAGAAACAGAAAATAAATAATGTGGGGCTAGACTGCGCTATCGGGGAGCTTGGTGAAGAGCTCCATGTAGAAAAGGGAACTGCAGGCAAATTATAAATAAAGTGCCACTACAGACAGATGCATTCAAACCGACTACAACATTCCTATTTACCTACTCATAGCAAGCTAAGCAGACTCAAGCCACACCATAAATAACACATGCAAGATGGCTACTGCAGACTCTACCATTGAGTTCCCCCTTTCAAATAGCCAGAAGCCCCGCAGAAAACAATACCAGGAAGTGACCCGCTCAAGTAGTTAAAGGTACACTAAAATCTAATAAGCCTGGGAAAACAGAAATTGGCTTCTCTAGTAGTATCCATTTAAAAACTTGTTTCTAAAGAGCTGATGTTGCACCTAAGCAATCACTCCAAGTTTAATCCCTCACCAAACAAAGATTTTAAATCAGACACCAAACACAGCTGCTCTCACAGGTGTGTCTCCATGCAGGGTGAAAGGCCCAGGTAAGCCCCTTTCATAGGCTCTGGCCCTGGGTCCTAGTGTTAGACAATACTGTTACTCTCCCTTACACATACAGCCACAGAAACAATTAGGAGACCACTTTATATTTTTAAACAAATCTGCATTTTAAAATCTTGGCTTAATCCTAGTGCCGCTGGCAGAAGGCTAATGCAGGGCAGCGGCATGATGCTTCAAGGTTCAAAAAGACAGCAGTACACAAAAACAAGGTGAAGCAGGAGACACGGGGAACGAGCAGAAATCAGCCAGGTACAAGGCGGAAGTGACTTTCTGATGCGAGAGAGGACGGTTTCTCATGCATCGTGGTGACCTTCAAAAGTGCAGGTGTAAAGTGCACACTGCTAGGACAGTGTATATCAGGCTCCAAGGAGCAGGAAGAAGACTTTCATTAGTGAGAAACAGAGAAGAACCAAACTGCAGTTTTCAAAAGAAATATATTATTCACTGACACATAGCCATAAATTGAGTGTGCTGTGGTCTCTTAATTTTTTCCACGACTGTATAACAGAAAGGGACCATGAAAGCAGCTCACTAAAACACCATTCTGTCAACTCTTAGTGGATAAAGCAGCTCATCAAGGACTGTGACAATTTCCACATGTCCAGTCAGAATGTAAGGGAGTGTGTATAAAGCAAATAAAACTGATGTGACCGTATAATAACTGCCTAGATTAAAAAATAATAAAAATCTAATTACTGCCCTTTCTCTTAAAGAACGTGTTAACATCTAATTGGAAAGGATTGTTGACAAGCTATTGCAAACTCAGGGTGAAGACATGAACACAACCATGCCAGCAACATGACAATCATGTAACGGATTTTCATTTCATTAGAAATCCTTTCATTAGCATTTCATGAGCTTGGTTGTGTTCAGGAGTACATGCTTCAGGTCAGTTAATGTCATACACATGCACAGCTACCAAAAAGCATGTAGAACTTATATGTGCTATTGTTTATGTTAGTGTCCAACTGAGAACTGTGTCCAACTGAATTCATTGACATGCCAACTAAAGGATTGTTTTTTAGGGATATTAATGTATTTTCCTTTTTCATCTTTACTGACCTTTAGTTCTTTGCTGGTATGTGCCCTAATTTGCATTATGTTGCAATTTTATACTACAGTGAGCAAACCGCAATGTTTGTGCCTGGCATGAGCTACCAAACCTGTATTTGGGGAAAGCTCTTGGTGAACTGGCCGTTATTACTCATTATGCCTAACTGGAGACATGCCTTCTAGAAGATTCTATGTTGCCTTACATATATAGATATATAGATAAACCCGATTATACATACAGTACGTATATTTTACTTAAAGACATTCAGCTATTACTACATAGCAAATTGAATTGAAAGCTTTAAATGAGAGGATTCTTGCTATATAATTGATAAATGGATTTTAGTCCATTTTAGGTTTTAGTCTGCTCAGCTGCATCAGTCTAAAATTTTAACAAAAATAAAATAAAGAGCCAATTTAAAGTAACTCTACTTAGCACCTCTACTGTACTACTCAACTCTACTGCTGAGATTGTTGGGCTGTTGGGTTTAAGGCCACATCCAGTATTGCCAAAAGTACGAAACTGTACCAGATCCTCAATCAAAGGACTGATTACTCATCAGTGTTGACCCCCCCCCCCCCTTCAAAAATGCTTCTAAATTCATCTTATGATGAAATATAAAGGACGCTGGTAGTAGGTGACATTTAATAAAGCCCTGTGAAGACTGGATTGCAGAGTATGGATTAGATCATTCATTAATTACTAGTATGACACTCCGTCTGCATGGTGCTGAGCCAAAGACGATAATCCATTGTGATGGAATTCTTCTGTTTACTTCACATCCATTTTCCTCAGTGTTTATTGACCTTTTCATTTAGCATTCCGTTCTTAAACCAAATCTGCCCATCTGCGGCTGGTCGGAAATCATTAATATCTGTTAGCCTTTATTACCGGACAGAAGTATCTCCGTACTCCAAATGTCATTCTGTACCAGGCTCACTGTTTGCGTCTTGGATGCAGACATTTGATTACAGGCCCAAACCCATCGCAACCCACAGGTTACAGAATGCTTAGCCCCATTTACTTATTTATTGTTAAATGTTCATTCAGGGATTTAGTAAGAATTTCTATTCAAACAAATGGAATACAAACCATTTTCATTTTAGTGACACATGATAAGCTGTGGTTGACTGTGAGTTTGACATTCTCTTAGGCTTAATTAAGGATGCTATGTTATTCTGTTATTTACTTTTAAGTTGAGCCAGATAGCCAAAATTATACATGGCTCATGTTCGGGTCCTGTTCTAACACAAAGTTGCTAGGTTCTGATTGGATATTTGGAATTCAGGTTTTACAGCCCATCGGCTTTGTCAGTCACAGCCGCTGAAGAGTGCGTTAGCCGAGGGCTTCGGGTTGACCTCACTTCCTGTCACTGTCTGCAACAATAACTGGGCCATATGAAGAATGAAAACAATGCGCACAGCAGTTTGAGGACCTTCTAGCGGTAATGAATTGCTAGCATGAATAAAGATTTTTAACAAAAGGCAGTGTCATAAAATATCTATAGTTATTAAATCAGCACCTGAATGTCAGGGAAAACCCTTTCAGGTATCAGATTTCTTAAATCTATTTCACCTTTGCTTGGAATATCACACAGGACATCACAGGAGAAAGCCAGGTCTGATCTCCAAATCAGATTTACATTTAAAACAGACTAACACAATAAAGTTTCAGATAAAACATGTGACTTTTATGTTGTTTTGTGAGTTCTTCTAGATGCAACATCTCCGGAAATGTTTCCACTGCAGACGTGAGGCAGTGTACTAAATATAAATATGTGCAGCCATTATTAGTGTCAGATGCACACTTTCTATGGCATCTTCGGTGTTCAGTGCAGTGTGGGTGCACATGATTTTCTGGCATGTCTTTTTGTAGGTGTGCGTTGTAAACTGTGTGTAAAGCAGTTTAGCTGCAGTGCGCGCCCAGAGCACCTTCAAAAGGCGCGTCTTCCTTTCATGGCATAGCGTTCCTCGGGTGCACGTCCCACAGGGTAGGCAAGCCTGTCTTCTGTCACAATAACACAGACACGTCTTGCTCCGCTCTGCAAAAGCCACAAGCTTGCACAAATATTTTTATGGGGGTAGGGCAGGGGTGTGGAATAATGAGGAGCTCATGATCACATTGCCTTAGTGTTTACGGATAAATCCTGCTGATAAGCCGCCCGCCATGGAGGGGAAAAAATTAACTAAACAAATAATAATTGGATCAGGTAAATTTGAAATGTGAGTTTTGGTGCAAGCTTATTATTTTGTCCACAGAACAGTTTCCTAAGGAGATACAGTTACATAGCAGCCTCTCATACAAGTAATGGTATTCATAATCGCCGATGGAAGTATTGCCTATTTTCCACAGTTTTCAAATGTATTAAATGGGATACGATGCAATGAATAACTGCAGTAAACTTCACCTTAAACTTGACCTTTGCAATCTGTTAACTTTGACCTTATGTGGAATGGTAGCATCGGATCATTTCCGTGGAGGGATTAGTCAGCCAGGCTGAATTTTGGTTGAATGGCTGAATTTTTTTTCAAGCAATTCTTAGATGAATGCCAGCCCCCCTCCAGCGTTAATGGTTGTCTTCTCTGAGAGACGCACTGCCCTTCCAGTTCACATACTCCTTGTACCCTGTGGTGTGACTGACTGGAATGTATATCAGATGAGAGAGTGAGAGGGCACCTCTAATAATCTTCAAAAATTCAACTCTGTGTTTCCTTCTGATTCCTGGTAATAATAATAATTTTCTAACCACTTATCTTGGTCGAGGGAAATAATGATAAAATAATGATAAAAAAATACAAAAGAAGCTAGTAAACTGGGTCAAAAATAAAAAAATGTATTCAGTATTAGTTGTGTTGTACGTTTGAAAGAGCCATACCTACAGTACTACAGGTATAGTACTACAGTACCGAGCTTCAAAACAATCACATTTAGTGCGTTAATGTGGCCCTATCACTAGCCCTGGCCGTCCTTGCCCAACTAAAGGCCGTGTTTCACTGCTTTCTTATTCCCTGGGTGTGTTTTTTTCACTTCCTCTTTCCAAGGCATTTCCCCCCTTGCTTTAAGCAGTTCTCGCTTCCTGCTTTTGCCCCAGGCTTGCCCGTCGGTTCTTTTAGGTCTGCTTCTTAGAGACTCTGCTTTCCAGAGGTATCGCTCAGAAGAGACTATTAAAATAACTCAGAGTGTTGAAACTCATGTTATTTCGGTCGATCATACTGGATGCCCTTTATGATATTTTTAAGCACGGGTGATGATTTTAGTGCTTTTAATTAAATACAGTTATTACAGTTCAAAACACTTAGCAAATAAGCTGCTTAAAAATGTAATGATAACTATCCCGTTTGTCTTCTTTGTTCCTGCTGCCTTTCTTGTGATCTGTTTTACAATATAAAAATAGAATCCGAACCACATGTAATATTTTGTTATGCATACTGGCTGTGTGATTTAGCTTAGTGCTGGATAGGGTGCTTTCATTTTCTGTAGAACACTCTAAAGAGGCTGCCATCATCGACAGACTTACTGATACGTTCTCAGCTCCCACGGCTCATCCACGGCTGTCCCCTGTTACTTCAGCGCCATCCTGATATATTTGCAGTAGTTGATGTCCTTTGATTTCCTGCCAGACTTTGAAGAAGCAGCTATGCAGACCATTCAGCATTGTTTATGCTGCATTACTGTATGCTTCCACATCTGCCTTCTCGTTCAGTCAAAACATTGGGTCGCAATTTAATGTGCATTATTGTTATTTTCAAATGCAAAAAACTGGTGTGGTTTGTGAAAATAATCATTAAAAGACTTGCCATGTTTGTACATGAAGTGAATAAACAACTGCTTAAAACAACATAGCACAACATCATCCATGTTACATAACCTTAACTTATTCAATGCAGAGCCTAGGGAGTGCAGAATAATATCTAAAGATACTTCCGGATTCATAAGCCCCAAATTGATGGGACAACATATTCTTCATTTGAATTTCTATCCATAAAATATCAGCAGTATTTTTCATATATAAATGCATTCAAGTAGTTGGTACATGTTTCTTTGACAGAGCAAATCAATGACGTGCAGTGTTAGCAGGAACTAGCTATTAGCAGTTAGGCAAGTACTATTGATCTAGTTGGAAATGCTAACTTGCTGTGGGGTGGAAAAACCAGAAAAGAAAAGGTAAAGCATAGCGTGAAACCAGAACCCATCAACTTCTCCAAAGAATGCTGGAATAATTTCAACAGTGATAATTGACGTGAGATGGATCGGAGGGATTTGGCGAACAGAAATATATGACATGGGAGGTTAAGGAAGATTAGTTTTACTAACAGAAATTTCCCTCTTAGGGTGCATGAGAGTTAGGGAAAAAACAGGCCGGAAAAATTAAATGAAATATTTAACTAAGCATTTCGTAAGGAAAAAGGAAACAGATGAAACACTTCACATGTCAAGTCCTTTTACCATCAAGGTATATTTCTGAAGTGAGATTCAGGTCTAAAGCCACTGTCAAAAAATCATGATAATATTTTGATACAAAAGGGAATGAGAAGCAGCTGGAACCAATCAAGAGTAATGTGCACAGTCACCTGACTGGGAGACAGAAGTCATCCTGTTTCCACTGTTCATGCACTGGAATAAGATAAGGCCCTAACTGAAAATTAAAAAGGATAATTTGTTTTCTTAAGACTGCCTTCTTGTTGGTGTTTTAGCGTTACTTTAAATTGCCTCTTTATTTTATTTTTTTTAAAAGTTTAAAAAAAGACAGTCCGGAAAACATAGCTTTTCATAAAATACCACACAAAACCTTCCAATGTAATGGAAGGAAAACAGCTGCATTAGTATTTGTTTTTTTAATTATAATTATTTCTTTAAGATCGATAACGTCAAACAGAGCTGTTAGGCGATAGCAGTTGAGATCATTGATGCAATGGTGTCGTTGCTCTCCCCCCCCCCCCCCTCAGTGATGAGCAGGGACACGAAGCCTGACAGATGAGGCCTGAAAACCTGCTGGCCCGAAAGCCCTGCTCTCTAAAAGGGGGACGAGGAAATCAGCATCTCAACTGAGGTTCAGTCCACAGTCCAAATCAGCACAGCCAGAATTGTCAATCCTCTACAGCATTAATACTTGCCAACACCAAGTGTGTCAACAAAGAGGTGGACATTATGTTAGATTTCGAGCTACATGCTGGTTTCACCAATTTACACTCTGCTACACAGCAAAAGTCTGAAACCCAACAATAATGGGACATGCCTTACCCTCCACTGGAAGCCACTGTTAATTCCCCCATGTTATCAGGCTGAAAAATGAACACAAGCCCTTAGCTAAGCATGAAACTATAGAATATTATAAAATAAAGTCCACATTTTCAAGTTGAAATGATGTCAATAAAGAGTTGCAAAATGCCTGAGGGTAGAATCACATTAAGAATACACTAGAGATGAAGGGAAAAAATGAGTATTCAGTAAAGACACTCTCAGAAGCAAAATTCAAATACTATGGCTTTTAGCTACCAGCTCCAAAGCACACATTTAACTAGTTTAAATAAAATATGATGGTCAGTGCAGAAATAAAAAAATAATTCTGTTATGTTTTTGCAGAATGGAGATATGTGTTTGTTGCAGCGCACAATATCCCAAAGATGCTGATTGTGGAGTATCATTTCATTAAAAAAGACAACATAAAATAACAAGGCCCCCCCCCCCACAACGCAAAAAGGAGGGCCCCCGCAGGGTGGAGGCGTCGTCAAACACCCCCCCAGCCTAAACAAACCACCCACCCACCAAAAAACAAATCCCAAAAAATAGTATTAAACTAACTTATACACAAACCACCCCCCCCCCCCCCCC
>JABFEA020000038.1:25194476-25209088 GCA_019775915.2 Cyphomyrus plagiostoma
TTTTTTTTCTTCCCTCACTTTTTTTTATAAAAAAAAAAAAAAAAAAAAATAATAATATATATATTTTTAAATATATTTTTTTATTTATAAATACTCTATATCTTTTTTTATTTAAAATAAAAAATAAAAAACCCCCCCCCCCCCCCACTGAAAAAAAGAGAGACCGATAATAAATTGAAGTGTTATAATACGAGGGACGAAGGATTCAAGGGTAGGTGTTCAGGAAAACAAAAGGGGCTTTATTGGCAAAACAAGAATAGGGAAACAAACTGGACCCCAAGAGGTCTACACTTACTGTACTTTAGGTCGGACACAGGCAACATGAGGACTGGTGGAAAAAATCAGACTAGCGACGAACAGGTACTGAAATATATTGACTGACGAGGGGCAACAAGCATCAGACTAATCAGGGCCACGTGAGGGAGGAGACAGGAGGGTCAGGCGGATGTGGCGGGCAGGACATGACATGAAGAATATTCCTGCAAGCTGTATTCTGTATTTTTAGAGATATGTGTGGCTTTGGAGGGAAAGGCATTTTTTGAAAAACAAATGGATGAGAGTGATATCTCATTTTATGATTCAAAAAGAATGCTCTGTCAATGCGAAAAAGTAAAGAAGTGAATGATCTACTTTGTTGTACACAATTTTAATGAGCAATGCAAATTCTGCTCCACGTACTACAACAGAGCTTAGCAAAGGAAAGAAAAAAGGTACAAAATAAGACCAGGAGTTGTGGTTACAGGTAGGATCAAATGTGTAGTAACTGTTAACATGATAAAGTACTTACACAAAATACATAAACTGCTCAAAAGGAACCATTTTGGTCCTTATATATCAAAAGAAGAAAAAAATAAATAAGACTGCCTTCTCCGATATAACTATAGATCCTGTGTGGTGCCTGTGACACGAGTACAGAGGTCTGCTGTGAATTGCACACGTCAGGTTATCCCCTTTAAAAACAAACACATTTAAAATGGTATTTAGCTGCCTTGGAATGGTTTAGCCTAGTGAGACGGACTTACACATCTGGCTATTGTTTCTCTGAAGGTTGGCTCGCGTGCGTTTGAGCAGTTTATGTACCCCAGGCTCTGCTCTGGAAGGACTGCTACCCAATCCTGTGGAATGAGGAGCAGAGGAACGGAAAATAAACTCATAGAGTTCGACGGCTACTTAGGCAACATCTGCCAAATACAATATAAGCCCATGTATATTGCAACACAACTATATATTAATTTAATAAAATACACAATATAGCTCTTATACACTTGACAATTTGGCTCATATGCACAGAAATTGCAATAAATCAATAGTATATGTTATTGGGATGTAAACACATTAAACCGTATACATTAGATGAGACTGTGTGTGGTGACAATGCAAAGGGACCAACCCTTTTAGCTTCAGGTCAAAGCCGCAGCGGTTTCCTCGAAAGTTTACAGGTGAACGTCGGACTTCAGCACGTAAACTTTTGTCAATTTTTCACAAGCAACAGGAACATTTTTGTTATTAACTGGATTATACAGCACCTTCCACAAAATAACAAAAGTGTTTTAGCTTTCACATGGCTTACACATCTTCTCTGAGCAGAGGAAACAAGTCCCTTATTTACAGGAAGTGTGAGGGTGAGACAGGTGGACATCACTATACTTGGGAACTCATGAGGAATGGGGAGCTTACACAACCACCAATGTGTGTCTTTTCTTTATTTATTCACCAATCTGGAATGTACTATGTGTCAGATAAATAGGGAACACAGCTTACACAGACAATTATTAATAGTGGATGAAGAATGATAACTTTTCTTCTTTCTCACCAAACTTGAACAGAAGACGACTTTTTGCTTGTCAGACATCAATAATCACCAAATATGAGAAGATACACGTTTCTTGGTCACTTAGACCGCACAGGGGTGGGGAGGGGGGGAGGGGGGTGAACGGTTCTGCGTTTACATCGAGTGTCACAAGTACCAGCCCATCTCTGCAGGCATCTCTGTGGATGCTTTCTTCCATGTCTTGTGCAATGTGGGAACGAATGGTCGGGGGGGTGATTTAGGTGAAAGTTTAGAGCTGGTGGGCACTTAAGATGTGAATTAGAAAGCCGTTCTTCTACCTCTCAAAAAAAAAAAAACCCTGTGTTGGACAGCACCACCTCTAACTGCAAATGGCTTTGTCCTGTTCGCTCCTGTTTGAAATACCAGCATTTGTCCCTTTCTGTGTTTGTGTGCAGTTTCGTAAGCTTCACTTCTGCACTGATGTGGCTTTGCTCCCTCCCTGGCAGTCCTGCAAGAGCTTGTCAATGTCCTGGGCTACCTGGGCCGAATCGGCAGAATCCTGGCACCGCTCGAAGGTGCCGCGGTCCAACTGCTCCAGCACGCAGTCCATCTCGCACGAGTCCTGAGCGACTCGGGACGCGACATCCAGCAGGGTCTTGGACATGAAGTCGGGGGGCAGATAGGGCGAGTCCTTCAGCTGTTTATTTGGTGACACGCACTGTCCATCCGGGGGTCCGTACTGGCTGCTTCCTGATTGGCCATCACCTCCGTCTGTGAGAACTTGGCTGGACGTACAGGGAGCCGTGCACATTTTGGTGGGGCTGCTCGATGCAGACGGAACCTCCTGCAGCAGAGGGCTGAGGGCACGCTTGGCTTTTAAGTACGGTTTGACATTGGCTACCAGAATGGTGTGGTCACGCCTTTCCTTGCCAAAAGTGCAGAATGTCTTTTTCCCGTTGGGATTGATGGTCTCGCAGGGCTCTGTCTCCAACAGTGTCTCCATCCCGGCTGGTACAAAAAGGTTAGTGCGGTAGTCTGCACCTTCTGCCTGGTTTCCCGTTCCTGGGAACTGTGGCATCCAGCACCTATCAGAGTGACCTAGCACTCGGCATTCATCTGTGCAATTAACACACTCTTCATGTTCTGTGGAACAAGAGAGGGAACAAGTAAACTTTACATATATTAATCCCTGCTGTCTTCACAACACTGACTGTCACATGCAATACACTTCCACGTATAAATAGCTGCATACACTGATAAAGTAAACGAAAGGGAAAAAAAAACAGGAAAAACATACTCTTTGAAGTAAATAAGGTCTGTTTTTTAGCCTTTGGTATTAATCATCGATGTATGGTGGAATTTAGAGAGAACTCACAACATACTCTGAACTGGAATGAAGAGCTGGGGAAGCATTTTGGCAAAGTAGCAACACTAGTATCATAAATTTGTGTCACGGGGCTTTGAAGACCTCCCAAATCAGACGAGCAACATAGAATAACCAAGTGAGTTTCTGTTTGTGCAGGCCTTTCATCTCATTTCAAAAAAGAGAGAAAAAACAACCGGGTTGTTATTTTTTTCAGACTTTTATCTGATGTGTCCAACTAATCCTGTGCAGAGAAAACATAAGGAATACTTAAAGAAAAGTAAAGCAGCAATCAAAACTAAGATGTGGTGGTTGACCTCAAGACTAAACTTTGCATTTGATACATTACATCACGAGAAAAAATACACTTATTAGCCTTGTGGGCTGTATAAAAATATGCGCTCATCCACTGGTAACATGAAAAACCTTACATATAAACGGATCGTCTGATCTGTCCCCCAGTCCCACCATGGTATTTGCACACCAAAAATCCTGAAATCACTGACCACGAACAAGGCTTCAGCATTAAAGAAAGCTGGGCCACAGAGTTCCAACAAAGGAAAAGTGACTTGATGCCTGCCCTTCTAAGCCTCTGTAGGGTATTTTCTCTTCTTTAATCTCAGTACTTAACTTGCTCCAGTAAAATATCCAGATCTTGGAATGGGGAAGCCTGTGAGTCGCTTGAAATCAGCATCAGTTTTAAAAAACTTTAAAAAAGTTTTCTTTGGTTAGTTACTGATTACAGTAACATATCAGAGTACCAACTGATCAACATGTACAATGCTCTCTCAGTTACACGAATGTTGTTCGCTGTTTGCACTGAGAGACAATACTAAATAACTATTCAAAGACTGTCACAACTAAACTACTGTGAGGTCAATATACACTTTGCATTCAATTGCTGTTTTTTAAGCTCTAGATTGGAATTTTAAGATGCCTTTATGGACAGGGCACCATGGCTGTTTGCCGGTCTGTGACAGCAAAGGCCAGATACTCCTTTCGTGGGTGAACCACGGCTTCTACATCATGAACGGCCTCTTGAGCAAATGACAAACCGGAAGTGACATGAGGACTCCTCAGAGATGCATCTCTGTTTTGCCCAAGAGGAACTGCCTTCCTAGGTCCAATGAAGGTTTCCACGACACCCACAGGTCATATTAACGTGCAGACTGAAGGATTCGCAGTGGCACAAAGCCAAGTTATTTAGCTACGATCCTTCAAAGTACTGGACTTTTCATATTTAACATCCAGAGAGGTCATTAACCCACACATGCGCCTTCAACACAGGGCTCTGCACTGCCTTCCTTTTGGGTGTAAATGCACCGCACAGATAGCCGTAATTACTTCGGGATGATGGCAGCGTTTAGGATGCACCCAGCCTTTAAGTTTAATGCCCTTTGGCTACAGCACAGAAGTGACCTGCTTCGCATTTATCTTACTGCTTGGACACTTTGATAGCATTTCGTCTTTTTTTAATGCTTCTGGCTGCTCCGTGATCACAGACCGCAGCAATCGTTGTGGGCCACAGGTCAACGGTTCGGTCACTGCTTTGGACCGGTTCTGTAAGCCGTAAAGAGGACGGAGTGAAGAATACTTAAAGGATGTAAAATAAGACTATGGATGGCAGTCTGACCATTTTTTCGAGATTGCCTGTCCTTTGACGGGGAAAAGAGAGGCCTCCTAGTGCAGACTTAATGAAAAGGAATGGGATTTATGATCAAATCCCTCTGTGAAAATACAGATTGTCCTGTTCAGCTGGGAGCTGCATCTCGTCCTTCTGTACCCAGCATGGGAATGGACGACTAGCTGAGAAGCACTCAGTGTCTCGACCCCAATCGTCCAAGTTCCTGCCCATCGCCCTCAGGTCCCAAGCCAAGTATATGGGCTTTGAAGTCGAAGAGCGGCTTTCCCGGGAGTGTATGACACTGAAGCCTTGCTCGGGAATTCCACCCTGTCGCATACGGGGCTGTGTCTATTAAATTCACTCCCCTCTTGTATTTTACCCTCCACATTCAAACTCATTGTCAATTCAGCGAAAACATTTCAGGGAATAAATAATAAATATCGGAGCATTTATGTATTCAAACAGGAACTAGCTTATTGATTATTAATGCGTTGTGTATTTCTTTGACCTTGAGCCATACAGTTAATACACTACAAATTACATTAGGAAATATGAAACAAGTATATTGTATTCTTTCCCCATAGTATACGCCTGCATATAGTTGGAATATTACATCGAAATTATAGAGAATGGGGAGGTACTGTAGCTATAAGCACGGGTTTAATAAACAGCAGCCTCTCAGGTAAAAATGAAAAAGAAAAAAGACATTGCTTGTAGACATTTAACAGGTTCCTCTTTATTGACGTGTCAGGAAGTAGTTTTATGTTAGACATAACGCAAAATATGGCAGCGTCCTCCAATCATTCATGACGGCTTCAGAACATCACTAAGCGTAAGAGCAAATGATCCAAGGGTGTCCTGTTAACATGCGATCTCGGATCAGGAGCAGGCGACTCAAAGCCCCCCTTCCATGGAAAGACGCGGGCCGCTCACATTTCATTCGATCTAGCGGCACCGGGAACCGAAGGTGGAGCAGCGGCCTAATGCACAAACAGACCCATTAGGAGCTGCGGCCAGATCCTTCATTAGAATCTCGTTTTTCACCCTGTGTCTCCTCCACGGAGCACGCCGCTTGCAGAGGCCAGCTCCTGGAGTATTCCAGCCCACAACCTCCTTCTGTTCTGTTTGATTGCCTCAACTGTGTGGACAGGCAAAGCTGTCTCCCCTGGTATAGCCCATTTATGGACTGTCGGGGGGGTTGAGGTGACATCATGGTGCCAAAATCAATTGGACGTGGCTGAAGCCAATGACTGCTGAGAGACATGTCACTGGCCTGGCTTTTTCCTCTCCCCTCTGCCCCCTGCAACTTTGCATTTCCTGTGGGTCACAACTTCACTTAGTTCATTTTCTCTCTCTGTTCAATGCTCAGCTCAAGGCAGCTCAACAAAACTTTGCTGCAATCGATAACTACTGGGGCTTTCTGAAGAAGTTGCACTGCGTGCATTCGCTTGTAACAAAAATGTAATACATCGCTAAGTCCAGTACAACCTGTTTGCCAGAAAACTGCTCTAATGAGTTCTGTAATAACAACATAGAATGATTATATATAATTTTTATGACTAAGGAGAATATTGATGCAGTTATCTATTTATTTGTTCATTTATTTAAAACATACGAGTGCAGGAAACCTTGACATTTTCTTCTTAGACAGGCAGTAATTAAGCTTTTCCTGAAAATAAAAGCATGATTAATCTGAAAACTGAATAATCAGAAAACTGTCATTTTACAGACAGGAACACTGAACTGCTGAAATGTTAACAAGTGAAATGTGTGCCTTTCACAGCGGTCTGGCTATCCTCTGGTGGCCCAAATTCTGCCTTTGCGTAATACAGCAAGCACCAGGTTGAAGGACAGGCTGCTTGAAGATGTGCCCTTCATCTCCTGTCTGCCGACTGGCTCCATCCAGGCCGCGTTGCTCGCTTTGGCTCTGCTGCTGGGTACCGCCGCTAATGTTCCTGGAATGGCATGACCCAGCGGGGCACGCTGCTCGCCAACCCGGGCAGTGCCGCGCCTCTGCCATCCTGTTTAGGACAGCAGGGGCAGCATGGCGCGTGTCAGTTGGAGAAGCAGCAGCTGCATGCGGCCCCTGAGCATCTGGGACAGGCTGCGGAGCACCTGCCTACCCAGGATGCTGTGCAGTGAGCGGACCGGCTGACAGGCGCCTCCCACCTGCTCAGTTACACCAGAGCGGGTCACGTTTCCGGTGTTAATGGCCACTTTGACCCTCAGTGTTCAGGGGATAGCCCGTCTTCGCACAGCCGCTGCCACGCTGCTCGCAACCCAAATGTCCTCTAAGAACCCGTCGCACAGTGGCTGCCTATCATTTTAGATTAGCTTAATTGGGCCGAAATGTCCACCAGCCAGAAAGATTTCCCAATTTGCCGCATTTGTAATGCAACACTGTGTGTCTTCTAGTTCCTCTGCAGATGCTTGTACCCAAAGAAAAGAAAGATGGATTTATTTTCTTTTTACAGAAATAGTTCAAGGTCCTTATTCTCCGGAATACATCCCTGCAAAACCAGCTAAAGCTTGATCCAATCAGCTTTTTCTTGCCCTGTTGCCATGCGCATGTTTGCTACGGTTTGCTCCACGCAACAAGCATAGATCTGTGCATCACCCATGAGATGTGTCAGCTCTCTGAACTCGCTGCTCACAACCTACAACAACCTACAACTTTTACATTGATCAGAGGAGAGATTGAGCCATTCTATAGTTTAAGTAGCTATTATCCCACTGTGAGGAAATGAATCCCAATACACACTGACAAACTCATCAGCAGGCAATAAAGTGCACCAGGGGAATCTGCACTAACCAAAAGGACAAACGTCTCCTATTAACAAAAGGTTCTTTTCATTACATATTCCCTTCCAAACAGTGGGGAACGACGGCTGCTAATGCCTGACTACGTTCTTCAAAGTCCTACCCAGAAAGGAGCACATAAAAAATGTGTGTGTGTGTGTGTGTGTGTGTGTGTGTGTATATATATATATAAACACAAAAAGCTGAAATCAATTAATACCTATTAATGCAATAAAACATTATGTGGTCCAGACAAACACATGCGAAGGAGCATGTTGTTACTCCTGAGTGATGATGGATTGTGGCACTGTAGCATCACACCTCCAGGTTTGGGGGGGGGGGGGGTAAGGGGATTCGCCCCCCAGCTGTCTCTGTGCATCCTGCAGCGGTCCGACTACCCGTTCGGGGTGTCCTCTAGCTTGTGGCCCGTACAAGATGGCTGGTTCAATTTACGCCTTTGCATTGCAGCCCTGTAGTGTTTTGTGTATTGTGGTGGATACATGTGAGGAGCGCATCTGGGCTGCAGACCCCTCCTCGGCCCCCCCAGGATTTCCTCTGTGCTCGAGGTACAGCGGGACACGTCAAAGGGCCTCCGTTTGCAGCCTCGGAAGCGCCTGACAGGGCCGGGGGCAAGCAGACTGATCGGAGGGCCTGTGGAAAGCACACGGGCTTTGGGCGGGGGTGGGGGGCACAGGATTACTGCTACCCCTCCGCTGTGCAAATTTATGGAGCCGCATTTAGAAGTTTCCCAGGTGTCGCATCGCAGTGGGGACGCGATCTTGGCAGAGCATGGCTGATTGCAGGCCGCGCTCCGCTACGTTGTTGGCTAAACATGAAGTAGGGAGTGTCTCTGCTGCCTGTACTCACACACATTTCATACAATAAGGCCAGGCTTCTTTCACGCGAGACATGCAAGAATCTGAGGTACAGTCATTAGAAAAGAAATATGAAATGATAATGCATCAGGAGCCTATGATGTATAAGCATTACTGATCGATTCATGAAGTATGAAAATTATTGCATATTTTAGTTGCTACTTAGATTTCAAGATGCTTTCTGCTGTTCCGTGTTTTACAAACAGTTAAGTGCTTTTACTCAGGGGCAGCCGCTGTTCATACCCGCACCGACAAACTCTGAGTCACACGCTATATATAACTTTGTGGGGATACATTTATTAATGAGCAATTTTATTTTCCTAGAGTTTGCAGAAAATGCGTCAGATTTCTAAGAGTGAGATAAAGAAGGAATGAGTAGGATACGTTTAAATAAGGATTTAGTGTCAAAACTGAATCAATAAAAATCAAATCAACTGTGAGACATATTTGTACTTCAAAAGTTCAGGAAATTGCCTGGATTTTACAGTTGACCCAACAGACTCTAATGAGTATATAATCCACCCTGTCAGTGAGTATGTCAGTGTTTTATATGGAGTGTTAAACTCACATTGTCAAATAACCAAATACATAAAAAAAAGCAGACCATTTAGCATGTTGTGCAAAAAAAGAACTCTGCAAGAACTAAGTGGAACAGCATTTTTAAGGTAAAAACACTGAGTCTTAAAAAAACTTAAAAATATCTGTCACTACAGTGCCATATCTTGTCAAATTGATTATTTATGTATATATTGATGCTTGATTATAACAGACAACCACTGTTCTGTATCAAGCTTACTAGGCAACATGTGAAGGATATGGAACAGTAAGTAATTTCTCAATGGAACTATTGTTGCTGGGACTCTTCTGTTACATTTTACCAACATCTGCCACTGAACTGGCTGATATGTAAAAACTGGAGAATCGGTGAAAACATTTCCTGGTAGGAGACACAACAGGCAAGATTATGCTTACATTTTCCATAAAATCTGTACAGGATTAAAAAATATAGCCAAAAATAGCTGTTAGGTAGCCATTACATGCTGCTGCCCTGATCTGTGGCACTCGCAGAAAGATTCATAAACACAGACAGAGATCTACGTCAGAGCAGGAGAAACCCGTACACCTGTGTTTGAAGACATTGGGTAATTTCATTTTCTCAACCGGACATATTTTTCTGAGACTAACAAGCAGTAATGGCTGTGTAATTGCAGAGGTGTACCTCAAGGACAGCTGTTAAAAGCAACGGTGACAAAGGAGCCATTTACTGTGGTTGTGTGGCTGGGGGAAGGGGGGGGGGTATAGTTTTAAAAGAAACCCAAGTGCCAAAAGGGACAGACAACATAAGTAGGCACATAAAGAAGACAAGGCCAAAAAAAATGAAAGACACATGTGTCCCTCCTCTTCAATCTAGACAATTAACATTCAAAGGAGGAAGGTGTGGATTTTACCTGGAGAGATGCTGAGCACACGGCACACTAATTTGAGACAAGTGAGATCAGTGATAGAGGACATTTTAATCTGCCATTTAAGCCTTTGTAATTAGGACAGCAGGGATCACATGGGAGGGGGGGGGGCGGGGCTGCTTTATCCATCGCTTTGTCTTTTGCTTTTTCTTCTCCTCCTTTTTTCTAAGTGCATCACCCAATGCTTCTGATGTGGTTCTGGTCCTCAAAACGCAAGACCGATGCATGAATCTGGCAGCGATAAGAACCGTCGGAAGGGGCCAGGTGCGAGGGCGAGACACACCTGGAGGTTCCCCAGGCAAGTTCTCCCCGCTCTCTCTCTTTCTTTTCAGTAACATAATGAGGAACTAATTGCTTAAAAGTATTTTTTCAGGCAGTCCTTTGTTCCATCCTAATAAAGGAGTAATGACTCAAAAACATTCGCAACATCCGCGCCCTTCTAATTCGGTCTGGTTTTACACCAGGCGATACAGAGCATAGCATCAACCCTTACATTTTCTCAGTAGTCTGGCATTTCATGGTACAGCAGGGAAGCAAAATAAAATTAAATTAACAAAAAACTGACGTGAAAATTTCCATCTAATCTAATCTCCAGGTGATACCCGATAGCACACCTTTGATGGGAAAATAAAGCCAGACAGATCATTTAGGAAAATGTTATATCGGATATAGTTATGAGCTCTGTCCATTGAAAAGTCAGGAATCTCAGATAACATGACCTAATCACACATTCCATCTTCTGAGATGATGCCTCGAGACTAAGGATGCTCCCCAAGTTTTACATAGCTCCCAGATCTTCACCAGATTTTTCACATCCCATGTTTTGGTCCGGGCCCAAAATGTGTGAAGGTTGCTGTAATTATTTCACAGTATCCTGGGAGCAGTGGAAATATGTGATTGATCTCTGTGTGGATGGAGGCAGCAGTGTAGACTGGCCGGTGACATAATCACGGAATGTGGTACGGATTTGTACAAAGGGAGGCACCTACCCATCCTGTCCAGCCCTCCACACCTCAAGTGTTAACTGGGCTGGTAATGGCATGTCGGCACCTTCAAAAGACGGCCAGAAAAAGGGATTTTTTTTTTTATAAATATTGTGCAGCCATTTTATTTGGCTGCCTGGAAACTTTAGAATATGTTCCACTATAATTTTGTGATCAATATTCCTCTGTAATGGTCCTTGTGTGTTCCGAATTTGTTCTTCACTGGATGGTAATCAACAGGTATTAGGAGAACCAGCAGCTTTTTCTCCATTTGACGGTGTATCTTCATGGGCTGTGACAAGCTTAAAAATGTAACATGATGTTCTGCAAGCTACAGGAATCCATCAGAACCAGTGCATTACAGAAAACTGGTATTTGTGGCGGCAGCCTATTTCGTGCGGCTCTGGCAGCAGCCCATCATTCCTCACTTTCTTGTGAATTGACTGTAAACACGGCCTTTGGGAATAATGGTGCTAAAACCATCGCCGTGGCAACGACTGCAAGATACTTAAGTGAGTAGATGACAAAGCCATTATTTGTCATCGTACAAGAAACCGTTGCAGCCCAACGGCAGACTGGAAAGCAAAATTAAACACGACCTGTCAGCAGCTAATATGAAATGTTGGTCTCTTGCAAACATTTCATGTATAATTAAATAATTATTATGTTTATTTAATAAATCAAAATGAACAGAGTTGGAAAAGCATACTTTTCAGTTGTCCCCCCCTCCCCACACACACACCTCGAAGCACAGAAGCACACAGCCTGCCTTTAAGATATTCAGGTAAACACGTCCTCCAGATCTGCCAGCCTGCATGTGCCACCATGACAGTCTGTCTGTTCCACACCGAGCCCGCCGGCTTTCTTCATGCGATCTGGGCTACATGCAATCCGCGGGACCCCGTGCCAATATGGCTACAGAGCAGCGTAGAACATGTCTGAGACCTCAGGCCTCGGTCCAGGATGAAGGCTCCTGGGAAGGGGGGCGGGGCTGCAGGTGTAGCTGAGCCACACGGGGGCCCTAATTAGCAAACTCCCCCACCACCCCATACAAACAGTCATACTGTATGCAACTGTACAGCCTTCTAACCAAAGCCGACCTACTTAAACAGACATAGAGCACCTCTGGATGGAGCACTATGTGTGAGAGGGGTATGCCTTCAAAGTGTCAGCAGTCGGCATCAGGAATAAATGCTCACCTCCTTTCATCTGCGCTCTCAACATCTCAACACGGGCATCTTTCCCTGCTTGCATTTAGCATCAATATCCTCTACTATGCTGTTCTGCAGGGACCAGGGGTCGACGCCACACCGATTTCTGGCAGACACTGTGATCAAAATGCAGCTTTTACCAAGGACATGTACTTTAAAAGCATAGCCTGTTTATAATACACATAGGCTGTGTACGCACAGGTTACCCGTGCCAGAATGTGGTTGTTCATATATAAGAAAAAGCGAAGGGATACAAAAACGTATGAAAAAAAATAAAAAACAACCTCTAGTAAAATAATCCGGTGCACAGCAGTTAGATTAAGGTCACAGATTAGACAGAGGAATTATGGGATTACGGCAGCACAAAGAAAGGGATAAATCTCTACAACAAGCCACGTGTGAAATTTCCTGAACCCACAGAATAAAGAGGAAGGCAGGCCGCTGCCCAAAAGTCACGCCATCAGCCCCACACTCAGCTCATAATTATTACATATATTAATGCGAAATGTATTTCAAACTGTAATTAATGCAAAGCCAGACTCACTGCTTTGTTTTTGGTACTGACTCATTATCATTCTTAATTTTCACACACATTAACTGAAGAGACAAAAGCGTAATTTTATTTGAAGACATCATTTCCTCAAAGCAAAAAGACGTCGGTTTTGTAGCCTACTTGTCTTTTCGCCTGTTTTATTCAGCCGTATGTTAATAAATGTGCAGATACCCATCTGGGTCTGATTTGAAGAATAAAGTCAGCATCTGAAGGAGATACAGACAGGCAGGAAGTTTATCCATCTTGCAATTTTTTTTTTACTTTTAAAGACAAGTTTCAGCCATCTTCGGGGCAGATGGTGAGGCAGCCCTTAAAGTCATATGATAAGAAGTGCTTCATGGAACCTTTACAAAAGCAAAGAACACAGACCTGCCCCCTAAGACTTGCTTACATGCAAAAAAAAAAAAATCAAAGCTCTATGTCTGCGTAGATCTTGCCTGCTTGCCTTGTCGTCAGATGGGTTTCCTGTCATTATTCAAAGACGTGCTTTTTAGATTACTCCGTATTTAAATTATGCATGTGCCCTGTGATGTACTAGCATCCTGTCCAGGGTTCTCCCTGTCATGAGCATTGTGGAATAGGGTCTGCGTTTATATAGGTTATATAAAACGCAAGCAGGCCCATTACAGAGCACACTTTCATTGCTTATTAACAGCAAACTGAAGCAGAAAGCCCCTAATTGATGCCATGTGCTGAAGTATATTGCGTCTACAAGCCAAATTGCTTCTGGTACCCCGATGATCATTAGTTGCTGTTGCTATTTACTAGGCGTTTCTGCTTGCTTGGAACTCTTGATTAGCTATCTATCCTGATCCCATAATAAGCCCCCCCAAGGTACAGATGAGAAACATAAAATCGTGACAAGACATCGGTTATTATAAAACAAGCCTTGTGCTTGATTTCTCAGTTTTATACCAAAAGTTGCATCAAACCTTCTTCAGCCCTGTCAAGGCATCAGCCCTGTCACAACAAGGAGCATGTCTGAGCAGACAATCAAAAAATCCAGTTTTCAAGTATTAGACAGTATTTGTGTTGCTGTAGATTAACCTTCATTCTCCCTGCGACTCTCCAGTTGTAACAGAAGGGCACAGCGCTGGACAATTGTTCCTAATAAACCCACATCTCCTGAGACTTGAGGCTCTCAAGGTAATCAGCCACGTGACGCTGATAATTGCATGTCATAAGTTACCGGGATAAACGGGGATTACAATCATCTGAACGCGACGCATGATCCCCTCACCGTAAATGTACATTATTACCTTTAGGGTGGAATCTCAATTAAATTTTAGCCATATGCAAAACAGCTACGTTAAGCCCCCATTATTGCTAGCTAATATGCTCGGCTCAGTGGAAATGCCAAGTAGATAAATATCCCTCCTTGGCTTCGCCGTACACACCTGTGACAGCTTCTGTCTAATGCATTTCTGTTTATTGTTATTAGAACAGGGGATGGCGAACCCCCCCCACCCTGCCTCCCTCAAAGAAAGAATCTGGCCTCCACTGCTGCCCACCCCACCCTTCTGTCGGAAAATGGCACCTCCTACTGTGCCCACACTCGCGTTACGGACCCTGGGGTGAACCTGCAGCCGGCAGGCATTCGGATGCAAATGGAGCGAGGGGGAGGCGAAGCCTGAGGAGTCGGACTGTCACCCCGAGATGCATGTGGGAGGGACGGGACAGGAAATGTGTACAACAAAGACAGCCATGTCGATCAAGACATCTGCTATCTGCTATGCTGCACTCATGACAAAGCAGCACAAGTTGCATGTGAAATAGACATAAAAATGTAATGAATGAAAATGGCAATATGTGTCTTAGGGAGGTAGGAAGACTATGATCACAAGTGAGGCTGCTATTTACTGTAAAAACTGGAATTGGCTGACATCAATCTTTGCCCGGCCGGGGGGGGGGGGGGGGGGGGGGGGGGGGGGGGGGGGGGGGGGGGGGGGGGGGGGGGGGGGGGGGGGGGG
>JABFEA020000038.1:25220679-25259288 GCA_019775915.2 Cyphomyrus plagiostoma
GGTGGTGGCTGATAATGGTGATGCTGGTGTGATGGTGCCGATCATTGGTGGTGGCTGATAATGGTGATGCTGGTGTGATGGTGCCGATCATTGGTGGTGGCTGATAATGGTGATGCTGGTGTGTGACGAAACAGGTGATCGATGATGGTGATCGATGATGGTGATGACCCGCGGTGGTGACTGAGTATAGTGATGGTGGTGATGTAGTGGTGGTGATAATGATTATGGTGGTGATCGGCGCACTAGTGGTTTGAGAATCACTGCTGTAATGTAACCGGTCTGTCTGTACACCCATTTAACACACTTTATAAACTGATTTTACGGCAACAGACAGTATAGTGATTAATAATCTGCATATTTTCTGACTGTTGAACATTTATTTTAAACCGTTTTAAAAATTGGGACTCTGTTAGAGTGAACCACTTAATCTGATTTGGGGGAGGAGGAACTGATATATAATATTCCAGTTTTATTATTATAAGTATTGAATGTGAAACTGCACTCACACAAAGTATTGTATTTCATACTGCTTTAGAGATTTAGCATAAATAATGTGACTGCCCCAGTCGTTGCTGAATATGCAAGGAATCACCACAATACTTTCCTTTATGTATGAGGAATGACATTCTGTAGGATGTTAACTGTGTGTGTGACTGAGCTACTTTATCTATTTGTACAGGCAAAACTAGTATCAAGAAATATTCCACTTCAAAAAGATGTGTATCAAATCCATCAAAATGTGCTTTCAAAGTACAACTTGTTGACCTTTATGACCTTCATGAACAACAAGTATCTAGAAGCAGAGACAGCATAATAAAAATATCTGTAATCAGGGTATTGTTTTATACCCCAGTGGGTTCTGTCAGCTGTGTCACACTTGTGCCTGCAGGGTTGATTTAAAAGCCAAAATCCAGTGCATCTACATCTGCGCCAAAGTGCACTATCTGGAACAGATGAAGTACACCCAGAATAGTCAAACTGAAGACTTACAAAACATATATGCTTTGCATATGCTCTACTACCAGTAAAGACACATTAAGGAATTATTGAAATATTATGGGTATATTCCCCTGTAAATTACACCTGAGACGAATATGATTGCTTGGGTCTTTCCTTTCCATTAATATGGCATGCTTGAGCTGTTGATATGCTGGGTTTGAATCCCATTAACGGAGTTACTCTGACAGTGTAATCAAGTTCATATTTATTGAGCTGGCAGAGTTTGTAGCTACCCAGAAGAATTATAACGCTATGCGGAATATATTATAAAGGTCCAGTCGATATTCCTCTAAATTTGTTCATGAAGCTTTAAAAACACTTAAGCAGCCATATGTAGGGACAGGCTTCTGTTTTGCCACGACAGGAATGGAGATTTGGTTTTGCTGACCTACCTGAAATGAACCTGAATTTTCCATTTGCGCGAGTACAGTTAAATGGAATACTTCTTTTCACATTTCCCATGTTCTCCATTGACACGCACACACACACACACGCACACACACACACGCACACGCGCACATGCACACACACACACACACACACACACACACACACAGACCTGTAGTCATATCTTTGTGAGAACTATCCATTCATTTCTATGGCCATTACCCTAATCCCAACAATAACAGCCTTAACCATAAATATCCAAACAAAATATGAGACTTTTTTTTTAGTCACAGATTTTTATGAAACTGAATTTCCCCTTGTGGGGACTGTTCAGTTCTGCAGATGTTCATTCATACTTACCAGGGAAGGTGCAACCAGTAAAAGAGACCCATGGTGAAACGTAGTGTAGCGGGTGTGTAAACGGCTCAGAATTCCAAGGGCAGATGTGCTTTTATTTTGAGGTTGAGTGTTTCGTTCGCTCAGAGTCTTTTTGCACTTTAGCAGCAACTGGATATGCTCCTTTCTTCCTTTTTTTGTTTTCACTCTCTTTCACAAGAACAAGCTGTCTCCTGTCTATTCTCCTCTCACCACAGTAGAATGTTTACGGGGGGACCAAGTAATTGGACTTTTCAATATGGTGCAGGTCGGAAAGGGATATTTCGTGTGTTGGGTGTTGTGGTTAAATAAAATGCCGAAGTTTGGTAGTTAAGTAAATTACATGTATTATCCCGTTTTAAAAATTATAACTATGAGAAGATGTGTTGTGCTTGTTTAATGTACTGTAAACACTGTTCTCCCCCCTTACCCTTTGGGGCTGTGATGGTGCTGGACATCAGGGGGGGGCTGATTACACCCCTGGGGGACTGAGGCTTTGTTTAAGGTATATCCTGGAAGCCACCCAGAGTTTGATGTTAAAGTGTGCAGATATGTTCCCTTCTTAATTTTTCCCTCCTTTTGTGTACCTGGCGCTGTAGGAGGAAGGTATTGAATTTTGGATTTTTGCAATAAAAGAAAAGCATTTCTGGAATTCCCCCCAGCGTCCTCCTGTCCTTTGCACCCAACCCATGGGTTTTGATGGTGCCCTTGTTTAGGCCATCACAATTTCTATTATATCTTTTACTTTAAGTTAATTATTCAATAAATTATGTGAGATATTCATTGCTTTATTATAAAATAGGCTTTATGTTAATGATTTTACCCCAATTGTAGACTAAGTGTTCTAAGCATGTATAAGGTAGGCTAGGCTAGGTATGATGTAGGTTTGGTGTAGTTTATGAAAAATGCATTTTTGACGTATAATATTTTTGACTTATGACAGATTTATCAAAACATGCCCCAGGAAGCATCTGTGTTTGTGTGTCTTTCTATATGTATGCATACGGGGCAGCGTGTGGCTCAGTGGGCTAAGCCTGTGTGCCTGTAATCATGAGGTCACAGGTTCAAATCCAGCCTCAGCACGTCTGCGGGTCCTTGAGCAAGGCCCTTAACCCCTAGCTCCCTGGGCGCCCCAACAGGTGGCTGCCCTTCGCGGACAACTTGATCTACAAAGACCAAGTTGAGGGAGGTGTAAAAATAATTTCCCCACGGGGACAATAAAGGATTAATTATGATTATTATTATACATATATGTCCATTTAATGGGTTTCAGAGACCAAATAGTAGCTACCCTGTCAAGACTGGGCCTCAAACTGGTGACCTTCTGATGACAAATACAGAGGGCGACCCTGCTGAGACAAACACCGCCCAGATATCTGCAAAATTTACCGGCAGGCCACAGACCACGACAGGATTTATTCAATACTAACCTTTTCATACTGTTTTACAAGTCTCAGACAATAAAAAGAAGAAACGAGACAGATCAGGAGCACAGCTAGAGTCCATCCAATGAGGTTTTAGTAATTTGTCACCTCCCCCCCCCACAAGATTTAAAAACATTTTTGAAGCATAATGTAGGCCTCCCAATAAAGATACCTGCTGTAGCAGATACACTTGGCTTTAATAGCGTTACGAGGAACAGAAAATCAAGCCAGATGTGATCTTCAGAAAAACAAAGGGTCCATGTCGGACTTTTGTTGTTTACTTAATTTGCCATAAAACCAGACGAGAGTAAATCAATAGAGGGGATTGTCATGTACAGTGCAGAACATGGGACTGACTAGGAACTCATTCATGCTTCTGGCTGCTGCTAAACTGAGTCAAAATAGCAGATTAATAAGAAGCTTTCAACATCTACAACCCAGAATGTTTTAAAAGGTGTCTTTGCAGCTCCTTCAGACAAAAGGTCTTCAAAAGACTATTTTGTATTCTGTCCTTCACCCTGTAAAGCTGAACTATGTGTGTTAAGAAAGTCGAGATGACTGCAGCAAAAGAGTGTGGTGATGGAGAGTCTTATTAAAGAGGTGAAATGAAGAAGTGGGCCTGTAGCTGCTGAAGAATCTGTAAATGAGTTCAAAATTAATGCTTGTTCATTATTGAAGCAGGGGTTCAGCCTTCTGGAAGGTACAACACATGGTTTTGTCGTCTCACCTAAAGTTCAGCCATTTACAGATATGGCCATAATACTCTCCTTTATGCTTTTAAAATGATGGTTAGACTTGGAAAAAATGAAATCACTCTTCGCTGGTAATAACAGCACGCCTTACTTAAGTTACCCAAAGAACTAACATGTGTGTTTGAACCTCAAAATCAGCTCGGAAAGAGACTCTCTTAGGCTAATAAATTGCATTCTAAATTTAATGCCAGAAGGCTTTCACGCTGTACAAAGAACAGCAGGTGGGCCAATTGTCTTGCTCAAGTCAAATAATGTCCGTGAGCAAATCCAGATGAATTCCCAAATTTTATGCTAGGTCTCATAGTTTTTATCACATTACCGTAGTAGTTCTATTTTGTCTTTCAGACTGGGGCAAATGGCACACTTATACACAAATTATACTGAAGGAAACAAGCATACTATTCATCACTGCATTGTTTCCCAACTGCTTACTTTGATGGCTAAGACGACACATTCCATGGAACTTTAACACCAAACACTTGCTGTACTAGAGAACTATGCTCTCTAGCCAATCATTGATGCTTGAAAGCATGTTTGCATACAATTGAAAATAGCTCGTTTTCAATAAAATAGAAAGTAAAAACTGCAAAACTCCAGAAAGTCATCTACAGACACATGGAAAGGATACACAGGGATCAGCATATGTTCAGCTTCAAAGAGAAATTTCAGAGCAACACGTTTTATGAAAATCTTGCCCCGACATAACTGCAAGTGCCCCTTTTTATCTTCTTGACTGAAATGATCAGCAATTCCTTCAGAAAGCAATATGTGGGAATGAAAAGTGCTTTGTGAACTAGCACTCAAACTATCAGACATGAAACACTTTTATGGTGATGGTATTCAAGAGGAAAAAAAGATCCTGTTGGGAATGAAAAAAAAAGCTATGTACAGTAGAATGGACTTGAAAGAACTTATTGACACAAAGGAGGATGGAATATCCAAAGGCCAGTCAAACCTCTGGCCTTGACAAAATCCTTTGTAAAGTTCAGACAGGTGAGAGGAGAAGAAGGAGCGGAGAGGAACTGAGTGGAGAGGGGTAAGCTCTCTCAGATCAGGACACGTCAAAGCTTATTTGCAGTTCTCGTTTTTGTGTGTTTTGAAGTCGGGCCCTGGAACGCCCAACACACCACATTCCTATGTAACAATTCACAGCAGAGCAAAGGGAATGAGACAGAGAATTTTTGTAAAAAAAAACAAGAGAAACAAGCACCATAGCTGCAGCAAAACAATCCACTTACTGTGTGTGTACATATACATATATGCCAAAAAATGCTGCATCAGTTATCGAAGGGTGTGGGGGGGGGGGGGTTAAGATCTGATCTGAAATTTCGTCAGAGATATGTCTAGCCTGGAAAATTGGTAAAATGCTTGCAGCCTTAGTACAACATACCATAAAGAGGCCTGAGGGTCATGTGATGGGTACCTGTAATCCAACCGGCACGTGTGTCGGAGCTGTCATTCCGGCCGTGTGGGAATACCGTTACTGTACGTTATGCTGAAGGAATAAACAGCCAAACTGCAGTGTGCATGTATGTGAGACCAGTGCTGATTTTTTTGTAAGTCAGCAAAACATACAAACTAGATTTTTCAGATCTGTAATCTGTGTAAAGTTTAGTTAATGACTATTTAAAAGTTTTATCTCTGCTCCATGTTATGTCTAGTGAGGTTTACTTCTTGACTAGAAATGGTTAGTTTGGATATATAGTCATATTTTTATGATAGATTCCATTATTATATTTAATATGGAAACAGACTGCACACTTTGCACTTATTTCTGTTCATTTTTGTGAAAGTTGTTACTGAATAAATCAAAGAAGCAGACGTGTGTAAATCATGTTGGCTGTGGATTCCTTCACATAGCATAGTGGCGTTGCTTTTGTTTAACATTACCATTATATTTTCCTGTTATGTAATCAAACAATGCTGCTTCAGCCCTAGGTACAGGTAGGCTGCCATTTTGAGATAGTAATTGAAATGTATTGACAAGTGTTTAGTAGTTTTTATAAGGGAAAAATGTTTTTTTGACGTTTTTGTAGGAACCATTTTTCACGTTCCCACAAAGATCTGTGAATGCCATCAAAGCAAAAATGCCAAAGGTCTCATATTTTGTTTGGTTACTTATCATTAAAGTTAAGGGATTAGTTTTCCTCATAGAAATGAATGGAGAGTCCCTACAAAGACGTGTGTGTGTGTTTATACATGAAAGACATCCTCGGCCAGTGCATGACGCTTGCCCGCCTAGTTGCCCCTTTTGCCTGCACACAGCCTCCACTCCTACAAGTCTGGATTCCAGCGTGGTCCCGCTGGCTGGAAGCACCCCTAGCTGAATACACTCCATGACTATTTGACTTCCTGTTGGCTTTAACTAGCTTGGCCATTCTTATTCAAAAAATCAGATGATAGTACATTGTGTTTATATTTATTTAATGTCTGTTTCATAAACATTTATACTCCCCCATTTCCGACAGCTATTGCTAGATGGTATTTATTTTGAAGGGAATGAAAATATATTTTTCAATATATATACTGTCAGGAAATGCCTATCAAGGGTGAACGGCATCATACCGTACAGTCTCAATTATGCACATTTTACACAAACAAGGCATCAGTTTGAATGACAACTTACTGGCTGGCATTAATTTCACAGTCACCTATTTTTTTCCCCGACAGTAATTAAATTAATTCAATTTAATTTTGAGTTTGCCATTTACCCTTTAGCCATGGAAAAAAACACACTTCGTTCCCTCTTACAGCATATCTTTGAATCATATTGTTCAGCTCAACCTTATTCTTTAAAATATGCCCTTGGCAGCCACCCCCTTCCCCCCACCCCCATCAAAATGGTTTAAAATAGACTTGAAACAATTTACATAGCTAGCAACACCATTACAAGTACACTTGAACGCAATTAATGTTATGCTGATTATTTATGGAGAGCGAAAAGCTTGGGAGGTAATGTAGGAAAAGGATGAAAAACTCCCAAAGGAGCCCTTGAAAGATGGAGGGGGGGGGCCTTCAGAGCTAGCCGTAACCCACGGAAACCAGGAGGGGCTAAGGTTCCAGGACGATAAGTGGAAGCGGGCAGGCGGGGCCCTGCACGGTTTGCCCTTTGATCAGTCAGGAGCAGTAGGGCGTGTCGACCAGTGGAGATGGATCAGTGTCCACCAGCAAGACCAAGAGTCTCACTGACGGCGTACAAATCAGATACACATAAATGGAACATTCTTTATATCTAAACGGTACTTCAACGGTATCCCATATCATAGAGTTTCAGGCAAAAGCAATTTTAAACACTTTCTGAAACACTGCTGGATTCCTAATTTGATTTAATCTACTTCACTGAGAAGATACCTTTGCTAAGATTTTCACACTTGAAGACTTTGCAGCATCTTACGATTCTGCACATTTTCTGCAGGGTTACCATCAATAAAACCTCCATTAAACCGGCTGCAATCTTTAGCCATTACTATATACTGAAACTGTAAAGAGAGAAGACATATTACGCGTAAAGGCAACAAGCAGAATACTTTCAGAAATGAACAGCCATTCCCTTTAATTTGGTTTTCTGTATCCCGGTGATATTGTATGGTTCTCCAGGGACAGTGTTCCAAGAGATACACTGATGTCTGCAAGGCTATCACCTAATACGCAGACAACAGTGACACATCAAGCACGAGTGAAACAAGGAAGAGCAACAAAAATCGATAGGCTTCATTTTAACAACCTTCCCCCAACATGTCAATAGCGCAGAGTATGATTCATTGTCCGCATTTTTGCCAAAACCGCCACAGTGTGCCTCCAAGAAGAGAAGTGTGAGTGGTGAACCTTAGCAACAGGGATACAACCAGCAGAGGAGTCTATGTTACAAAGTAATGAACTATGAATGTGGAACTCAAGTCCCAAGTGAACTCTCGGCTAATTTGAATCGTAACAGACCAAAGTCTGATGATTGAAAGGGCAGGGAATATTTTTGCATAAGATGATAATTTAGCTTTTTAAGCTTTACACTCAATGAACTTCTTGATGTGCAAGAGATTGCAGCTTTGGAAGCTCCAATAAGGGGAGCTTAAAAAGGAATAATTATCCCCATGAACCATCCCAAACAAGGAAAGCTGAAATAAACAACAGCTTCATAACCACCTGTCAAAGATCAGCACCGATTCTTACAATACACCCTACACCTTTTGAGTTCCGCTGATTTCTCAGCGGATAATGAGATAACGTAAGGAGAGATTTGGCACTGGGCAGACATTTGAGAATGTGGAACTGACATGCAGTAAGGAGTGAACCAATTACATCTGCTCTCCGTGCTGATCTGATGTAATAAGCTGATTTGTATGTAATAAGAAACCACGCCCGTAATGTTTAGAAAAACAGAAAAGATTTACACAGTGTAAAATGATTAATGATTAACCTGCTTCCATAACATTAGAGGTTAGTGGAGAGATATCATCGGAGGCATTTGCATCCACCAGCATGTTTGTAGCCCTGTCATTAAATAAGATATTTTAGGACCATTTCAATTATAGGGCTCCAATTTTTTTTAATAAACATGAGTTCTGTACAGAGTAATGATTTATTGCATGCACCAAATTAGGGCAAAAAAGCAAAGCCATTAAGATTATTTAAATTCATATGTAACCTATTTAAAACTTAGAAAAGGGGGGCTGCTTCAGCAACAAGGCTGTTAAGTGAATGTGAGGCATATAGAAACAACCAACGGCACATTGTGTTTAAAAATAAATCACACACCATCTCTAAAATCAGGTTCTTCTAAGCCAAAGATTTCTATCCCAACCAAATGGTGCTGTAAGCTTTGCTGGGCTGGTAGAAAAGTCTGAACTAAACATTATGAAACAATGAGTTGGTTTGTTTGTTTGGATCTCCAAAGAGCTCTAGCATTTTTGCAGGAGAATAATCTCCGGTAATTCCTGTTACAGGATCACACCTTAAAAGTCCCAACTAAAAACCTAATAAAAGCAACTTCCATCTGATTCTCTGCAGGCTTTGTATCCCGGCACTGAGAACCTGGAGTTTCCAAACGGATCAGCTTCCTCGCCCTCCCCACATATGGATATGATGGATTCCTGTGGCAGTCGAGCCTCAAAGTGGGAAAAATGGATTAAGGGATCCACTTTTCCCTGTATTTTCACTCGGTATTTACTCTAAGATCCGAGGCTTTCACCATCCTCCCTCATTTCTGGTTAATGTAGATACTGCTTAAAATGAACACTTTGTCTGACCTGGAATAGAAAACGGCAAAACACCCCACAGGAGCACACACAAAGGGCAAAGGTTGCTTTTAAACATTATGTATAATGATTTTTTGTTTTAGTACAGTAATGATTTAAGTATATAATCTAGACTCACATCAACTAAGAGCATTTCTTTTATTTTTCACTCAAAACAAAAATAGTGCTGTCACAATAGCCCTTTGTAGACCCTCAGGAAGCCTCGAGACCCTTCCAAGGCTCCAGATGTCCCCACGGTTGGGGCTCTCACGGAGAACGTGGTAGTCCGTCAGAAGAACAGCGTGCCACGCATTCAGCACATGGCTTGAAGAGGATCTACTGCCAAGGGATAAAAACAGTGTGCACCCAAGTAGACTGTAGGCTGCGGATATTTATGTGCATGAAGCGTCCACTGAACTTCTGCAGGAGATGGCCTAACAGGCATGATTAGAGCAGAGCTGCAGAGCACAGCAGCTTTGCTACAAATGAGCCTCCCTGCAGACGAACTTCACACTGCACAAAAATATAAGCCTATCAACAGGACAAAACTAAAAGGTAGGACAGAACCCATTCTGCAAGCTGAAGCCAAACCGGCAATCCGTCATGGCGACAAGACATCACGTCATGTCACAAACTATTAACTCACTTTAGCCTCACCTTTTCTTTTCTTTTCTTTTCTTTTTGTTGCACTCCCCAGATGACTAAGGCTCCCGTTTTTACACTAATCTGAGCTCAGTTAACCCCAGCACTCATTAACAACACCTGGTATCGATTCTCTACCTAATGAGCCATTCGTTCACACATTCGCAGATGGCAAAGTACCCAAATACTGATAAAACTAGTGCACCTATACTATTATAGTATAATATTCACAATTTGTAAAAAGTAATGTCATAAAATAAACTGGCAGTAAAGCACAATGAACCTCAAGACGTCACAGTCTCTGGTAGTTACCTCTCTGAATTTATTATTATGACAAACCAACAGGTGCAAGTGCAGTATGTCACAAATGCAAGCAGAGCATCCAGGAAATTATACGCTAATGAAAGCCATCTGAACCGGCTCAGCCTGTCTTTGATTGGCTTACAAATAAATACCTGGACAAAAGAGATGCTTAGAAAATAAAAATCTCAGAGGTGGGCATTTCTCAGGAAGGGATGCAAGCAGTAGAGAAATTAATTTCTATTTTTTTAATTATTATTCACAATTAACAATTAAAAGAAAAACTCTCTTTTGGGAGCAGAGCGTTGGCTCATTTGGTTTGCCCATTAGCAAAACAAAGCAAAACAAAGCAAAAGTAAGAGGTACGGCTACCAGCATTGCCCCCCGCCCCCCCCGGCCCCGCTTGGCCCTGCAGAGCTACACCAGAGCATGTCTGGGCTAATTAGTAATGGTCATGGGGGAGACGAGGGGCGTGTCCGTCTGGCAGCCAGCCAGAGCAGGGAGCAGCAGTGTAAAAGAAGCTCTCGATTGTGCAATGCTGCATTTTAAATAAACCTTCGGAAGAAACTACTGAGGGCGAGATCACCGTCTTATAGGTGTACAACCCTCATGGCGGACCGACTTCTGTGTCTGAGATTTACTCGACGCTGCCTTGGCGAAATGAAAATGGTAACAGTACACCATCCCTTTAAAAGTTCAAGGAGCATTTAGGAACTGTTGAGGGGGGGGTGCATTTAAAATGATCCATATAGCCCCAGAATACACAATCATGAATAATCTGACCCCATGAATCCAGCTCTTTAAATGCATCTTAAATTGCCTTTTATAAAATTGTAATGAAGTACTACACTCTGGCTTCAGGCTCTAATGGAGAGATTGTTGCTAATTAGCAATAGTCTGTAGTTGGACTAGGCCATATATGTCTATGACGATACATGGACATTGCACTTCTCAGAGAGAACATTATACCTGTACATTTAAAGCAGCAAGAAAGTCCATTTCTCTCTGACTCTTTAAGGTGAAGCCTGTTCAGTGTCTTTGCTAAACAGGAACTTAATTTAACTCTACAACTGGATCGATACAAGTAGCACACGCACCTCTGACAAGACCACCGCAGAGTCACTAATCTGGCTTGCTTAGTCACCAACATGAGCCATTGTCAGCATCTAAAATAACGATGGTAGTAAACAGGAGTGAGTGATTAGAAACACTAGCAGCTGATTTGCCTATATTGTGCTTTTTAAATTTCTGTTTTATTTCATTTTAAATGAGTTTGATGAATCTATCAACACCCTTAACAACCTGAATGAGGATTTTTACCCTCTGCTGTTCCTCAGCACTGGCTGGAATTCAAAACACTTTCTGTGATAATTTACCAATAACTGTTCAGCATATTTAAATTGTGAAATTGGGAAATGGAATGTTTAACATAGATTTAAAAAACAATATTGACTAATGGATCCCTTCTTGTAACTATGTAACTGGACAAGCTTTTGTCTCAATACATATGTATATTAAAAAATCTGAACAACTCATAAACAAAGAAAAAGTGTAGTCATATCATATTGATAATATCTTAGGCAAGCTATTTCAGTGGTTTTGAGTACAGCTAATGCGTCCCTTGTATTTAGCTATTTGACTCGTGATTTATTGCTTCTTTTGGTAAATAAGGTCAAATAAGAACAAAGAAAAACAAAGGAGGTTATAGAATGAACGTTACATCGACAGTCTGCGGCAAAGCAGTAATGCAATGCTGAGTTATATCCATTAATGTTGAGTTAGTATTACAATATTATCAATCAGCAGCAGCTTAACATTATAACCATCTCCATAGGAAAATAAGAAAGAAGACAAATACGTCAAAAGAAAAAACAACAAATAAAATAAATGCCCGGTGATATCAGTTATCCATTTGAGCCAGAGCTAAACTTGCATCATGCGTAGCAAACTTTGTAAAAGAATAGAAACAAGGAAAATAGTAAGGAAATGAAGCCAACAGATCGGTGACGGATTTTTCTGTTGGCTCAGGACGAGATAGACAAACCTGTTCTCTACCACAAAAGGATCATGTGACTTGTCTGGAAATGTAAATAGGCAACATAAAGCATTACCCTCACATAAAATTTCACAAGAAATATCTGTTTCAAAAACAGAAAAAACTGAAAAAATTCCAAAATAACTAATACATGCTTATTTTCACAGTTAGACTGATAAGTCATAAGTCGAGTAGAATAACGTTCATTTGTTGTAACAGACATCACTTATGGCCAAAATATATATATATATAGATAGATAGATAGATAGATAGATAGATAGATAGATAGATAGATAACCTTTTCTGATAAAATCTATCTGAAAAACTTCTATTTCATTTCCAATCGAAAAAGGATAGCATCCAACCGGATAACTTCTGCTGCTTTCAAAAGGAAATGCTTGAAAGGACAGAGAGAAAGAGACCTAAACAACATGACATGCTGACAGCTATGAGGCAAGCTGAACAGAAGTTTACCTAGACTAGAAATGAGTTACCTGCCACTGCATATTAGGATAAATGGTGAAGGAGTGGGAAGGAGTGTAGCTCTACGTATTACGGATCTATGTCGCAGGCTGAAATCCGGTGCCTGGGAGAGTAACCATAATACAGATGGGCCACCAAATAATACCAGCTGTTCCAGAAAGCTAGGCTGAGCTTACCTCTGACCCAAGACTTTCCTCATTTGTGCATTGCTTTGGACAAAATCCTCTACTAAATAAATAAAATTAATTATAAAAAAAGTTGATTCACACTCTCAAATTAACCATTTACAATTTCCTTCTTTTTTTAGCAACATTTCTGGGAATTTCAGACTACGGTGTCATATAACCAAGCAGCTAGAAAGTCACACATGGTAAGAGCCATACAGATGTGTAGTAGGATTTACTCATCAGCGCCAGCTAGAGTCCGGCAGACAAAAATCACTCTGGATGAGAAAAGGGATCAATAAAACGAAATGAAATGTCAGTATGTTATCAATCATGCTGTTCTGCTGTAATGGAAACAAGGACAACATTTCTGATTTTTATTTTTAGTTTTTGTGCTAAATAAAATTTCCAATAAAACAAGGTTTAGGTCTTTCTTGGCTGTTAGTAAGCACTGTGTATCTCTCTAGTAATATGAGTACATACACTTACAAAATATACAATTTTTTGAAAAAGTGTGATTTTACTTTATGAGAGATGATGAAGTTCAAGCTGGGCCCTCATTCACTCATGGATGCTTCTCCAGGAAAACAGCAAGGCTTATAAATGTATCAGAAATGTCTGTGTTGTAGATTATCAGGAACTTGTATCAGGAATGATACTACGCTTTTCTACATTCATGCCTCCATCTACCTGTATATTTACTAAATAAGACCCGTTGCTGTAAAGCAATGACTGCAAGACAATATGCTGTTGATTAATTTACCGATACCACGATGAAGAAAAGATTTTGGTCCACAAAACTGCTTATTTCAAAAGAGAAAATGTGGCTGGGATGAGACCTATAATTGTTTTGATCAAGTATTTAGATGCCTACACCTATTAAGAGAATTTTAATGGTGCTATATAATTTTAATGATTTAAATAACAAAATGTCTTGGTTGTTGATGGGAATGAAGATCTCTAAGAGCCTTAACAATGAACATCTGATTGGGGACGTGCATGGGCCGACCACAGTGAGCCAAGGATCAAGAGGATAATGATAACACAACTCTTAATTAATTCCTTATTTTGTTGACTAATTGATTTTTAAAGACCAGCCATCCATCTTCAGAAAACATCCAGTAATCCATTTTCAGATGCCAAGACAAGGGTCCCTTAAGGCAGAGTACACAACCACATGCCCCGTATAATGATAATAATGATAATAATAATGAGGAAGAAAAAGAATTATGATGTCGAACTCATTATCCTTACACTAGTCAACAAAGCCATCAGAGGCCGGCCCCACCCATCTCCCCGCTATTGATAATTTATATGAAATATGACCATCAGTAATACAGCACAAGACACATTCGCAAACGTAAACTCATGCCTCAGTTGAGGGCTGCAGTTAAGTTCCATGTCCACGGCAACTGGGAAAAAAAACCCGCTGAATGATGGAGGGAGACCCACCCAAATGTAAGAGACAAGACAAGCAGAGGGCCCCTTTATTTCACGTTCTGTATCTGATGGAACCTGACAGAGCCGCCCGCGTAAATGGCAGTGCCACGGAGACATACACACTACAACAGCTCTAATTGTTTTCCCTTTGAAACACAAATGCCAGGGAAAAAGAATTTAAAATAACAGCAAAAATCCCTAAAACAGCCTCGTTTGTCCTCATACACAACGGGGACGATACATTACGTTTATTTTAACATCGAACTGTTGTGGCTTTTACACTAAATAGGAGACAACATGCTTTTCATGTGCTTGTTCTCTCTCGCATTTTGGCCAGAAGAACTGTACAGCCTCTTTCCACATCCAAAAACACTTATATCAGCTGGTTACTGAAAGACATACAATAGAGATGTAGTAATGTATTAAGTTATTTTCATTTTTATTAAAATAAGAAAGAAAATACACCCAAAAATAAGCCAAAGGGGATGCTATGATTAAATTATCATGTTGGCATTCCCCCTGAGACTGCGCTGTGTCGAATCGATGATTTCCCCCATTTGGTGATATCTGCTTCACTGACTCACGTGGAACCTTCAGAATCAGACTCATTTTTATTGGCCAGTATGCTCCCACAGACAGAAAATGCATGTCCGCTTGTCAGTGGCTCTCATGCATACAGTAAATACGGACACAGTTAGGACAAGACGAGATAAGACAAGGCGGGAAAATGGTCATATATAGTCCAAATGCTATATAAAGCATGCAGGTGTGGTTGATAACTGTGCAGGAGTACATATCAATGCAAAGAATGTTAATAGATACAAGAAGTACAATGCGAACAACAAGTAATTTACTGTCCGACTGAGATTACCGACAGTTCTTGCATACAGAACAGTGGCAATGCTGAACACAGGTACCAACAGAGCCTTGTAATTGCTAGTTCTGCAAGGTCCTCCAGTGAATTACTGACCTGCCTGTCAGCTTGACCTTGCATGAGTCGATTGACCCCTTGGCCGGGCAGAACTGATAAACGGCGGATGGTTTTCAGATAAGAGCTTAACTGCTGCGTCCCTTTTTGCGATGGAGCTCAGAGTGTGGCAATGCTGAGCAGCTTTCCCGAGGGCTCACTAAGATGCACATAATTTCATATATCATTACCAGCAATTACATAAACCAGAGGTTCCTATTAAACACATACTAGCATGTATGCCTGCAGCTAACAGGACTGCATGCTAGTCAAGAGGAAAACTGACACCACCTAGAGGACAGTTACACAGTAATTATTTTCCCCCTCACATGTTGCAGTACGAGCTTGATTTCAGTGTCTATTTCAGCGTCTTCAATGTCACCCAATGGGAAACACAAGGGTACTAATGGAAATATGAGGATACAAATCCCCTACATAATTTTATTTAATGATACTTGTTGTTGAAGATTGGGAAATTCACAAAAGAGGAATTTCGAGCATAAGAAATGCCTGCATGCTTTTAAAAACTCGAACCACGTTGTATGGACTATTATTGCAAAACATTCACATAAATCAACAAAAATCTAACATTGCAATTTGCAAATTGACTCAACACTGGTGTCAGATTTGACATTAGGCCAAAAGGCTGTGGGCTGCAATTCTGAATCAAACACGTGCCTTGAAAAGATTGTAAATCCCCTTCATTGCTTGTGCGGGATCCCAGACAAGCTTAATTTTAACATTGGTTCAACTGTAAATAATACGCTGTAATACCTTAAGCTGAATTAAGTGTCATTATGTTCCATCAATTGCTGATATGAATAATTCTTCCCAAACTGTGCTGTTTGTTGCTTGCTGCATTTCAGTCAGACCAGCTGGGGGCAGTATAGCTGGGGTGAGAGACCCGGACATCTGATTTCCCATACACCGTCACTGCTGGCTCAGTGTGGGCCCGGAAAGTCTCAAGGTGCCCTTGTGCATCCATATTTGCGCATTTCCACTGTCGCGTGCTTAACGATAAACGCGCGAATCGATAAAAGAAAACAAGGTCTTTCTTCCCTTTGCATATTGCCCTAAGCAGTCTGCCCAGGTACAGGTGATCACCTGCAATGAATTTTGTTTTTTTTTTGTGGTCTAAACATTTTCCGAAACATGATAGCAGGCTGCCAGTGCTGACGGAGAGCGTGTGGCGCGTGAGGAGGGACGCCTGTGTCCGGAACACGCCGTTTTACTCTGCTGCTCAGAGTGAGAGAGTGGCTGCATGACAGACGGCTATCTGAAGGAGAAACGTCTCCTTGGATTTTAGCAAGTGACTCGACCTTCTGGATTACTTATGCAGCAGATATGACAAAAATTTGACTCACTGACCTTAAATACAGTAAATCTATAGTAGCCAAATTCCCTGTTTATTTCACAGCAGGTTTGCATATTGTAAATAGACCAGTCCAAAAAAGGTAAATAGACCGGTCCTGTGCTGGTGCCACCAGATACGAAACCTAAATTCCATCAGTAAAATATCCAGCTCCATAATTGAACAAAACTGTAAGCTACTTTTTCAAAATATAAGCAGAAATGAATGAGCATTTTGTAGGGGCAGCATGGACGTAAAAAGAGCCCAGTTACTTTTTGTACCTCATAATCTTGTAGTTTGTATATGTATACCTGGGCTACAGTGCTTTTAGCAGGATTTCCGCCTTGTCTGACATGACAGATTCCAAATTACTTAAAACAGGCTCAGCACAACAGATATGTGCTGCTTGTCAGCGGCTTAGTGAAATCGCTTTGCACAAAGAGGTATTAGCAAAAAATGTGGAAAACACAGGAACCTTCTCTGGGTCCTAGCAACA
The DNA here is from genome assembly GCA_019775915.2 of Cyphomyrus plagiostoma. Classification (NCBI taxonomy): domain Eukaryota; kingdom Metazoa; phylum Chordata; class Actinopteri; order Osteoglossiformes; family Mormyridae; genus Cyphomyrus; species Cyphomyrus plagiostoma. The sequence continues at coordinate 25,237,726 of JABFEA020000038.1, forward strand.
ATCTAAGTGCTGCTGCCTTTAAGAATTTTCTGTTTTTTTATACATATGTATATATAGTTTTTCTTCTTACAGTTGAACAACCACCTTACTGATATGAGTCGAGAAACAGACAAGCCGTATATATGTTTGTGTGCGTGTATGTATGTGCACAGATTGCAGATGCCAGTTTTTTTTTTTTTTAACGTAGCATGCTCATATTTAAAAGCACATATTTAAAGACAACATAATTTAAATTAAAGTACTGGAATTTACAAACATGTAAATAATTCATTTACATATTCATGTGCAATTCATGTGTCAAGCTGCCGCTGTACTTTCCAAACACACACACACACACACACACACACGCATATGCACGCACACACACACACATATGTACACACATATATATGTGTATGAGTGCGTGTGTGTGTATGTATGTATATACATATATACTACTGCTATTGACAAGCATGTGAGAGAGGGACCATGAGAGGTGGACTGACAGAAGACCGACGTTCTGTTCCTTACCTGGATGATTGACATCCTGCTAGGCTGAGACTCTGTGCTGCTGCTAGCTGGCCCAGTGAAGCTGCTGTGGCTGCCCACAGCGTGTCCTTGAGGAACAGTCAGGTTGCTGGCGGCGGGCTTTAGGTACATGACCTCTGACCTGGGGGAGCTGAGTGGCAGGCGTGTCTGGTAGTCAAAATACACGGGGGACGTGGCGAGGGAGGGGCTGCTCACCACGTTCATGACGTTCATGGCATCCCTCTCCTCCACCTCACTCTGAACTAGCATGATGTCGTTCTTATTGATCTTCTTCTTCTTGTTCTTGCCCAGCTGAGGGTGAGAGTACTCTGCGATTCTGCAGTTGTAGGTCCTGATTTCTTTGTTCTCCCGCTTACATTTGATGGCGATGGTAATCATGGCCGCCAATAGCATAACAGAAATGATGCTGAGGGTCACGATGAGGGGCAAAGACATGTCCCAGTTATTCTGCTCCTCGTTGATTCGAGGTTCACCTTCTGGCAGAGGTCCCGTGTAAGTCTTAATGATCAGTTTGGCCACGGCAGAAAGGGTTGGCTTCCCATGATCTACTACCTTGATTATAAGCTCCACAACTGGAGCCACCTCCTCCCACACTGGGTGGATGGTCCTTACCTCCCCAGTGACTGCATCTATCTCGAACAAATTCTTTTCATTGCCGTCCGAGATCTCGTACGTCAGGCGACCACTTTCCCCATAGTCACTGTCCACCGCCCTCACTGTGGTGATGATATGTCCCACCCCCACATTCCTGGGGACATGGATTTCTGCCGTGTCATTTTGCAGCAGGGGTAAGACGATGACAGGAGCATTATCATTGACATCCAGGACACTGACTCTCACTGTGGCATTGCTCTCCAGGTGAGGAGACCCTGAATCCTTCGCCAGGACCTTAAACTCAAAGTATTTTGTCTGCTCATAATTAAACGATCTTAGAGCGTATATGGCACCATTAGTGGGGTTGACAGACACGTATGTGTAGATGGACACATCACCAACGTTAGATGGTAGAATGGAGTAGGACACAGTTCCATTCTGACCAAGGTCAGGATCGTGAGCTAAAACTGAACCTAGATACTCCCCCGGGATGTTATTTTCTGGCACCTGCAGCAAGTAAACTGTTTTGGTAAAACGGGGTGCATTGTCATTTTCATCTAGAATTTTTACTGTAAATGATTTGGTCGAATTTAAGGGGGGAATTCCATTGTCCCTGGCCACTATAGTCACATTGTACTCATCTTGCACCTCCCTATCTAAAGGTCTGTCTGTTACTACGGTGTAGAAATTGTCGTAATTTTCCTCCAGCTTGAAGGGCACATTCCCAAGCACTCTGCACTGGAGCTGCCCATGTCTCCCTGAATCTTCGTCTGTGACTCGGACCAGAGCTATGACAGTTCCTGGTGGGGAAGCCTCGCTGACTGCTCCCTGTCGAACAGAAACAAAGCCTATCGAAGGCCAGTTGTCATTCCTATCAACAACCTTAACGGTCACCTTACAGTGACCTGGTATTGGATTTGGTCCCAGGTCCTTTGCTTGTACATCAACCTCTATAACTGGACTCTCCTCATAGTCTATTTCCCCTTGAATTTTTATGACACCTGTTCTAGGGTCAATGGAAAACAGCTCCTTGATTCTGTCCGGTGCATAACCACTGAAAGAATAGACTATCTGCCCATTGCTGCCTTCGTCTGGGTCCGTTGCATTTAAATCTATCAACACTTTCCCAGGGGGTGAATTTTCAGGAATCTCTACCACATAGGACGGCTGCTCAAACATAGGACTGTTGTCATTGGAGTCGATAACCTTGACATTAATTTGCATTGTCCCAGATCTTGGATATTCCCCTCCATCAGTTGCTGTCAGTATAAGTGTATGATGGCTCCGCTCCTCCCTATCTAAAGGTCTCTGAATAACTAACTCTGGGAATTTAGTGCCATCTCCTCTCGATTTCACATCCAGAGAAAACAAGTTGTAATCGTCCCGCGTGATCTGGTATGTTTTTAAGCCGTTCTCCCCGGAGTCTGGGTCGTGAGCGCTTGTTAGCGGGAACCGGGTGCCTGGAGCCGCGTTCTCAGCTATGTCGATGTCGATCTGATCAGACGGGAAGCTCGGCGAGTTGTCGTTTATGTCCTGTATTTCCACTTTAATCATGCAGATCTCCTTGTCGTTGGCAAACACTTCCAGAGAGAGCTGGCACTTGGGGTTCCGCCTACACATGGTTTCTCGATCAATCCTCTGTTTGGTGTACAGCAGTCCACTTTCGGGATCCACATCAATAAGATGAGGGGCTGAATTCTCCAATACCCTGAAGTTGGACTTCTTTCCCCTCTCACCGGGTCCAATTTGAGCATCTTTGGCAATGTTTCCTATTACGGTTCCCGGTCCCTGTTCCTCGGGAACAGAATAATTCAAGTTCTTCAGTGTCAGGGCTTGAGCCCACAACAACAGGAAAAACGGCACAGAGAGATGCATGCCTTGTACTTGAGCGCTTGTATTTTTCTATGCCTTTTCACGCTTTCGACCTGTTGATTAGTTCCGTGAGCTGACAGTTTCTACATCTAACTGCCATCAAACGGGGCATTCCACTCATAATTAAACACAATTTGCTCAAAATATGCCTTTTTGCATTCAATTCATTTCCTAGAACTATTTCAATTAAAGGCGGGGGTGATGTGTGTCCAATTTAAATTCAACTGAACGTCTTTTCTCATCGGAAGCTTAGCCGAAATTCGACTTTCACAAAACGAAATTATTGTAGCGCTCCTCTGAAATAAACAGAGAAATAACATGATTCAATTAGTAAAAAAAGCACGGCGGTAGGATTACTATAGCAGGCTCGTATTTGTCACTTGTGAAATTGAATAAATCTGCCTTTTCGCTTATATACAGAAAGGAAAAAAAACTATTGCTCCCAGTAGTATGCATAATTATAATTATTTCTTTCAAAAGGATCACAGGCATCATGTTTTTTAAACCATATGGCACAAGAAAGAAAATCATTAATGGCAATGCATACTAATGCGTATTTGTTAACATAAAGTGCACGTCCGGGACTGGATGTCGTTTTTGAAAAGAATACGATATACGTTTAGCAAAAAAAATATATGTTCAGATATGCTTACTATACGATTGACGCTAAACTGTAATAATATTCAGCCGTCTTAGAGACATGTGACGATTACAAATGTCTTCCAATACAAACACCAAAAAAATCTTACTGTCAAATAGCAACTCGATGTTATTATTATATCATTAGAATGTAATTATAGAGAATGCTTAAGCATATTTTTTCTTAAATATTCAGCAGTCAGTTTCACAAATAAAAATACTCAATAAGAAACACACACACAACAGAAAAGAAAGATTTTACAAGCTGTTGCATTCACTGACAACTTATCCACACATACAATAATCAGTAAGATTTCTTCAGTGAATACAATTAAGGCGATGTCTTACCTTAAGACATAAATTCCTGATCAGTTATCTGTGTTCATTCCTTGATCAGAGTCACGGAGCCACAGGCTGTGAAATATTATATCGCGTATACAAGTACGACAGAAAGTATGCCTGCAATATCAATGAGTCCTGCCGGGTCCTTTCCGTGTGATTATAAAGAAACGCGTTTTCCAGTTCACGGATCACATCACTCCCCTGCCAGTCATCTCTGAGATGTTTAATCCATGTGGGATATATACATGTGTATTCCGACTGGACTTTTACGGTGTGATCAAACACCTCGCATGCTGCATTGATGCAGGGTAAAACACCTCTGTGATGCCATTGCCCTTGCGCTGAATAAGTCCAGCGTTTACGAGAATAGGACAAAGTGAAAGATCCGATCTGCACTTTCTCTTAAAAAAAGAAAAACTTCGTGTCACCGAACAGTATATGAGATTTCTCTTGAAATGAACAGCTGAGGACCTTGAAGTAGCAGTTTCACATGCACACGTACCTATGCCTTCCTCTCCGTGCTTCTCACTGACAAACTCCGTTCACCTCAGAGTGCATTTAACATTATTACTGATCTGCTCCCAGCCAGTCATAGGAGCGGGGACCAACCCCGCCTTCGAGTACCATCCAATAGGCGTAGCATCTTTCCCTCGAGGGCGGGACCTACGAATCGCTTAGTTTTGTACGTGATTTGGCAAGTTATTCCAGACACCGGTCACTTAAGATGAATACGTGTATGTATCCGATTGATTGAAAACCGCAGCGGATTTATAAATAAATTTATTTTGTCTGTACATTTTTCCAATGTTCACAGGCTTGGTCAAATGTGTTTAAATGTTTTAAGCGTGAACGTTTCAGCCATTTGCTGCATTTAATGTAAAATTTCCTATAGGCTATCTAACTGACAATTGTATATAGTACAAATATGCCAAGAAATACATCCGACATATTGTAATTATATATTTTTTGTAGGCTATAGCGCTTTCATTCGGAACTCGAATTTCAAAATAACGAAAAATAGCTTTATAGATCATAATCAATCATAAATGAATCGCTTGCAATAACGTCGCTAATGAAACTTAATCGTGAGATTAAAAAGTTTTTGTCGATCGGAGAATAGGCAAAATACGCGGCATTCAGAACAACAAACAATCAGCCGAGATAGGGTGACGGATGTGAAGTGGGATGGAGCGAAATATGCGTGCGGCGGCAAAGGAAGATCCTGCTCACTGTCCGGATTTAATTAAATTCAATTTTACGAGAAGTAGAGAAAGCGAGACTGCCCAAGGAAATCCGAAGCAACAGATACATGTGAATCAAAACCACAATTAGCGATATTCAATGCACACCCACTGCTAATAGCGTTATTAACCTTTGATGATGCAGTTTAGATATTCTTTTACAGTACAATGTAAAAATGCGTTCAAGAAACTGCATTGGGAGTAGCTATGGTAATGCAAAGGTAAAGTTTTTATTTTATGAACATACTTCTAAATAAAGATATGTACATTTGGCATTTTGATTGCAGCTAAATAGTTCAAATGTTGACATAATCTACAATATTCAAAATGTGTAGAAATTACTGTTATTTACTGATAGTTTCTTATTAATTGGGCCATTTGCTCCCAGTGGGGGCTGTGCACGTGGTTTTAGGAAATATTGTGATGGCAGGGGAAGAGCAGCCACAAAGATCCTTGTGGATGTTCCACCTCCACAATGCCAGCTATCTCATTATGAAAAAAAGGACAAAGTCACTTGTGAAAAAGCTTCTCTTCCATTACCCCATAGATGTGATGTCGCTTAGCAAATGCCAGTGAATTATACCCATGAGATAGCACTTTATTTCATTTTCAAGCCCTAATCAGATGCCTCTAATCAAAATTTATGGTTTATAGTTCAGTTGTTTGTAAAGCTGCACATTTTTGCTGAAGAATATTAAGGTTCAGTGCTTCTCAGAAACACTCAATACTGGGAAAGAACCTACCTCACTATTTCCTTTCAGAGAGAACCCGAAGGCCTCTGGCAATGTGGATTATCGCTGGCACTCCATGCCATCCACCCGAAGGCCTCTGCAAGTGCGGATTCTCACCGGCACTCCGTGCCGTCCATTCAAAGGCCTCTGTTAGTGCGGTTTCTGGCTGACGCTCCATGCCATCCACCTGAAGGCCTCTGTCAGTGCGGTTACTGGCTGGCGCTCCGTGCCATCCACCTGAAGGCCTCTGTTAGTGCGGTTTCTGGCTGGCGCTCCGTGCAGTCCACCTGAAGGCCTCTGTCAGTGCGGTTTCTGGCTGGCGCTCCGTGCCATCCACCTGAAGGCCTCTGTCAGTGCGGTTTCTGGCTGGTGCTCCGTGCCGTCCACCTGAAGGCCTCTGTCAGTGCGGTCTCTGGCTGGTGCTCCGTGCCGTTCACCTGAAGGCCTCTGTCAGTGCGGTTTCTGGCTGGTGCTCCGTGCCGCCCACCTGAAGGCCTCTGTCAGTGCGGTTTCTGGCTGGCGCTCCGTGCCGTCCACCTGAAGGCCTCTGTTAGTGCGGTTTCTGGCTGGCGCTCCGTGCCGTCCACCTGAAGGCCTCTGTTAGTGCGGTTTCTGGCTGGCGCTCCGTGCCATCCACCTGAAGGCCTCTGTTAGTGCAGTTTCTGGCTGGCGCTCCGTACCATCCAGCCAAAGGCCTCTGGTGTTGCGAATCCTGGTTGCCTCTCCGTACCGTCCACCCGAAGGCCTCGGCCCATGGGGATTCTCGCCTCCCCCTGCTGGACTTTGGGGTTATTGGGCAACAGACGAGAAGTCAAGCATATTCCAACACCAGACCTAACAGTGCCAGTGATGAGTGTTCCACAAGATGCAGGGAGAATGACCTTCCTCAAAAAGTTTGATAGTTATATGGGGGCATTGTTCACCTGAAACATGGAAATTAACTACCCAACTATAGCAATCCCAGTTAAGTTACATAATTTACAGAAATTCTTACAAGATAAACTTTAATGCCAAAAGTACAATATCTAGTATTGTTTCACATGATGTTCTTCAGATCTTTCTTTCAAATTTTCATGAGGTGCTGAAAGTTCTTAATCTCTGTTTTTTGGGGTTTAGCAGCAGAATTTCTACTGTGCAAGAAATATTCAGTATTGTCTGTGTGACATTGCTCTTCTTTATTAAAATCAAATATTTCCCTACAAAATGTAATTTTTCCTTGAACAGATATACAAATTGACAGATTTTAGCATTCTTATGCATTGTAACTAGATTAAGTACTTACTTTTTATTGCTCTGAGGTTTAATTAATGTTGCAACAACCCTAACTTTTGATGACTGGAAAATAATCAGCATTACCTCCAATGCAGGAGATGTGGCAAGCTCAATTTTTGCTCCAATTTCTGCTGATAAATGAACCCTATTAAGCGAACAGAAATGATATAGCCAGTTTCGACGACGGAGTTTACAAGCCTCAAGCTCCTGCTGAACACAGACCCGGGAAGCGAGGCCCTTTGGCTCGTGGTGTAGCAGACAGGTCTGTGTTGCTTTGGGCCTGCACTGGCGCTTGGTATGCACAGACCGTCGCGCGTCTCTGCAGGCCCTTTGTCGTATCACTGCCAGCTGATTTCTGTAATATCGGCCGTTTGAAGTACTTCAGTCGCCGATGTGGTATGATTATCCTGCAGACGAATATGCTTGATACCAGGATGCTATTAACTGGTTTCTGCAGCCTTGGAGCAGATGTGTCCATGACCTTATGAAATTGTACTCTGTTTCTTCACTATGTGCTTTTAGAAGTGAACACAATGTGCTGCATTGCTTTCCGTGCGGAAATGTTGATTCATGTTTGTCTTACGTAAAATGTTGTTTATTTTCAAATGTTTCAGTTTATCACTATAATGTGTTATAGAATCCAATGTACTGTAACTTAAAAAAAGAAAAACCCTTATCCGGTCAGTGTATTGACCTGATTTAGCTGTGTTTTATCATTAATAATGTATTATGACCTTATATACAATTCAGGGATCTAATGACAAGTAAGGTAATACCAATGACTTCTCAAAGCATGTCATTCATTCTACTGCTTTATAAAAGGGACTTTCATTGGTGTAGTTTACATATACTCAATAGCTTTACAATACCACAAGCATAATGCCTGTATCCATGCTGTAAAGTAGTGATTCTAGAAGCCTTGTGAGGCCGCTGTTCATTCTGGGGCTTGGGGTCAGGTGACTGCACAGCTTTGGATCATGTGTCTCCATCTGGTCCTTTCTGGTTCTCTATAATAAGCTGGTGTTTCTAGCTCCAGATAATTCTGTCTGTCCGATGTCGCTCAGTTTGCTGGCCTTCTAGGTCCTAGTACAGGGTTCTTCAAATCTGGACCTCAGTTCCAAATCCAAGTCTCGTTTTCAGTTCTCCCAGGTAATTAGTTTAATAATTAATGATTCTGATTGGTCAGAAGCTTCACACCTAACTGACATGTAGAGGAAGGCTTTCCCATCCTGCCCATACCCACCCTGCCCATACCCCACCCCGCCCATACCCCACCCCACTTTCCTTAAAAGGCAGCTCCCCAAACCAAATCCCAGGTGGCTCCCCTCCAAAGTCTCTTGCCACATGTTTAGGTCTTCAGGTCAGGCTCGCTTTTTACACATCTCTGGCTGGTGAGGCTGTGACTGCAGCTCTTGGTGTGCGAGAACAGTCACTGTCACCGTGGGAGATCCCAAATGCTGTCCAATTTGCTAAATTAAGTTACACTTGGCAACATTGCAGGCAGTATAAAAGTCGATTAGTGTTTCGCTCCTCTTTTCCTTTGTTATGGCAGCCAGTGGCATGCCGACGTAAACAGCAGCGTAGCCTGGGCCTCAGTGGGAGCTTGGGGGGAGGATGAGGGGGGGGGCGTGCGGCTCTGGCTCTTATGCTCCCTTTGGGAACCTCATTATAGCTTGTCCTTGTCACAGTACTTTCAAATAATTATTTTGGGTTTTGCTAACATATTTGTTTTGTATATTTATATGAAAGTGTGTATTTTTTGTGTCACCTGAAAATTTTGTGCTGCGATGCACGAGCACCGATCTTGATGTCCGACTCTGTTTGTTATTCCCTTGTCTTGACACCCATTTTGACTCCCTGTTTATTTCTTTGCTGCTTCTTTAAGCTCTTACTCTGAGCAAGGTGCTCCTTCCATCTCCCGGGTCACATTCACGTGTACGCACCATCTTGGGTGTAGCAAGTCTTACAAAAAATTAGAACATCCTCTAATGGAAGTTTTTCACCTAACAGCGGGCAGTAAAAAAGCAGAATATGAATACAGATTTTCAGTTCACTTTATTTTTATATAGCGCCTTACCCACCATGGTTGCACACATTAGGCCTGTGTTCACAAGCCTGATGAGGCCAAACAGATAGGCTGGAATGAATATTATATTAATTCCACATTTTGTTAACACTTTTGTGACAAACATCGCTTTTAGCGCCACCCGAAAAAGGTTTTTCATAATACCAAAGTGGGAAAAAAGGGCATTAAACTGAATAACACCCTCTAGTGAAAGGGCACAAAGTGCTTTCTGAGAGCCATGCAAAAAAAGTAAAAAACATGCATTTAATATTTTTGTGCATGGAACATGTTGATATTTTGAAAATTGTGTTTATGATTAGGTAAGAGGGCAAGACTCGGCAGACATTAAAGCATATGGTACAGTATATATAATGAAGGGAGCCATTCGAATTTCTCACATATTACTACAGGTACATTATATTGCCAAAAGTATTGGGATACCTGCCTTTACACACACATGAAGTATGACATCCCATTCTTAATACATAGGCTTTAATATGGAGTTGGGCCACCCTTTGCAGCTATAACGGATTCAACTCTTCTGGGAAGGCTGTCCACTGTCACGATGCGTCGGCGGGTGAGTGGGGAAGTAGGCGAGTCCAGCCAGAAAGTCGAGTAAATGGGGTTTATTGGGCGAGACGAAGAACCAACACCAGGAAACATCAGGGAACATCAATGACCGATCTACCAGACTAACTCAGACGCAGACTAAATACACAGGACAAGCTGGCAGAAACAGGAAACAGGTGAGAACAATCTGGATTAAACACGAGGTAACGAGGTGGGCGTGGCATGCACAAGGATCGGATGGAGCTGGGCGTGACAGTCCACAAGGTTTATGAATGTGTTTATGGGATTTTTTGACCATTCTTCCAGGAGAGCATTTGTGAAGTCAGGCACAGATGTTGGATGAGAAGGCCTGGCTCTCGGTTTCCGCTGTAATTCATCCCAAAGGTGTGCTAACGGGTTGAGATCAGGGTTCTGTGCAGGCCAGTCAAATTCCACCATACCAGATTTGTCCTTATAGAACTTGCTTTGAGCACTGGTGCGCTGTCGTGTTGGAACATGAAGGGGCCTCTTCCCCAAACTTTTCCCACAAAGTTGAGAGCATGAAAATGTGCAAAGTGACTTTGAATGGTGCAGCATTAAGAGTTCCTTTCACTGGAACTAAGGGGCCAAGCCCAACCCCTGAAAAGCCCCACACCATAATTCCTCCTCCACCAAACTTAACACTTGGCACAATGCAGTCAGGCAAGTACCATTCTCCTGGCAACTGCAAAACCCAGACAGAGAACATGTCTCCACTGCTCTAGAGTCCAGTGGCGGTGTGCTTTACATCACTGCATCTGACTCTTTTCATTGCACTTGGTGATGTAAGGCTTGGATGCTGCTGCTCAGCCAAGGAAACCTGTGCTATGAGTTTCTCTACTCACTGTTGTTGAGCTAATCTGAAGGCCACATGAAGTTTGGAGGTCCGTAGTTATTGACATTGCAGAGGGTTGGCGACTTCTGCACACTGCGCATGCATTACCCCTGATCTGTGATTTTACATGGTCTACAACTTGAATTGCCGTTGTTCCCAATTGCTTCCGCTTAGTTATAATACCACTAACAGTTGACTGTAGAATATTTATTAGAAATTTCACAAATGGACTTGCACAGGCGGCGTCCTATCAAGATACCAGGTTTGGATTCACTGATGTTTGTAGAAGCAGTCTGCATGCCGAGGTGCTTGATTTTATACACCTGTAGCTATGGAAGTTATATTGGAACACCTGAATTCAATGATTCGGAGAGGTGTCCCAATACTTTTAGCAATATAGTGTAGATAGCAACCTATCCAAACTGCCAAACCGGATTAGTTCATTGCTTAATCTGTCAGAATTTAATGGCGTTTCTTCTATGGTGTAGTTTTGAGCTTGGGAGACTTTCTAGTCTCTGAAGTATACTCACAACATCTCATGATCAGCAAACTGAAACTAAAGTCCGTTTTGCCTGTTTACTACAAATTCCCTCATCTGCTTATTTAATACCATTGCCCATTTGTCCAGTCTTAACCACCATAATCAGGTGTTATATATATATTATTGTATATTTGTATTGTATATTTTGCATGTATATTTTTTGCTTCATATGACATGTCCACATGTATATTTTAGTGTCCTGTTTCTTACATGTTTATATATCATCGATATTTATATTGTATTTATTACTTTTTTTCATGATGACTAATGAAGAAGGATCTTCCCTCTCAGTGTATGATCTGTGCATCATATAGCTGTAGACTAAAATAAAGACCCTTTGGCTTAAGAGGAGATCACCACCTGGCATGGAGCTTCATCAAAAGGAACAGAAATGCCAGCTGATTATGCTTTTCCCAGATGGCAGAGTCTGCCACACCTTCCATCAAAACAAATGGCTTTGATGGGAGTTAAATTTGCTCGACTGTTAAATTAGCTCACGTTTTCAGGGTCATTTCATTGTACAGACTTGTTTATATTAATTTCCTTTACTCTCAGCGATTTTCATTCAGTTAATTTGTCTGTGATGCCTGTGTTTAGAATTAAACAAATTGTTGAGGAGGAAAAAAAACAGAGCTACCCACTAAAAATGAGTTGGACCAGAAAAAGCATCTGGTCCCCCAATGCATCATAAGAATGTACTCAATCCCACTGCATCGCATGCATGTAATTTAACACTCAACACTGAGTAGAACACTATCTTCCCCCCTAAATAAACACCAATCTTTGTAAATATTACAAAAACGGGAAAGGTGTTGGATGGCAAGCCGTTCCTGTGCACTTGTGTGTTATGCCTTCCGGCACAAATGATTATTGCAACGCAGATAATTATAACAACTGTTTTCAAAGAGAGCTGGGACAGAGATGCCTCCTTTAGCTGTCTGATGAAGGCTGTTGTGCATTTTGCATGGTTAAATAAATCAATGAGAAATGATGCTGAATTCCCCTCAAATCAGGCCAGCTTCTGCCTTTATGTAACGGAGGCTGCTCCACTTCTAACCTTCTCTCTTTTTATAGTAAGGTCGGGATGCCAACACTTATATGTGCTCTAGGTGCTGGGAGATGAAGCAGAGATAAACAGCAAGATAAAGAGAGGAATCACAAAGTACTGACTTTATTAGGTCAATTAATTAACTTTTCAGCAGGTGTGTAGAGATTCTGGTCCAGTACAGGGGCTGTCAGATATAAGCAAACATGTTGGTAAATGATTCCTGGAGAAGCAATTAAGGAAATGACGAAAATGTGCCTTGAGCACAGTTTTGTTAATCTGAATTTTAATTACATGAATGTTCTACCTGTTTGTGTATCTTTCTGTAATATGAAAGCAAATATCTACTCAAATAACTCTCCGTTGCAGGAGATGCAGTAAACATCAGCAGAACAGTCACACAACCTGATGCCTCGGCCTTGCCTTTAGAGTAATGAAATAACCTTACCAACCTTTTGTTTGTACAACCCAAAGGACGTACTGCAAAGTTTAGACACGAAAAATGATGCTGCAGTGAATGGAAAATTTGAATTTAATGAAGACAGTCAGTCTTCAGGTTTGGAGAGAGTGCTTTTCTTGGGCGGCTGCTAAAACACAGCTCATAATGGCACTGAAGTGTGATTTTTATGGAACGTAAGATGCATTTTTTTTTATCAGAGAGGAACATTTCGGTATACAACACAAGTGTAATTATTTCAATTGGACAGGATTCTGTGTTCCGTCATGTGAGACTGTTACAATATGCCGGAAAGTTAACTAAGATACTCCAAATTTAAATATTTAAAGTTCAGCTTTTCCTCCCTCAGTAAGTAAAGATTATCAAAATGTAACTTCCTCTTTTCTAGCATCCATGAAACCTATGTGACTGCTTGTATCCTGCACCCCACCTGGATTCATTTTTAAAACATTCCATATTTATACTGCACATTCTTTTGTACATTTTAAATGCAAAAAAAAGTACAGAGTCACATTTATTTAAAACGTTATGATTATAATCACTTTTAACCCTTTGGAATGCACCAGGGGCCCATTGCAGGGGGCCATTTCTTCCCTCTTTGGAATAATTACCTTATAACTTCAGATATAAAAGTCACAGACCTAAAATCAAAGCTGACCCATTTACAATTAATTGTAGGAAGTTCAATAACGAAATGAATAACCTGTGTATAATTTATGGACCGACGAATATAACAAAAACAGCTGGAAAAAAACCTGTCTTCGTGTCTTGGCTTTTTGCAAATATTTCAAAAACTACATGATGGATTAGGTCCAATTTTAAAAATGTGGTTCCAAAACTTGTTTTCTACATGTGGGCCTAATTTCATATCATTTGATGTAGTGATAAGAGTAAGAAACAGCAGGAAGTAAAGGTTAAAGAGAAATGTTGACGCTGCTTAAGGCAACATGCATCCTATGGTATAAAAGACTCCCCTTACCACTGATACCAAGCCCTTGGCTAACAGACCAGGAGATGCTCAAATGAGCTTCCTCATGCCATACAATAACACTGTAGTCATCACAGAGCCTTTAAAATCTGTGGCCTCAATCAGCTGGGTCACTGGAACCTGATCAGCCTATGCAGTACCTTGACACATTTTCATATGCTTTATACAAACATTATGTAGCTTATACTTGTATAAAATTTTACTGTATTTCTATGGTATACTATTTATTTGTTTTCCAAAATGTATGCCCTAACCCTGTTATTTGGCCTGTTTGTAAGGAGCATCTTCCTCCCTTCCTTGAGTGATTTAAGAGTAATTTTGCAGGCTCCTCACTGTTGGCTTTCTGGGGTTTTTTTCCCTGTCTTCTGATTCTCTGTGGAATAATGTTGTCAATCAACGCAGAGTGTTCTGACAATCTCGGTTGCGGAAGCAGGCTATACTCGATAAAATTCGGTAAATCGATTGCTGGCCAGGGAACTAGGAAATGATTAACACCTCACCTCGAGAGCGATTCTGATAACTCCTCCTGTGGCCCACACCTCTCTATGTGCTGACGCTAAGTGACGCTTCGGGGGGGGGTCCGAGCGAAGGGCTTCTCTCCAGCTAAGCAGTCACCTACTCGGGTCGGGCGCTCAGCTACACTGCTGTATCGCTGAGCAGCTGATAGAGATACACAGAGAGGACCAGGGCTCAAGGAGGGAACAACAGCCGCCAATATGTACCATCGACCCCCTTCCCCGTTACATAGTCACACGCCCTCATCGCCGTCAAAATCCAATACAGAAGTAACAGCTTCCTCTTGGCTGTAAGCCTACGTGGACAAGCGGTGTCCAGCCCAAGACACGAATGAGGTCCTTTTCCAAAATCCGAGGCAAGTGCACTTTGTTCGTAGGCGGTCCGCTTTGAATGCCCCGGCTGCAACATGCATAAATCAGACACTTCTGCAGGTGCGAGATAAGCGGAGGAAAAAAGAAATTCTAATTACTGCACTGTCAGTGAAAGCCCCCTGGAATAAAAGATTGGCCATCGATGGTAACTGAATCGACATATATTTAAACTTTTTTCATCATCTTTGCGCATTAAATTAATGATTAAAAGGTTTGTTTTAACACAATGCTTCTTCCACCTCTGCTTTCTGTATTCTCTGTAGGGGTTACCGACAAAAAGCTTTGTAGAATGAGTTTAATCAGGACCATGCAGGTAAATTATTTAATTCTTTGTTTAGAACTAATTAATGCAGAATATTTTTTTCCCCCTTTGTTGTCCTGTCTGACAGGAAATTTCTCAGTTCATTTTGCATTATTTAGGGGCAAACCGTGGCTAATGATCCAGAGAGCAGGCAAGAAGCTGTAGGGCAGCAGACTACTCAATGAAGTCAAACACACTAATGTGTTGAACTTGTATAGGGTTCTTTGAAATCAATAATGCTGATCTACTTATCTGAAAAAAATATCTATGGTAATATAATACAGCATTAACACGGGCGGGGGCTGATATATGTAAGACGCACAAAATGCTTGACAGCGCCATAGGAAACTTCAAAACAAAATAAGAAATCAAATAAATACCAACGCTACAGGATTTATTACTGAAAGGCTGAGATGCCTGGGGGCCATTGATTATGAGCATAAGTCTAGGAATTGCCTGGAGGGATTTCTGGGCAGAGCCGGCACTGAAACAGCACTTATTTCACCTATTTGTCTCTGGGTGGGCAAATCGTTCTCATAACGGGTAGAGCATCGGACTTGTGACTTGGGGGCATAAGTACGAAAGTAAAAGCAGTAGAACACATCCCCGCTCTGAGTTACTGGCGGCTTGTGCTATGCTTAAATATGGTGTGTAAGTGTTTCTCAGGATTAGCAAACAGCGTGTTCAGCCTTGGGGTTTGCGCTTTCTGCCTGGGCTCACAGGCGGCTCCCACCTTTGCCGCCGCCCTCGCTTCATCGTGGTGCCACTACCCCCAGTACACTTTCCTGAAAATCTCCTCCGGTATGGCGGCGGGCTTCGCTGCTCCGGAGTGGCTGGCAGAAATCGAGGTGCTGATTTCTATCCGACTGAACTGCACTCAAATGACCTTAATGCACAGGGTTTTCTACTGTTGCTCTGGTTACGCAAAGATAGAGAAGATGCAAACCGTTATCAGTGTCTGAATCGAAGCCGGTCTGGAAGAGAGGAGCCTCATGGGCCAAGATGCACCATCATCAAAGAGCTCTAATTTCAGACAAATTACCACGTCTTTTTAAGCACCACATTCATATTGCAGGGAGTCTTGAGACACCATCACAGATATAACAGTCTAATACATTGCACAGTAACCTTTGTGCTGTTTGAAATGAAAAGAATGAGAACATGTACTCTTTTACATCTAAAATGGGTCAAAGTGATTTTTCAGAGGACTATGGAAGTTGGGTCACCACATTATTTCTGGCAATGTAAGATACAAGTGAAATCAGATTGTTGAAAATTACAAACCATTTTATATAGGTGACCTATTATGGTTTCTATATTTATAGCACAAAAAGAGCCTATTTATTGAAATATTAAGCAATTGGGCATGCAGCAGATTGTGTGATGGCTAAGGATCTAGAAAGGTTACTCCAACGGAAGGAAATCAGCCTGGATTTGTTCCATAAATATCCAGATGAAGGGAGCAGGTAGAACTGTGACGTTTGCCGTGCTTAAATTTACAAGGACAATAACACTTCCGACACAGCGCTCTGGCTCCGGACCGAGACGTCGTCTTCCACTGCACCCCGTCTATCTAATTTCACCTCTCTAAGAATAGCACAGCGAGTCCCCGACTGCACTGAGCGCGGGGCCTGCAGTGCCCCTCTCAATACCCCATTAATTACTAATGTGTTAATTCGACACGCTTTGTGTAAACAAAGGAGCCCGTTTAATGATGATGATCCAGGGCCGTCCGCCTGAGCGCATCCCCTGAAAACTCAGACCGGCTAAAATTCATTCTTGGAAACTACCTGAGAACAATTACTAGAGGGGAGGAAAAAGCTTTCTATCTGTGAGTCCTTCAGGAGCAGAAAAAGAATAAAGTGAATTGGTCTTCATTTCTCGGGGCGTGAAATTGGTGAGCATGCAATGCCGAAAGTTACTGTCAGCAGTACTGGTGGTGCTAGACGTTAGCCAAACATTCAGCTTTTCCCGAGTCCTGTATGCCCAGAAAAGCTACTCCTCATGAAAGAGGGAACACTTTTGGTACGGCACAAATACACCGGACAGTTTGACTGATACCGCAGTCATGATTAGTTGCTATAATTCGATGACACAGTGCTCCACATCTGAGAAACAGGTTATTAAATTCACAGTAATCAGCCTTGTGAGTAAGTTTTGTTTTGATTTTGGTGTTTATACATTTCTTTTGAACACTTGTTTTAGTCTATGTTTTTGAAACACTATATTAATTCAAATTTCTTCAGTTATTATGGTCAAATGTTGTTACATGAAATCACACCCAAATGACTTCTAGACTTCTCTGCATAATGCCTGATCCAAACAGCTTTGTTCTGACAACAACCGATAGCAACTGAAAAGTCAAAGCGAGTCACTCGATTAATTACAATTTAAAATATATAATTGTAATTCTTTTTGCCCTCCATATGTAATCACACACTGGCACCATGGTACTTCAGTTTCTGAAAGACTGCTTATTTGTAGATGAAGCAAAAAAAGATATTAGTCTGCAAAAGTGATTATGGATCAGCTTCAATTCATGACTGAGATTACTGCAATAATAAGGTACAAAAACATTATTCGTGGGAAGTTAGACTTGCAGTGTGCAGCTCAGTGACTTAGGGGTCTGTGTCGGCGTTTAAATAATGAAATAATGTGACCAGCGATGCCATGAAATCACTGGACCTAGAGCAAGGCCTTAACTACAAACAACGAGGCCAACTGTTAGCAGCAAGGCAGACTGTGAGCAGCAGGGCCATCTAATAGCAGTAAGTCCAACTACAAGCAGTCAGGCCTACTACCAGCAGCAAGGCCATCTACTAGCAGTAAGACCAATTACAAGCAGTAAGGTCGACTACAAGCAGTTAGGCGTACTACCAGCAACAAGGTCAACTATAAGCAACAAGGCCTACTATGAACAGCAAGGTCTACAACCAGCACCAGGGCCTACTACGAGCAGCAAGGCTTTCTACTAGCAGTAGCCAACTACGAGCAGTAAGGCCAACTATAAGTAGTCGGGCCTACTATGAGCAGCAAGGCCTTCTACTAGCAGTAAGACTAACTAGAAGTAGTAAGACCGACTACCAGCAGCAAGGACGACTATGAGCAGCAAGGCCGTCTACTAGCAGTAAGAGCAACTACAAGCAATAAGGCCGACTATAAGCAATAAGGCCGACTATAAGCAATAAGGCCGACTATAAGCAATTAGGCCGACTATAAGCAATAAGGCCGACTATAAGCCATAAGGCCGACTATAATCAATCAGGCCGACTATAATCAATCAGGCCGACTATAAGCAATCAGGCCGACTATAAGCAATCAGGCCGACTATAAGCAATAAGGCCGACTATAAGCAATCAGGCCGACTATAAGCAATCAGGCCTTCTACCAGCAGCAAGGTCAACTATAAGCAGCAAGACAGACTACCAGCAGCAAGGCCGTCTACTTGCAGTAAGACCAACTACGAGCAGTAAGGTCAAATACAAGCAGCAAGACCTACTACCAGAAGCATGGTGAAGGATAAGCAGCAAGGCTGACTACACGCATGCAGGTCACCTACGAGCAACAAAGCTACTACTAGTTGCTGGATGCTGGCTCTTCACACCCTCTGACCCTGAACTCAGCTCATGCTGCTTTAGACAAAACTGTCTGCTAAATGATT
This sequence comes from Cyphomyrus plagiostoma, assembly GCA_019775915.2. Taxonomy (NCBI): domain Eukaryota; kingdom Metazoa; phylum Chordata; class Actinopteri; order Osteoglossiformes; family Mormyridae; genus Cyphomyrus; species Cyphomyrus plagiostoma. The sequence goes on from JABFEA020000038.1 coordinate 25,256,313, forward strand.
ACACATAGTGTAAATATCTTTACCACATTGCTATTTAAATATGCAAGGCACTGTATAAGCTTATGCTTAACAGGTGGAGTGTGGATTTTTTTCAGATTAATTAATAACAATGAGAACATCCTACTAGTCAGATTTATTTAGGTACTGCCATCCCTGATTAGAAGCATCCAATCATTTTCTATAACTGCTTATTCTGCAGTAGAGAATTAGCCTGAAGCATATCCTAGGAAACACGGGACGCAAGGCAGGGGAACATGACAGTCACTTGCTGTGTGCAATTCACCTAGCAGCCCGTGTTTAGGTGGAGGAGGGAAGCCTATAATATATTTATCCCTTCACTCAGTTGTGGGCCAGGGCTTCCCTCTCCTCTTTCTGTGCTAACCTGGGGAGAACATACAGCCTGCACACATAGAGAGCAGGGCTGTGAGGTACCAGCTCTACTGAACACGGAGGCACTGTGTCAGCTGAAGCCATTGGCCATAATCATTGTTATATATTTAGATTAGGGCCAGTTGTCCAAACGGAAGGAAGTACAAGTGCATAGATTCTCTAAATAATATTAATGTATTCCAAAGGGTGGTGCCAGACTGGAAAGCCAGCCTGCCATAAATATCTACTCATTCCAGTAGGTGAAACGCCTGCACTTTGGATCCAGTTTTGGGTGTTGTACGTCACAGTGGGATACATCACTCTCTGTCATGCTGGAGCTAATGGCTGGCCTTGAATGCACATCTCCAGGTGCCATTTAGAGTATGTTGAGTAGAATTCATGACAGCATGATAAGGGCACTCTGGACCCACTGCGTATACAGTGGTACCTCGGTTCTCGAACTCACTAAAACTCAAATTTCTTAAAAGTTGAACAAACCAATTTGACCTAGAACTCAATCTGAATATCAGAAGTCGAACGGTGAACGCTGACCTAATAAAAATTGTATGCGCCAGGAAATGAGTCGTACTACAGTGCAATTCTTATTTGAATGCCTTCTTCACAGACTGGACAATTAACCAAATAAAGCAGCGCAACATTACAGTAACCAACAATAAATAAACCACTAACTTACGTGTACTATTAGAGCATTTATGTCATTTATTCAAACTTTATTTTAACAGGTAAATTAACTGAAAATCAGTTCCCACTGCTTTAATGATATTCTGGAGAAATAGCAGATGACACACTGGAATTGCCTGGGATACAAACGTCATGCGTGTGACTAAACTCTTCAGCCAATAAGGGTGTGTCGTCACGGAGGCGGTTCCAGTTTGTGCAACCGGGTAAGAGGTTGCAATGCATCTAACCTTAATGCATTGCATCAGGATTAGAATGTGTTACTTTAAGCCAGTACTGCAAGCAAGTTGAACACACCCAATGACTGGGCTGAGGAAACAAGGTGAATTGCATACTTAATACAGAGGACTAATGACAACAACCAGAAACAGCTGATCACATGGGGATCCCACACGAGGTTAACGAGGGGGCGTGGCACACGGGAGGAGCGGACAATCGGGGCAGGACAGGGGTAATGTTGGGATAAGATCTTTATCGTTTTGGAAGCTATTAAGAAAAAAATGCACTTCTTGTTTTATCCTGTTCATTTTGTGTTTAAATGCTAAAAAAAATTTAGGTTTGATTTTGGGGGGCCGGGAACCAATTAATTGGTTTTCCATAATTTCTTATGGGAAAAATTCGATCAGAACTCGAAATTTTTAGAATTCGAGTCGGAGTGAGAACGGATTAAGTTCGAGAACCGAGGTACCACTCTATCACCATTTTTGTCAGCATGTTGTTTTTAATATAAATGTGTGTGTGTGTATATATATATATATATATATATATATATACACACACACACACACACACACATACACATTTTACATTAAAAACAAGAACACAGACCTGTCCGTCACAGAGCGCAGAGCTGGGGTACACCCTGGATGGGATGTCAGTCCGTTACAGGGCACACAACCCGGTAACACAATGGACCCAGCACGCTGTCCATTGGGCCTCCACGTTGGACCACCATATGCGATATAACATTATTTTATAAAAAAGAAACACTGTGTGTTTTATGCTATGCGTTCAGTTAATTGAATGTTCACAGGCGTTTTTCCTCCCAAAGGGACCTAGAGCAATTTGTGCAAAACGCAGTGAAATGGATAACATCTGCTTTCAGTTTAGGTCCATCGAGATGAGGCAGTTGGGATAGCACTGCACACACAGAGCTACACATCCTCAGGTTTCTCCCCCTTTTCATAGGTGTCTGTGAATGGCAGCAAGCCCACATGCCATAAATCTCATCATTTTGGGAACAACAGAACTCGATAAATGTTTGTATTTGTGTGACAGTCTTTATTGCCTGCTGGCTTGACTTCTCTGAAGGCCAGCTGTCATGCCTTTTCCTCAGTTCCTCATAGCTGCCGGCACCAGCAGTCAACAGGAGTGCCATTTAAGTCCTTATTGATCTTATGCCTCTAAATCTCCCACCCCCACACCCCTTCCCCACTGAGGAGTCCAGCGAAAGAGCCTCTCCAGCCTGGCAGAGCTGTCTCGCTTCACCCCGGCATCGCCCCCTAGTGGTCTCCGTGTGAGCCGCCACCATCCATGTCACCTATTAAACCCGACACTGACACCTATGGCTGTCTCTGCCGTCGACATGATCCTGTCACACGCCACATGAAACAGGGTCCCGCTGTCAGACAAAAAAGCCCCACAAAGCTCACCCCGGGAATTACCCACGCTCCTCCCTCAGGTGCCCGGGTTGCTGCTGGTTATCCTGCTCCTGAGTCATCAGAATTTGGCATGAAAATGCTCCTTGCCAATGCATAGAGGGGGGGGGGGGGGCAAATGCAGGCACTGATCATCCCAGGGGACCAAATGGCGCAGTTATTCCCCTCAGCTACGATTAAGGCTCAGACCTGAGTGGAGACAGGGGCCTTCATTGTTGTACATGCACTCCTTGCCGGGGTCCTGAACCTG